>CM040630.1:42218635-42835732 GCA_022818045.1 Neotoxoptera formosana | reverse complement strand
TATCATTCGATTCGTGACGGCTACGGCGGTAGCTTTGCATAGTGGGTAAAGTCGAACAAATCGAGAGAAGTTGTCTAGAACTACAAAGATATATGAAACTTTATTCCATGCAGGTGGTAGCGGTCCATACAGGTCAACTAATACTTGCTCTAGTGGTGCCTCACAGATAACATGCTGCATTTCCCCTTCAACTCTTGTGACGCTTGGCTTGGCTTTTTGACACACATCACAGGTTTGGAGAAATTTTCGTATGGTCCGATTCATGTTGGTGAAATGACAGAAATCTTTTATCGCATTTATGCATTTTTTGGGACCCACATGACCAAAATGTTCGTGTATGCATTTGACCAAAATCTGTATTTGTTGATGTGGAATGCACACTCGCCAGTTGTCACTTTCTACGTGCTTGCGGTGGAAAAGTATACCACGGAAAAGGGTGTAGTATTCAAAAACGGGTGTAGCGACTTCGTCGCCAGAGGACAATTCAGTGATGAGATTCCGTAATCGAGGATCGTCCTTCTGTTTCTTGATGACGCTAGAGAAACATTGTTGCTGTTTTGAGATGTCCTTGTTGACCAGTTTCGTGTTTATACCATAAATATATGTCTCATTGAACGGGTTCGGTCGCTGGTGATCTCGACCGACTGGATTGCGAGATAATACGTCCATTATGTTCGAAATTCCAGGACAGGGGGTGATATGGAGATCGTATTCCTGCAGTAAGAGGGTCCACCGGGTTAATCGTGCATTTCTTAGGCGACATCTATTCAAGAAAGTCAGGGCTTGATGGTCTGTTATCACATGTATTCGATGTCCCAAGATAAATATGCGGAATTTGCTACAGGCATAGACTATCGACAACAATTCCATTTCAGTGATGGAGTAGTTTTGTTCAGCCATGTTTAGTGTTCGACTCGCAAATGCAATGGTTTGCCGTTCACCGCATTGGTCGAGTTGAAAAAGTTCGGCTCCTAGGCCCAGCTTTTAGATGCGTCCGTCTGAATGTAGAAATCCGGATGTGCGAGGAATTGTTCTGTGAATGATTGTTTAATCTTGCTAAACTGACGTAGTTGCTCTTCACCAAAACTCCATGGGGTGTCTTTCTGCGTCAATCGGATAAGTGGTTGAACCAAGGATGCATGCTGACGTAAGAACTTGCGGTAGAAATTGCAAAAACCTATAAAGGATTGCAGCTCTTTCTTGTTCCTGGGGGTTGGGAATTCATGTATGGCCTTCAGTTTGTTTTGGTTCAATATCATCCCATCAGAGGTGATAATGTGGCCTAAAAACTTTATGCTTTGTCGTATAAATTCACACTTGGAGAATTTTAACGTCATTCCCGATTTGGAAATTTTACAGAAAATGTGTCTTAACCGTTTGAGATGACTACTGAAAGTTGTCGAGGACACCATCATATCATTAACGTAGATGTGTAAACCACTATATTCATCGTCCTCGATGAAACGGGACAACACAAAATTGGTACGTACGCCCATTATAAACGAACGCAGTGTATTTCCGGACATCAGGGTGGAGAGGGATTTGCCAGTACCCCGCGGAAAAGTCTAAACTTGTGAAATACCGCTTTCCTCCAAACTCGGCGAGTAGCTCTTCCATTGGTGGTGACGTATCTCGCATCGGTTGGATTATCTGGTTGACTCGACGAGCATCGAGACACAATCGTACAGATCCATCGACTTTGTTGATGCATATTATAGGATTGCTGTAGAGCGAGGAACATCGTTCGACCACCCCCCAATCAAGCATTCGAGCGAGTTCATGTTCAACTGCGGGGCGTTTTGCAAATGGCACAGGATATGGCTTCACTTTGAATGGTTCGTCCTGAGACACATTGAAATGACACGTATACAAATTGTTCAACCCTGGACGATCGCTGAACAGATGATGGTAATCCATGAGTAATTGCAATAACTGTTCACGTTCTTCTGAAGTGATGTTTTCAATCGACCGCACGCGTCCACGGATGTCGCCCTCGAGATCTTGGTCCGATTCACAGTTCATCTTTGAAATAACCTCCTGGCGACCAACACATTGAGATGGATTTAGATACGCGTTGGTGTCGAAAACCTTTGATAAGCAATGCTCTAACGTGGATCGTGACACGTTCTGAAGACGTTGGGTTACGGATATTAAGGAACACTTTCCTTGTCCGACACTGTTCGATGGTGGTTGAAACGCGATTGATTTTTGTCATGAAGGAAATACAATAATGTGGTCCTGGTAATCGAGAATCACCTGATTCCGAGTCAACCAGTCATCACCGAGAATCATAGGAGTTGCTAGATGAGGAACCACGAGAAATATCCCTTCCACGGGTTCTGTGTCTATGATGATGTTCAAAAGCACTTGTTGGGTTACCTTTTTGCTTCTCCCTTGAACCGCAGTGGAAATCGTCACGCCCGTTACTGGTAGCACTGCGAGACGCTGACCTTCCGGAACATTCTGTTGCAAACTGAGAAGCAGTTGTTCAGATATTGCAGATATTGAAGCTCCCGAATCTAGTAATGCTATTACGGATATGGAAAAGATTTTTACTTCCAGCTCTGGTCGGCGTTCTATTGGCAAGTTAACATTTTTGGAATTGGGTGCAGTTGTCTCCGAGGTGAAAAAACTTACTGGACCATTATTCAATGTTGCACCCACTGAGATGGTCCCGGTTCGTTTCCCAAAATGTCAAGCTGTTGGACTGGCATCGGCACCGCTGCTTGAACTTGCTGTACTTGTTGTGGTTGACGATTTGAGGAGCGATGGTTGTATCCATTCGGGTGGTTATTAGGACGATGTGGTTGCTGTTTTGGTGTTTGCTGATTTGGTGTTTGTCGATTCGGCGGTGTATCACAAAATGATGTTGATTCATCGAATTCATTGAGAACCAATAGCAGTTCATTCGTGGTCCGTGGCGCGCGTCCTCGCAAAGTGATCCCGAGAGCTGAAGGATAATGCTGGATTATTATACCTACCAGGGCACACTGATCCACTGGTGGACTCAAATACTTCGCTTTTGCAATCCAATACATGGCGTGAGTGCTCAGCCCATAAGACTGCCTATATGAGAACGGGCGAAAAATCTCATTCCGTATCTTCTGTTGAGTAGCGTTTGACCAAAATTGCCCACGGAATAGGATTTTAAACTCCTCATACGTATTTGGTGTTGGCATCAAAGCGTCGAACCACACCTTAGCATCACCGTTCAGACGTCGTTGAGTTAAAGACACCTGTTGTAACCCGGGCATACAGTGGTACTGAAAATATTGGTCCAGCTGTTCAAGGAATTTTTCGGGATGCAGGTCCTTGCGAATACCAGAAAATTCACCAACCATTTCCGAGAATCGCTCAGTTCCACCAAACACCGATGACGGTATGTGATATAACATGTTTCCTGGATTGATGCCAGTAGTGATCGGTGGTTGTTTATCACTCTTCAACGTAGTCGTGGGTGGATTGTTCGGCCCAAAACGGAACTGGTGCTGACCTTCCATCATTTTGGGATCGTTAGTCCGCATGTCATGAAGGCTATTATTGATACGGGCTTCAATCTTCTTCTGGTTGGTGGCGATCTCAGATATCCGTTGATCGGCTTCGTCCATCCTCCGGTGCTGAGTGATGAACTCGTCGGCGTGTCTCTTAATTTGGAGTTCCATGGACTTACTCCGATCATCGAGCTTCTCCAATCTGTCCGTTTGTTCGTCGATTTTATTTTCGATTTTGGTATGGATTGTATCGACCAATTTTCGAACTTCATCGACATACGTTTGGAGAGCATCGGTCCGTTCACGGCTATGGGCGGATTGTTGATCAATTTTCGACATGAGGTGCACCAACATTTTCTCGACCTGTGTCGGTGGTGGCGTCGTGATGTCACCCGGTAGTTCTCCACTCATATTGTTCGTGGACATGGTGGACGGTTACGCCGGTGGACTGTTTACCCACTCGTGGCAAAATCACCGACAAAATATCGCCGGTAAAATATCGCGTGACCAAAATATCGCAACTAAAATATCGCGAAACCATTATATCGCATGGAATAAATATCGCCAGTATACATATCGCCAGCATGAAATATAGCAGTAATTTAATTATAAATAAATAATATATTTCAAGCATATAATATTGATATTTTAATATATAGTAGAATTTATAAAAATGATAAAAATATGTATAATTTAATAAAATTGATATAAGTAATAAAAAAAAATTAAATATGTATATTAATTAATGGAAGTATATATTCAATGAAATACCTTGAAGATAATCTTCAAACTCTCGATTATGATAATCTGCTACTACTTTCTTTACTCGTTCAGCCCTACTGACTGTCTTGTTCTTTTTATTTGGAGTATTTGGATTTTCTACTATACTTTGACTTATTTTTATTTCCGTAAAACTGTATAAAAGTGTGAAACTGTAAAAGCGTCAGTCACAGTGACAGTACAAAGTATTACTAAATAGAAATTATAAAATGAAAAACTAGTGTACTTGAATGCATTGCTAGGTCAAAGGTGAATACGATTATAGATAAGATAAAGTTAAATGCAATTTACAGTCGCGATAATAATGTACGGCGGTATTATTTCTTTACGATATAATGGTTTCGCGATATTTTAGTTGCGATATTTTGGTCATACGATATTTTACCGGCGATATTTTGTCGGGGTACCCTCGTGGCATAGGGTCGTGGCTCGTCTTGACCTGCTTCTGGGGCTCGTGAGTTATTTCAAACCTAACAGGCGGTCTGGTTTCACGTTTTCCGGCACTTTCCATTCACTAGATCGGTGTTGACCGGGACTAAAGTCGACGTACGACTGTTGAGATAAAAGCAAACGACAAAATCACGTGAACAAAACAAGATCCGACAAAAAAAATTACTGCTTTTCAAAAAACAAAAAAAAACAAACAAAGGCCTTTCGTCAGAACGATAAGGGAGAAATCAGGAATACAGAACCTAGCTCTTTTTAGCTGATAACTTTAATCAAATGGAAAAGGATATTATGACAATTAATTTAATTCAGATACCCTTCCCGACGGCTTCATTCAGGCAAGGCTAGGAGTAGATGGTCACATTCACACCACCCATAATAAAGTAAAAATAAAATAAAATATAGCAGAAACCGGTAACCAATTACAAAAACATAATAAAACAAAAACATAGACTGAATACCAGAGTCCGGACATTGACACGTGCGATATACAATAATCGCCTCTCTCAATGAGTGCCGTATCCGTATAACTAGTATTAGATTTGTAACAATAATAATAATTATAAAATAATTCAAATTTACAAACATTTTTTATAATATTACGTTTTCCCTTATCGATACATGTGTGTGTGAGGGAAATAATTAGATTTAGATTTTTTTTTTTTTAAATAATTAAGTTCGAGTGAAATTGGAAACGGCAGGGAAGCGGTTTAAGGTACATATCTATTGTTACACCACACCCTACGCGAGATCGGCTGAAAATTAATCGTGCTTAACACTGATCGATGCAAAAAAAAAAACACATTCGTGATTGTGTAAATAAGAATATTCAACACAATATTCATTAGCATACTACGTATTTTATCTTTAAAAATGTTAACGGGGAAAAATAAATAATAATATCTATAATAACAATAATATAATTTAACATAATTCTATGACGAGTAATCACAATATTAGAGTTTATGATGTTACATTCGTCTGAAACGATGTTAGATAACGGGTCGTGATTTATGTTCATACGGAAACTGATAATAACAACATGACGTAAAGTTATCATTGTATACCAAAATATAAAAGAAATCGGAAAAAATTACACACACACGTACCGGGCATTGAAAAAAAAAAAAAAAAAACCTTAACAGACCTGTTATCTGGCGTATTGTATATCCGTTGCACATTGAAATTCGAAGTATCCTTGTATCGCTGGTGAACTGCTAGCTGGGCTCCAAAATTCGCTTCGACTGCTTACTGGCGTGTTATGATCCGTTGTACACTGATACATTGAAACTGTCCTGTGTCGCCGGTGAACCGCTTACTTGATTCTGATAGTCGCTCCGACTCAGCCGTGGACTTATTTCGTTAACATTCATGTTTTGTGATATCAACGTGACGCCACTAACTTGCACCTTGCACATTTTCGAAACCAAAATTCGACATTGACGTTTCACGTCATCCTGGCAAGGTCGCCATCTGCAACGTCTCACATCATCTTTGGTTGGATCGTTGATGGAAACGTCAGTCCAGCGGCCGCTTGCCCTGTTCTAAACAAGGTCGCCACCCTAGGCCGAGTTGTATTAGCAACGGAGCACTAGGGATTTTTGTTTTCCTTCGAAATGCCGAGGTATATAATACGTACAAAACTAATACTTCAGCACTTGATATCACGATAGGTTTATTGAACACGGGCGCACCAGCCCGCACAACGAAATAATAATACACAACAACATTATTAACAACAACCATATTTGCAGGACCATCTGTACATATCCCAATACACTTTTTCCACTTAATTCCGTGTTTCTGAAAATAACTATCAAGTGCTTCGAAAATCTCAGAGCTAGTTTTTCTACCCGGCAAATTGAGCGAACAAAGAAGTTCTTCCTGTAATCCTCCTCCATACTCAACCCTCACAAAACAAAGGAGAAGTGCTTTATTACTTACGTCTGTCGATTCGTCAAGTTGAATTGATTAAAATGGTGAATTTTTCACCATTATTATAACTTGATTTTCAATATCATCAGCCATTTCTTCAATTCTGCGATTGATAGTGTAAGCAGCCATAGGAATCTCTTTAAGTTTCTTGACAGCCTGCTTTCCCAAAACTACTTCATCGGCTTGTAACATGCAAGGCTTATTTAAGTCTTCTCCAATCGTATACGGTTTTTTATTTTTTGCGATCTGAAGTGCTACCAAATAATGAGCCTTTAACAAGGATTTATCTTCGATTGTCATTCTTTTCATAGTTATTACTTGTTTTTGCATGTCATCACGCATTCTTTCAAAATATTCAATTGGTTTATTTGCTAAATCCTTGTGTTTTGATTGGAAGAGTCTTTCAAGTTTCGAAGGTTTCATAGCATCATTGGATATTATGTCAGAACACACAACACAAAGTGGCCGTGGATGCAGATCACTATCAGGCTCTTGAATAAATCCAAATTTCAAGTAGTTTGAATTATATTTTCTTAATATTTTAATATTTTTTTTTCTCCTCCATCAGTTTGAATGTTTTTTCTAATGACAACTGACGAAGATTGTGGGGGCTCTAAAGTTTCTTCATAGTTATTACTATTGTTGTAATTATCTTTTTTATTTATAAAGAAATTATAAATATTATTTTGTTTTTTTCCCTCATGATACAATGTATGTAAATAGTAAAACAAAAAACCACGCGCACGTTAACACAATATTACGACAACGCTACCAATCGTAATTCGGCTGTGGATGAGTTGCGGCCCGACAATATTTAGCTGTAGGTGAGTTGCGGGCGTTGCGGCCAGAGTAATTATCATAACCCATGTACCTGGCAGATGCGGTGTTGAATATATACATAGCGATAAACGAATAACGATTTTTATAGATTTTGAACCAGCAATACATAGTGCTGTAGCGGGAGTCTTCCCTAATGCACAAATAAGAGGATGTCGATTTCATTTAGGGCGAAGTTGGTGGAGGAAAATCCAAAGCTTAGGACTTACCAAACTATACAATGATAACACAGACGATAGTCAGTAATTAAAATATTTTTTTGGATTGCCACTTGTAGAGCTTGAAAACGTCATAAAGTGCGTCGGAAACGCAAAAAATATTATTAATATATGAAAGTCTGACATTTCGAATTTGATCGACTCCAAAATAAAGAAATCTAAAAAGGAAACTTAAGTCGAAATGCCCCCGTGGCCGACCGCCGCTTTGGAGCCAGGTCGCCAACCACGAGCCGAGACCTTGATGGGCCGGAGCATCGTGGATTTTAGTGTTAATTTTAATAATATGTAAATAAGGATGAAATAATAACGAGGGTAATAATAATAATAATAATAAAAAAAAACTCAAGTTATGTATGAAAATGTATATATTATATTAAGTTGGTGTCGAGAAAGCTCAAAGGGCGTAAAACTCGGACATAATGAAATGAATAATAATAATTTATGCAGTGAGCCAAAACGACGAGGCAACCAAATACTTATAGTATAAGAAATAATAAAATACGGACTCATAATAATAATAATGAGCCATGCCGGGAATCCAACGGCTCCACTGGACGGTTACCGGTCCACATGGTCATATACAATATAAATATATACAACCGATAATATGCATCGTGAATAATAATAATAATAATATGTTAATAATATTTAATCATCAAAATAATAAGAATAATAATAATAATAATAATAATATATAATATGTTTTATTTTTTACCAGCCAGAGATATAAAGTTATAGTTGATAATATACGCACCCATTACGCTAAAGGGACCATTACTTCTGCGGACATCGCCGGGGAGGACTTCAATGTATCGCTATTCCATGCTGTTCAGATAAATACAGTGGAAGAAAATAAAAATGGACCGCGGACTAATGAACAGTTTGGCAACCAGCAAATTCCCATTTTTCGATGGGAAAAATGTATAAACAAATATTGCCATCGTAAATCTCAAAATCCCCGTGTGGGCACCAGTCGGGGCTAGACCACTACCTTTTTTAATTAGCCTATCTTCTTTCCAGTGGTCTAATCTATCTCTGTCTCAAATTTAATCGTAATCGGTTGAATGGTTTGGGAATGCATAAAAGACAGCCAGACAGACATTAATTTTTATATTGGTATATATAGATTTCTACTAATTATATAATAGTAATATAATCTATTCTGAATTAGAGTTCCGGGCGGCGCATTCAAAATGGCGCCGGCAACTGGGCAGTCAAAAATTAACTACATATTATGTATTTACGTACATCGACTAATTTACATAAAAAAGTAAAAAGTTCATATAAATTGTTTTTAATATATTTTTATAATTAAATAGTTGTAATAATATTATGTATTATATATGCTATACACTCATATATAATATATACCTTTATATACCTAATATTATATTTTTCAACTTAAAATTTAAAGTAAATATATCAAGGTATAATACCTACTAACAATTTCAATTATTAATTAATAATTGGCATTTCATTATAATGTACAAAATAGTACCTTATAACTAGGGTAAAGAGTAAAAACCACAATTTGTATATATTCAATAATATAAAATATACACTTTAAATATTTCCATGAGTTTTAGAAACTAAAAATAGCTTTTTTCAAAAGAAACTGATAAACAATATTTTATATAATAAGATGTTTACGAAAGATAATAGATTATTTAATGTTTAATATTTTATGGTAATCTTTTTATTAACAACTACAATTTGGTCATTTCTCTTATAATTAATATTTAGACATTCATTACTAACATAATATAAAAATGGATAGAATTTCTTTGGCGGATATTTATACATTTTGTAGTGCTACTCCGAACACACGAAATATGGTTGAAGGAGAAAATATCTTAATTTGTGGACATCTAATAAATTGTGGATATATTAGTAAAGATTTAAAGGAAATTAATATATTAGGTATGTGTTTACAAACTTCAGCAATAAGGGATAAACCACATAATATAACTGGAAGCTTACAATTAAATGAAAATGGTTTAAAAGTAACAAAAATATTATGTACATGCAAAGCCGGAAATAGTCAAAAATGCAAACATATTGTATCAACATTACTTTATATGAACAGGTTAGTGTTGGCTTGGTGAAATTTTGACCAGTTTTTTTAAATACCAAACAAGTTAGTTTATTGTTTTATTTTTATTTGTGGATCTATTTATTCAGGAATGGGATTAGTTCATTAGAACCTATCTCCTCAAACTGATCTAAAGTGTTCTTGGAGTAGTCAGAAAACAGTTTTAAATCAATATTTACCTAAGCCGTTGAAAGACCACTTATGCTTTTCCCAAAAATCCACTATTTCTATAACATCTTTATCAGATGAAAAACAAAATCATATTACACAGATATTAATTGATAGAAATAAGTATTCAGCCATCTCAATACACAGGTATTATTTTATAAAAACACAGCAAGCATTAAAGCATTAAATTCTTTTGTTTCATTGAGTTAACTAAATAACTTATATCTTTTACCAAATTATTTAAATTATTTAACTATAAATTTAATTTTACATAGAAAATTAGCTACCTCAGTTGGTACTAACTTGGTATTTTTTTTATGTTTAGTACAGGAAGACAACACATTTATAATAAAGACATAGAAAACACCAATAATATAACTTATCCTAGTGAAGATTTTAAAAACATGTTCAATTTAATTGAAAAAAGGAGTAAAAATATAATACAAATTGAGTATATATTTGCTCCATTAAGAGATTGCTGTCAAAAACAATATGAAAAAATTGCATGTGTTAATGTAGCTAGTGTATGTTTTAATAGTAGTATTTCTAAGTATATATGGGAAACACAAAGAAAATTTAGAATAACAGGATCAAGATGCTATTCATTGTACACATACACTGAAAATAAAAACCCCAATTGGCAGATAAAATCTTATAAATATTTTAGTAATGCAACATTTTCAAATAAATTTGTCAGACATGGGATTAAATATGAATCCATTGCAAAAACTTTATATTTAAATTATTCTGTAAATTGTAAAATTTTTGAACCAGGTTTATATGTGAGCAACAAAAATCCTTGGTTAGGATATTCAGCTGATGGTGTTGTGTTTGAATTTGGTACACCAATAAAGCTTTTGGAAATAAAATGCCCATTTCTCGGGAAAACAGCTGGAATTAAATAAGTGTTAAAAAAATGTAAATATATTTCAATTGTGAAAGACATTTATACTTTAAAAAATAGTCACCCCTACTATGGACAAATACAATTGGGGATGTATTTATTTAATTTACCTTCCACTGATTTTTGTCTCTATTGTTCTTTCGATAACAGTATGTTTGTAATTACAGTTTTAAAGGATGATAAGTTTATTTTTAAAATGTTAAGTAATTTAAAAACAACTTATTTTAATAATATGTTACATAATATCTGTTTGGTCATTAAATAAATGTTATGTTATATGTTAAAATTATTTACAATATTATTATACAAAAATTAAATAACATAAATTGCATTTTGATTAATTAGGTTACAAATTTATCGTTTGGAAGAATTGGATGGCTTAAATTTACAATGGCACATATTATTGTAAATGAAGCATCTAATCTAGAGAGTAGACTTGAGGGATATTTATGGAAAACATTAAAAACTTTTATTCTCTGGTTTACTCTCTCTATATGAACTCTTGCGCTAGCTACATCTACATTCATAAGTGATTCTTCTTTACTCAATTGTTTATTTCCTTTCAAAAAAGATTAGGTTAAAGGTAAAGTTTTATGTGCCTTTGAGCACAAATATTGTCAGTAAGGAATCCCTTGTCACACATAATTGCATCTCCATTCTCTAATTTATCAATTAGTTTGCTGTCTTCAAATATAAATTTGTCTGATGTTCAGCCACCATATGCAGGAGTTGCATATTATGTCTATGGAATAAACGGTAACTAACATCAGCTTAATGCATCGAGCTTATATCGTTTATTCCATGTCTTTACGTCTTCATACTTCATGAATGAAATGATTTTGTTAACACATCAGCAGCTGTCTATTTAGTCATGGTTAGAACTGAGATCTATCCTTCTTAAATCGATACCTACGCTATCTGGTGATGATTTATAAATATTATATACATATATATATTTTCCAATTAATCACTAGATAGCATAGGTATCGATTTAAGGAGCAATGTACTAACCACGAACGTACATACGTATGTACGTCCGTGGTACTAACAAAGCACTATAATATAATGAAATGATTTTGCTATCACGTTTAACTATTTAATCATGATTACAAAAGTAAAATTTAAAAATATATATATATATATTTATATTTATATAATTTAGCAGCATATAACTTAATTCTTTAATGATTCTAAAACATTTTATAATAATAAATAATATTCTAAAAAGTAAAGTTATGCCTAGTAAATCAATATTAAATTTTTTTTATTTATGTTTTTTTTTTTAAAACACTATTTTATTAGAATACTTATCATAATGTTCAATATTATGTTTACACATTAAATAATAATTATAACTATGTTTTTATAAACGAATTTATGTATCTAAATTCAACCATTTTTATTTTGCTCATTTAAATCTTTTTTTTTTTAAAAAAACATAGAAAACATGAATACAATTGAATACATTTCAAACCAAATACACTCGATTGATAAAGAACTTGAAAATAATGATAAATGTCATACAAACGATCACATTCAAAGAAGATTTTATCTCAAACAAAATAAAAAATATATAAAAAACTTGAGATACAAAATATATTTAATAAAAAAAAATTCATGTGATCAGGAATTAATAAAAAAAATGATAGATAAAATAATTCTTTTAAATGAAGAAGAAAGAATAATTGTTCGTTTCCACAATAGATTTATTTATTTTTATGAATACCTAGAAGAACTCTGGAAACAGAAAGAAGACCTTGAGATTTAAAAAAAAACAATTGAAATAATATATATAATCAAACCTAATTTTATTTTATAAGCTATATAAATTAATTAAATGTATTGTACTTTTTTAACTCTTTTAAATTAGACAAATAAAATAAATAAGTATAGTATTGAACATATTAAGTAGATTTTAAATAGATTTTAATTTAATATAATAATGTTTTTAAAATAACTAAGATCATAAATAACTATATAAGTTTACAAAAATGTGTTTATTTATTTATAATAATTATTTGTTAACAATATATTTTTTTATTTGAATAATATAAAGGTTTTATTTAAAACATCTATATTAAATCGACATTCATTACTTTCAAATAAATGACTAACAAACTTGGGGAACAAAAATATTTTAATACAAGATTTGTTTTTTTTTTTTAAAAAAATGAAATTAAAAACCTAAATATATAAAAAATAAATTTCAATCGGACAGATAAAGCAATTTGAACGTCTGAATAATAAGAATTGTGCTAAGTTAATTATTTGTAAAAGATGTTTTACTACTTTTGGGAAAAATCCATGCAAAAGCAAACTTTGGGGTATGATAGGATTAATAGAACATCAAAAACATTGTGGTGAAAATCGATTGTGTAGACCTATAATATTTAAACAAGGGGATGATGATTTTATTTATTTTAAAAAATATAAAAATACTCAAAGAATACCAATTGTTATTTATGCAGACTTTGAGTGTATTTTAGCTCCTAAACAACCTGATAAATTCATTAAGCTGTAAAAAACCTAAAACTTATGCTACACATTTACATAAAATTATGAGTTATGGGTTTTATGTAAAAGTTGATTATAATATTATACCAAAAGAACTAGTAAAAACGTTTAAAATTCCTGAAAAAGTACTTATTTATAGAGGTGAAAATGCGGCAAAAAAGAAAAACATTTTAAAAGAACTGAGTTTTGTGAAAAATGTTTAAAACATTTCAAATAATTTAACTAAAGTACGAGATCACTGTCATTTTACTGGTAAATACAGACAATGTCTTTGTCTTAATTGTAATTTTGAAATGGTTAATCCATCATTCGTTCCAATTTCGAATGTCCACCAAATTCAAAAGTTAAAAAATTACTGACTACACTATCATTTAAAAATAACTATATAATACATTATAAAAATTTGAAACAGGCGATTGCTAACGGAATTAAAGTAACAAAAATTCATCGGGCCATCCGCTTTTCTCAGAGTAGATGGATGGCATCATACATTGAACTCTGTACAAATATGAGAAAAGAAGCTAAAAACGAGTTTGAAAAAAATTTCTGGAAGTTGTTAATCAATAGCGTTTTTGGTAAATGTATGGAGAATGTTCGAGCAAGAACTTCTTTAAAACTGGTTTCATCAAGAAAAAAAGCAGAGAAATTAATGATGAAAACTAACTTTAAAGATAGGACTATATATTCTAGCAATCTTATGGCTATTCATCAACATAAGGAAACTATTAAATTCGATAAGGCGATTTATGTAGGATTCACAATTTTGGACGTCTCGAAAATTTTTATGTACGAATTCCACTATAATGTAATGAAGAAAAAGTATGGTACCAAAATTAGTTCTCTGTATTCAGATACTGATTCTTTAGTATATGCTATTCAAACAGAAAACTTTTTCAAAGACTTAAAAAATGATTTATTACCGTATTTCGATACATCAAATTATCCTAAAGACCATTATTGTTATAGGACCATTAATAAAAACCAACCAGACTACTTTAAGGATGAAATAAAAGGAACAATTTTGAAAGAATTTATTTCATTAAGACTGAAATTATATGTTTACAAAACTTTAGACGATATTGAAGAAAAAAAGGCGAAAGGTGTAAAAAAATATATAATTAAAAGTCATATGCAATTCGATAATTATATGGATGTATTAAATGCTTTTATAAACCATAGATCTCTTTTAGATGAGCAAACTCATAGAGACATGAACTTTATTCAGTCAAATAAACATGTTGTTCATTCGAAAACAATGAGCAAACTTGTCTTAAGTGCTAACGATGATAAACGATATATAATGGAAGATGGGATAAATACATTAGCTTATGGTCATTACAAACTAGAAAAAAATAATAATAATTAATTCAACTTAAATAAATTAGGAGAATCAATATCTATGTTAGATTCTGAGATTTGTTATACATTAAAAATTTAAATTAAAGTAGCAATGTTGTCTAGCAGTATTATCTAATTAAAAAATGTTTAATAATATCGTTAGATAACGCTCACAATTTTTCAGCCTATCACTAATAAAGTGATAAGAGAACAGGTAAAATAATCAATTAAACGCTTAATTTTTTTATTTTTTTTTATTTTTATAAAACTATTACATATTACATACATAATATATAAAAAAAAATTTTCATTTTAAAATATCTGCCGATGTTATCCATGAATTATGAGTTGAATAAAAACCTAACCATTTAACAAGCATATTATTTTTAACTTTTTTTATAATACGTTCAATGAGAAAAGTGTCTGGGAAATCAGTTAATTTAATTTCTTGTTCATAAAAACCTCCTAAAATTATATTGTTTGATCCGTCCTTTAGTTGATAAGTTATTGGATTTGTTTGTAAAATGTTTGAAATTGTAAATATTTCCGTTGTCCAATTTGGCGTATATCCTTTACTAAATATGTGTTTATACTTAGATATTCTTACTCTATCATTAATTTTAAATTTTGGTTTGTATAATGTTTTAGTATTTATAATATGTGTATTAAATTTAATTTTTCTTGTATTCATCCGAGCTTCATTTGGTGTACATTTGATTGTTCTGTTTCGAATTATTATAGTTATGTATAATTTTCGATATTGTATTATGCCAATTCCATGTACCAGTTGCAGTGAAACGTTTGTATATATTATTTTTAAGAGTTTGTATAACACGTTCACCAATTGAACACTTGATAACACTGTATGTACTGTAATGTTTAATTTTATATTTGTTCATTAAATCTTGAAATTGATTATTATAAAATTCTGTACCATTATCTGTCTGTAACAATTTTGGTGTAGCTTTTTTTAATATATTAGACATAGCTTTTGTACATTCGCTTCCTGTTTTGTTTTTTTATCGATTCAACCCATACATATTTTGTATATGTGTCAATAACAACTAAAATATATTTAAAACCATAATTTTTTTTAGAATGAGACTGCATATCCATTAAATCAGCTTGCCAAAGATCGTCTTTAAACCGAGTTACTACACTACGTCTAGGAAATATTTTTCTTGCCGGTTGATGTAGCTCATTAGCTATATTCTCTAATGTTGACATTACTCTATAATATTCCTCTCACGTAACTCTTCTAAAATAGATATAATTTCATTATTAACACCGTTATTACCGACACTTTGAGATGATGTCAAAAGATGTAATCTAGTTACTAATTCATTTGGATCATCATAATAAGCTAATTGTGTTTGAGGGTAATACCTATAATCTTTATATAAACCAGAACCATTCTTAGTCTGTGGCGATGAAGTAAAATTAAACATCTTTTCAATTGGAGGATCTGTAGACATTGAACTGTTTGCTGTAGGATTAAAATCAAATGGCGTATTTGATATGGTTGTATTATTATGAACATTACTACGTTTAGAGTTCGAACTAGATAAATGGTCGTTAAATCGTTTCAAGCTTATTTGAGGAATTTTAGAGTTGTTAATTTTAGCTATTTCTTCGTTTAACTGTTTTTCTTCATTTTTCATTCGTTCGTACAGTGGTTTTACAACGGTTGACCATTTATGGAATTTTGAGGTTTTGGGTTTCCCATCTGCTTTTAAATGAACATGGGAAGTCTTCAAAATATCATAATAAGATTCCATATCCTGTACAGTTGTTTTTTTCGGGTTTTTCTCACATAATAAAGACCATAATCCTTCAGTCCATGGATAGTATCTATCAAGCAATTGTAAATTACCATGAGCAAAAGTTACAGAGTGATCTCCTATTTTGTATGTATCACTAGCTGTATCATAATACATACCATAAGATTTATCATAACGTTGTGATTTAGGACGTTTATTAAAAAAATTTTTAAATGATAAATTTAATTCATCATCAGTTTCATTGTCATTATCGCTATTGTATGATATTTCTATGTTTTTTGTATCAGCTTGTGAGTTACATTGAGTATTTATTTCCATTCGTTTACTTAATGGTTCAATTATTGGTTTAAATGTTTCATGGAAATAGTTGTCGGAATCTATAACACCACGTTTCATATCCATTATTTTGCGTTTAATATTTTTTTTTGATGTTATCAAATTTTCTAACAAAATTTTGTTCCTATTCATTGTAAATAATCAACTCGTATATATAACTGAATCGTATGACTACTAACAATACTATGCAGATACTAACAGTGTTACGTTTATATATATATATATACATTTTATTTTATTTTAATAAACATATGGAAACCACATCTATATCTTCCTTCATTAACTTCACGGGTCTTATCAATAACCATAAACCCATAATCATCATGATTCCAGCATAAATGAGAAATTTTCCGGAAATCTGAGAAATCCATATCCGTGAATGAATGATCATTAAATAAATGTCGTAAATTTGTATCATCTTGTTTCAATATTATTAAAAAATTTGAGTTATCTCTCACTAGTTGTTTCGGTATTTTTGAGTATGTTTGTGCTAGATAAAATACAGAACTAGCACCAGAATGCCGGCAAATTGAGAAGTATTCTCTTATAGCAGGATCTGTAATAATATCATCAAAAATCATGATAGAGTTTTTCTTAGATAGATTTGGTTTTATAACTTCATCAGCGCTTGTAAACATAAAAAAATTAGCACCTTTTATATCATCCATTACTTTTTTCAATAAAACATATTTTTCCTGATTAGAAGTTTTTGAGTATAAATAAATATTTTCAAATCTCAGTCCGTTTTCGTGAGTGATTAAATTGTACATTATATTTGTTTTACCTGAACCACTAGGACCAACTACTATAGCACGTATAGTATCAGGTAATAACGGTCCGTGTCTTGATGGTTTTTTTATTGTTTGGACATCTACGTTTATAATATCTAATTTATCTTTCTGCTCAATCAAATCCATTTTCTTATAAATACTCCAAAAGTTAAAATTTATAATCAGTGATAGATGACACGTTCAGCCTGCAAGTAGAAATCAAATAATACTGATGCGGTCCTGTGGGGAGCCGCGGGGATGGTGAAGTGGGTGACCGTGTGTGAACACAATAAAAAAAAACACGGTGTGGTTGAGGTAAGGTGTGTGGCTTTATTGCCGGTGTGAACACGCCGGAAGCGAGTTTAAAAAAAAACAAATTGAAGGTGAAAAAAAAAAAAATTTAAAATGACACAAATCGACCTGTGCGGGGTCTCTCCTTTTTCGCGCGCGGAAACGTGGTGTCGTACAGGCGATCGGAAGGCTAGAAAACAACTCAACTGATCCGGTTCACCGGGCGGCCGGCCGACCGTTCCAGGCGCGGTTATCGCGCGCCGGTGTCGTCCGTCGTCGATCGGCGGTTTGTTTGAGAAGCACGGCGCGGCTTTCCGCGTAAAAGGCTGTTTGAATTCAAACTGCCATTACGCGGGACCGCGTCATACTCCCCCCCCAAACCGCCGACGGCGGCGGTGTTCCGGCTGTTGCCGGTGCGGTGACTGGTGTGTGTGGGGGGTGGTTGTCGTAGACACTTTTCCGCGGGCACGTCTTCCAGCTGGTTGCAGCGGCCGTGTCCCGGGTGGTGTCTAGTCGTGGGGGGGTGATGTTGGGGGGCTGAAGTACGCCAGGCTGATGTCCATGTCCCCGTAGTCAGCCATGTCTACCTCCGCACACCCTAACAGTTCCGCTTCCTCCTCCGCGGATACTTCCATATCCGTGGTTTGGGGAAGGGCTGTTAGGTGAGCCGTAGCCTCGGTTGTTCCGGTGGGAGTTGTACCCTCCGGCCCCGCGGCTACGGTGCTGTGTGTGGTGGTAGGTATGGGCTGGTACGGGTCCGGTGTCGGCTCTGGGGCGGGGTTGGTGGGTGGTGCCGGTTTTTCCAGGCGGTGTTGCTGGGAGGTCTGTTGGCCTGTTGGTCTGTTGGCCTTGTAGTCCCGCATCCGCTGCTGGTTCCGGCGCTGGCGAGCGTTCGGCTGGGCCGGTGTTGTTGGCTTCTCCGCCGTGGTCCCCTTCGGTGCTGGTGAGGGTGGTGTTGGCAGCGGGTTGACCAGCGTGTTTCTTGACGGCGGGACGGTCGATGTGCTCGGCTTGGGTACCGGCCTCTCCATTAGCGGTCGTGGTGGCGGTCGTTGGTTGGGTGCCGGTTGCGTGGTGGCTGCTGGCCGTGTGTTGGCAGCCGGTTGGTTCACCCGTCTGGGGCTGCGCGACCTATTTTGCCGCACTGCGGTTGTGGGTTCGCCGCTCGTCGCCCTTTTGAACACGGCGGTGCGGTCTTCCCACCCGCGCATGTAGACGGCCCACAGCACCGGGTCCCGCTTCAGCTGCGCCGTGGACATCTGCCGTACCCGTGCCGCCGTGGTGGTGTTGGTGCCCTCCTCCAAGCTGGCTGACCTCAGCAGCTGCTGGCTGCGTTCGAGCAGCTCCGCCGCTTGTTGGAGGGTGCTAGGGGTCGAGGCTGGTTGTCGCTCCATTTGGTGTGGTGGTGATGCTCCGACTGAAAATCGCGTACACTAAATGCTATTGTGGGTGTATGGTTGGGGAAGGGGGGGTTTGGGGCGCTGCGGTTGTTGCCCGTTTGAGGCAGGGACACATGAATTTTGCGTGGTGGCTGTTGGTCTGTGATAAAACACGCCTTTAACCTACGCGTTTTTTGCAGCCTTACCGGTCCCCACCATTCCGGTGCGAAGCCGGCGTGAAATTTCTTGTGCGCGCTTGACAGGTGGTGTGCCTTGTAGTACACTGCGTCACCTGTTTTGTATTTGGCGTCCGTCGGGCCACCTGTTACAGGTGGTGTGTCCAGGACGCCGTTTTCGCGCTTAGCCCTGTCCATATTATTTTGGTCGATCGGGCTGACTGCCGTCCGTGACAGTACCCAATCCCCACGGCCGTTTGCCCTCTCTCCCGAGGACGAGTACCGATGGTGGGTAACCTGTGCGGTCGTTGCGCCTATTCCTTATCGCAAAAAGTATGGGGGCTAATTTGGTGTCCCAAGTGTTGTGGTTGCCGTCGGCGCGGAGCAGCGCGCGTAAACCTTTTTTTATTTCCTGGTTACGGCGTTCGACCGGGTTGGCCCTCGGATGGTATACCGGAGTTGTCCAACCCTCGGCCCCCCACCGTTCGATCGCTTTACGCATGTCGTTTGCTACGAACTGTGGGCCGTTGTCGCTTAGGCACACTCGGGGGTATCCGAAACGTGAAAAGAATTCTCGTTCAAGCGTTTCGGTTATTGTTTTCGTAGTGGCTGTTCCGAGGGGGTAAGCCTCGGTCCATCTACTAAACAGGTCGGTGGCGACCAGTATGTACTGTTTTCCCCTACTCGTTCGCGGGTAGGGGCCCATGAGGTCGATACTGATCACCTCCCACGGGTGTCGGGGTATTCTGGCGGCCGCGGGGTCGTCTGCGCGCGTGTTCAATGGTTTTGTGCACGCGCAAATGTGACACGACTTGACGTACAGTCGGATGTCGTTTTTTTGACCTTTCCAAAAAAAAACGTTGCTTTACCGCCCTGTACGTTTCTTTCCAGCCCGGGTGGTTTGCGAGTACGTGATCGTGGTATGTCCAGATCACGTTCTGCGTTTTGTCTGTGGGGATGACTACGGGTGTATGTTCGCCTAACTTTATTCGCAAAAGACCGTCGGTAAAAATGTATGATTTTTTTTTTTTTATCCGCGGTACTTCTGGTGTTATGCGCTGGGTCGTCCGTTGTCATGTTGTGTGCTATGTCTCGTGTGTCGGGGTCATTGGCCTGCCATGTCACGAGCATAGCGTGTGTGATTGTGGGCCCACCCGTTGTGTTCATCGGGTCCGTAGTGGCGAACAGATTGTCGGCCGGTGAGCTAGTAGTGGTGGCGAGTGGTGAGGTGGGTACTCCTACTAGTCGTTCCTCGAGGCGTTCCTCGTCTACAGGGGGCCCGGTGGTTGGGTGGCGGGATAGCATGTCCGGCGCCTCGTTCTGTACGCCGGGCACATGCGTGGTTTTGAAGTCCAGGTTAGCCAGCTGTAGTGCCCACCTGGTTAACTTGGAATTCGTGTTTTTGGCTCGGTGGAGCCACGTGAGTGCCGAATTGTCGGTGAATAGGTCAAAACGGCGGGCCTCTAGGTATGGTCTAAACTTGTCGGTCGCCCAGATTATCGCGAGTGGCACTCGCGTTCTACCGCGGCGTACCTTGTTTGCGTATCACTAAACTTTTTGCTTGCGTAGGCGATTATCCGCCTTTCTCGTCCGGGGCTGTCACCCGTTGGTTGGAAAAGGACGGCACCTGCTCCTATCTCGCTAGCATCGGTTTGTAGGCAAAACGGTTTTCCGTAATCTGGGGTCGATAGTTTTTGGTGAATCGTACAGAGCGTGTTTTATTTTGGTAAATTGCCGCCTGTTTCGATTTCGGTCCACGACCATTTGGTCCCCTGTTTGAGCCTATTCGTGAGGGGTGCTATGGTGTCCGCGTAGTTGTCGACAAACTGGCTGTACCAGTTGCAGACGCCCAGGAACTTCCGTAGGTCCCTTACCTTTGTTGGTGGGGGGTAATTTTTGATGCCCTCTAGTTTCTCCGGTTGTTTATCTATTCCTTCGGAGGGTGACTAGGTGTCCGAGAAATGAGATTTCGGTGGGCTCCGAATCTGCACTTTTCGGGGTTGCATGTCAGCCCGTGTCTCTGTAGGCGTTCTAAAAACTTTGTCTAAGTGGCACTGGTGTTCGTCCGTCGTGTTCGAAAACACCACTATATCGTCTAGATATACGCGGACGAACTCGTCCAGGTACCCCCTCAAGACTTCGTCCATTAATCGCACAAAGGTCATGGGGCTGTTTTTGAGGCCGAAGGGGAGGACTCGGAATTGGTATAGGCCCCGACGCGTCCGGAATGCCGTGTATTTTCGCGCGTTTTGCTTAAGTGGTACTTGCCAGTACCCTGACTTAAGGTCAAGAACGCTGAACACTTTTGCACCTCTCATCTGACGTATCAGCGTGTTGAGGTCGGGCATCGGGTAAGCGTCGGACTCAGTGATATCATTGAGCCGCCTATAATCAATGCACAGTCGGGGTGAGCCGTCTTTCTTTTTTGCTAAGACGATTGGTGCGGCCCACGGGGATGTGCTTTGTTCTACCAGTCCCTGCTCTTCCATGTCCCGTATCATGGTGTCGATTGTGGCCTGTTTTACCGGTGGATAGGGATATAGTTTGAGCGCTATGGGTGTTTGGTTTTTAAGGAGTATGTCGTGTTCTATTAATCTCGTTCGACCTACCCTACCGCTGAAAACGTCCGGATAGTTACGCACTACTTCGGCGATTTTTACGCGCGTTCGGGGGTCACCGTTTATTAATAGTTTTTCGACATCAAGTGCTGGACTGGGGGTGGTTGTCCGGCCCTTCCCAGCACGCTGTTGTCCTCCTATTAGAACCTAAGTGGATAGTGCTCGTGGTGTAGTCCCAGGTGACTTCGTTTTGTACCAGAAAGTCGTGACCTAGGAGCATGTCGCAGTAGAGGTGTTCCAGAACGGCTGCGTTAAATGTGACCGTGAGGTCTCCGATTCTGGCTACGAATGTGGAGGTACCATTTGTCATTGTGGTATGTCCGTCCGCCATTCGTACCTGGGTTGGTTGTCCGTATTGGGGTGTGCCAAATTTATGTGCAATTGTCGGGCTTACATATGATTTTTGTGCTTGTGAGTCGAGTAGCGCTGTTACGAAGCCTGACCTAAATTCGAGTTCGACCGCGGGGGTCGGAATTTTGTCGGGGCATGTTCGATTAACGTTATTCGACGGTGTGTGTGTGTGATAGCTGGGTAACTGGTTCTTAACCGCGTTATCGGCGTTCTGGGGAGCGGTTTGCACCGCCATTACCAGGACGTCCGTTTCGGTTACCTCTGTGCTATTTGTATGTGCACTGGTTAGTTTCGTGGTAGTGGTCGTTGTGTGTGGTGATGGTGATGATGACCTACTACTTGACGAAATTGTTTTTGTTTGGACGGGTGATATATCTGATGACGCCGAGTGTGTTGATGTGCGTTTGAGAGTTATATCCCCGTCTGTAATGCCGATGGTTGCGTGTGATGGTGTGGCAATGTGTGTGTGTGTGGGTGAGGGCGGGCGGTGTGGACAATTTTCCGTCGACTCATTGCCCGTTTCCCGAACGCGGTGTGTGCTCGGGGCAGTCACTGTTCCAGTGAGGTCCTCCGCAGTACCTGCACGGGTTGGGTGGTCGCGGCTTTTCAGTCGTACCGTCCCGTGTTCGTTGTCGGGGAGGCGGGCGTTGTGTGTGTACCGCGATCGGACCGGGTTTTTTGTAGTCCGATCTTGGTTGAGGTGGGGGTGGTGTTTCGTCCGGTGTGTATTCCAGGACTCCAGCTATTCGTCGGAGGTCTCCGAATGTCGCTGGTCTTTGCAACCTTATGTGCGTGCGGTATTCCGTTACGCGTTAGTCCGGCTATCGTACGACTAGCTGTACTTCAGTTAGTCCGGTGTTGATGCGGCGTGCTAGTTGATTTTTTTTGCGTAACGAACTCCGTGAGCGATTGCGTGGGTGTGTTTTGTCGGACCGACACTATGTCAGCGCGCAGCCGTGATTGAATATCCACGTTGTCGAATTTTTCTAAAAATTCGACGCGGAACTCATCCCAGTTGAGGTCCAGTAGTCTGATGGTGTTCCACCACGTACTGGCTACACCTTTCAGCTGCTGCACTATAATATTAGTCCAGGCCGACCTGTCTATGCGCGTTTGTACAATATCGATTCCGCTTTATGTATGAAACCGTACCGGGTCCTCGGGTGTTGTCCCGTGGAACTCCGGCAGCGAATATTTCGCTGCGCGTACCTCGTCGTACGGTAGTAGCGTCGATGGGTCCGCTGGGGCGGTGTGGGTGGAGGAGGGGGCCTGGCATCAGTGCGCCGAATTTTCGAACCGTCCCGAGCGGTCGGCGGGGTGGGTGCCCGTGGCCGACGGCTCGCGGGCCGCGGGGCAACTCGTTCCGTAGTCCGTGCTATTCGACGCGCTCGCGTGTGGGTATTGGCGCGTGTTACCGGTTGTCAACATTTCCGGTGAAGTCCGGTGTTGTCCCGATGACATCGCGCTGTGAGGACGGGTCGGTTGTCGTACGTCGGTTTGGTGTTCCGATGTTTGGCGCGCCATGCCCCTCTCTAGGCGTCGCATTGTCTCCGCAATGCGACGTTGGTCGTCGCCAAAACGTACCATGCAGCTCTCGAGCATGGCCAGTCGCGATTCCAGACTGTGTCCATGCGGCGAGCTCTCTGCCGATTCCCGTACCTCTCTTACAATACCACGGGCTGTTTGGATTATGTCCGTAGCCTGTTGTTGGGTGAGCGTGGGTGGTGGGATGGGTGTGTCAAGTGGGTGTTGGTCGGGTGTGTGGTGGTCCGACGGAGTTTCGGATGGTCCTGTTTGGCGCACCTGACTCGTTTCCGAGTCACTTCCGGTTTGACCTGGCGGTTTCCCTAGGGTTGGAAACCGGATGGCGTTGGCCTGCAGGTTCAGGTCCGCGAAGTGCTGGGCTAAACGGATCTCCAGGGCGTCTTTAGTGCCTGCATCCGATAACTCTCGCTGCCTGCATTCATAGCGTAATTCCGCGGCGGTCAATTCATTTATGTATTTTCCCGACATGACGTCCGGTTATTTTTTCCGGTGTTGTTGACGAGACAAATATAAAATGTAGCTGTTGTCGGTAGAACGGGTATCGCGTTCCTTCGAATCAGCTGTGTTGACCGCTTGTCGGTGTTTAGTTGCGTACGGTAATGTAGGTCAGTGGGTTGCTATTGTTATAGTTATCGCGGTTGCCGGGTGATCCCAGTCACCGGTTTTTCGCGAGTGTTGTCACGGATGCGCGTGTGTGCGTTATCCGGCCCACTACTGCGATTAGGGAAGGCGGCGGCTGTCGCTTTGAGCGGCGGCGGCGGCAGTCCGATTACTAGGTATTTTCGTCCCGGGCAATAACGTGTTTACGTTGGCGGGCGGTGGTGCTTGGCGGTGGTGGTGGACCCTCTCGCGCTCTTGCGTTCCTACCTAATGCCTATCTACGTCGTGCGTGTTTGCACTTTGGAGTGTCGCGCGCGGTGCGATCGGTGCGTCTGTAAAACGGGCGGCGCGGCCGGTCGTTACGTCCTTTATAATTATGTAATATGTTACGTAACGCCGGTTTTTCCGTTGCCGCCTGCAAACCACGTTTTTGCCGGATCGCGTCGGGGACTTTTTCCAAATCGCGCAACGGTGGGTGATGTGGGGTAGTATGGGGTAAGTCCAAGTAAATAGAATTTCACTTACCGGTGATTCCTGTTCGGGGAGCCAGTTGATGCGGTCCTGTGGGGAGCCGCGGGGATGGTGAAGTGGGTGACCGTGTGTGAACACAATAAAAAAAAACACGGTGTGGTTGAGGTAAGGTGTGTGGCTTTATTGCCGGTGTGAACACGCCGGAAGCGAGTTTAAAAAAAAACAAATTGAAGGTGAAAAAAAAAAAAATTAAAATGACACAAATCGACCTGTGCGGGGTCTCTCCTTTTTCGCGCGCGGAAACGTGGTGTCGTACAGGCGATCGGAAGGCTAGAAAACAACTCAACTGATCCGGTTCACCGGGCGGCCGGCCGACCGTTCCAGGCGCGGTTATCGCGCGCCGGTGTCGTCCGTCGTCGATCGGCGGTTTGTTTGAGAAGCACGGCGCGGCTTTCCGCGTAAAAGGCTGTTTGAATTCAAACTGCCATTACGCGGGACCGCGTCAATACTGACAAAGGTTTTGTAAGCCATCTTATAAATAGTTTCAGTTTGAAACGTAGTAACAAACGTTATGGAAGCTAAACAAAAAATAGGTATGGGTTGTAAAGGTAAAAAGAAACGTGTTACAAAAATTAAAAAAAATGGAATACTGGCAGCAAAGAAAAAAAGAATGTTTAAAAAAATTGGTGGTAAAAGATTGATTTTAACACCAGGTCAGTCTGGAGGTGTAATTCCTTTGATACCTATTTTTGCGGGGTTATCAGCACTCGGTAGTTTGATATCTGGAAGTGCCAGTGTGTATAATGCAATACAAAATTCAAAAAGAAAAAAAGGTGGTGGCTTATATTCAAACAAAAATATGTCAAAGAAAAAAAACTGATGAAAACGCTACCTAACAGACAACTTTCATCTCGAGATATTATATAATATGTTGCAGAGTTAAAAATCAACCATTTCCGTGGAATCTTTTCACGTGATAACTTACCGAAAAAACCGTATAAAATCGAATGTGGTATATTAAATTTCGACATGTCTTCAGGTGATGGAACCCATTGGGTGGCGTTTCATAAAAATAACGATTAAGTTGTGTATTTTGATAGCTTTGGTGATTTACCGCCGCCAACTGAATTACAGAATTACTTTAAAAAGAATAAAATTGTATACAATTATTCTAATTATCAAGATTACAACACATTTAATTGTGGACATTTATGTCTTGAATTTTTACAATGCATGAATCTGTTACATTAAGTTTGACTGGAAGTACAACTGTATTATCTACGAATTATTCTCCACATCTTAATGTTAACGAGGATTCAGAAATAGCTTTGTTATGTTTACAAACTTATAATTCATTTCCGAATATAAATTCAACTAACAACACAATTGGTATAGAATTAATTTCTGGTAAAAATCACCACAGTGATAAAAACATTTATCCATTTAAGCTGGATGAAGGATGTTATGAAATAGAGGATATTAACAATGCGATCAAAAAAAAGATACTAGAGTTAAATAATAAATATAATACTACGATATTTTTCAACATAAGTATTGATCCTGTTGATTTCAGATCATGTATTAAATGTAATGGAATAGTGAAGTTTGATATTCCAAATAGTATGGCATCTGTATTGGGGTTTGAAAAACGAGAATATAAATTTGAAACTCCTTATCGATCGGAAAAAGCTGTAAATTTGAATACAATTAATTCTATAAAAGTGATGTGTAATATAGCTCAAGGATCATTTAACAACCATCTTCAAAGTCATTCGATTTACGAGTTTTTCCCTAGTGAGAGGACAAGAACAAAAGTGATTCAGTCACCTCTAAATTTGATATATTACAAATTAAACAAAACAAATATTGAATCAATAACTATCCAATTAGTTGATCAAGATCATAATCCGATTGATAATTTTAATGAAGCACTAACAATTGTACTACATATTAAACGTTGTGGATCTAGAATATTAAATTTTTAACTAAGATTTACAATGTATGAGACAGTTACTTTAAGTTTAAATGGGAATACAACCAAATTATCTACAAACTATTTTCCATCTATAAACGTGCACGAGGACTCAGAAATAGCTTTGTTATGTTTACAAACATTTAATTCATTCCCAAATATAAACAGAAATAATAATAAATTTGAAATGTTAATAGCAGACTATAACAATAATATCATACCATGTTTTATTACACTAGAAGAGGGGTGTTATGAAATTGAAGATATAAAAGCTCGAGTTAATGAACAAGTAGATTTCTTTAATAAAAAAAACGGAGTCAAGTTATCATTTGACATTTCAGTTGATCCTCATGATTTCAGATAATATATAAAATGTAATGGAATACTAAAGTTTAATATTCCATATAGTATGGCGTCTGTATTTGGGTTTCATAATCGAGAATATAAGCCAGAATATGCAATTCATCGATCGGAAAAAGCTGTAAATTTGAATACAATTAATTCTATAAAAGTGATGTGTAATATAGCTCAAGGATCATTCAACAACCATCTCCAAAGTCATTCGATTTATGAGTTTTTCCCAAGTGGGAGGACAGGAACAAAAGTAGTTCAGTCGCCTCCAAATTTGATATATTATAAATTAAATAAAACAAATATTGATTCAATAACCATACAACTAGTTGATCAAGATCATAATCTGATTGATAATTTTTGTGAAGCACTGACAATCGTGCTACATATTAAACGTTACGAATCTTGAAATGGGATTAAAATTCAATATAAGTCCATTACTTCGAGCTAGTTTGATTAGTCATAAGACTGAAGTGTTACCGTCCACATCAAATAAAGTAATACAATTGTCAGCAAAGAATAAAAAAATTTTAAGAGCTCTAGGTTATAAATTAAAGCAGAATGCCTGAGAGTGATATCTTGGATATAAGTTCACGGTACGAAACAGATTCTAAAATCACGAAAATTGAATATCATTCATACACACCGTATACAACATCATTTAATAATAACGATGAAATACGTATATCGATCCAGCAGACGGATGTTTATCCGTATCTACATGAAAGCTTTATATATTTAGAAGGAAAAATAACGGATGCTGATAAGGTGGTGCTGACCAATAATGGACTTTCATATCTTTTCGAACAAATACGGTTAGAAATCAATGGGATAGAAGTGGATAGCACACGTGTTCTTGGTATCACTAGTACGTTGAAAGGATACTTATCCACTACACCAGACAACTATAATTGTTATGAAAATTCTGAATGGACTTTTAAAAATGGAACAAAATTGACAAATAGTAAAGGTGAATTCAGTGCTTGTATTCCACTGAAATATTGGCTAGGTTTGTTTGAAGACTTTAAGAAAATATTAATAAATTCAAGATTGGAATTAATATTAACACGAAGTCATAGCGATTTAAATGCGTTAGGCGTTGCAAATAAATCCGATGTTTCTACAGGTAAAGTCGATTTAAGTAAAATAGTTTGGAAGGTACCACATATAACCGTTGACGATGGAGAAAGGTTAAAATTATTGAAACTTATAGAAAAAGAAAAAAGTTTGTTCATACCTTTTAGATCTTTTGAAACGTTTGAATATCCTGAACTTAGAACTACTAAAAAAGTTGTATGGAACTTGAAAACTGCATCAAAATTGGAAAAACTGCGATTTATTATAATTGGATTACAAAAAGGACGTAAAAATACGATGGGAAAAGATTGCAGTGGATTCGATCATTGTAATCTAACAAATGTGAAAGTATTTCTAAACTCTATAGCTTATCCATACGATAATTTGAATTTAGATTTTTCTAAAAATAATTTTACTCTGTTGTATGATACGTATACATCGTTTCAAGAATCTTACTATGAAAAAAGTGTACGGAACCCAATATTGAATCCTGCAACTTTTCTATCAAATGCTCCGATTATAGTTATCGATACTTCAAAACAAAACGATTCAGCTACAGCTTCATCAGTAGATGTTCAATTGGAAATTGAAGCATCGGAATCTCTGTCGGGTGTAACTGCCTATTGTTTATTAATTCATGATCGTATTGTAGAATATGTACCATTTACTAGAGAAGTAAGAAAACTTGTATAAATAATTTGTTACAATAAAAAAATTGATGCTTAACCAATGTGTATATTCTTTTATTTTTTAAATAATTATTTGTAGATTATATTGAAAGGTTTGGGAAAAAATATGTATTGTTGTGTACACGGTAAATATTTCTGAGTAAGGAGGAAATTCGTGGACAAAGATTTTGAAATTTCCCCTTGAAATGAGTAATACGGAAAATATTTAGTTTAAGGGGGAAAACCATTTTTGAGTGTAATTTCCCTGTAATTTTTAGATACAATAATTTTTTACGCAAGGGGAAAAGTCGTGGACAAAGACTTAGAAATCTCCCTGTAAAGTTCTATACGGTAATTTATTTTGTGTGAGGGGCAAATGTGTTGACAACGTCTTTTTAATCTCCCTGTAGTGTGTCATAGGACATTTTCGATGTTCTCCAAGTGAGACATTCCCCCTTAAAATTGAGTGATTACCGCGGGAAAAAAAAACGTAAAACTCAGAACATACAAATGTACACTACTATGTTGGAATATTACATTTTATTTCAGTTCTAGATGGCCAAGAAATGATTGGTTTCAAAATAAGTGATAAAATATCAATAGTATTTAATATAATTCGCTTGCATTTATCATTAGAACAATCAAAAAATATAGCTAAAACTGAATAGGACATATTTTGTTTCAATTTCATAAATGTCATTACAATTCTTTCTTTAAGGGAAAGAATATTTTGATTACGACTGGAAACTAGATTTGTAAGTTGTAATGAACGACGTCGTTGTGTATTTTAATTACCAATTTTTTATTAATTTATGTAATATGACAACAATTGTATTCATTATGTTTTTACAGTATTTTCTTTTAGAGGTATTTTTAATACTCAAAGAGTGTACAATAAAATAGTATAATGGGAGTTTACATAAACGGGGGGAATGTGTGACACAAAACTCACGGTTGTTTTCCGGTAGAAGGTGTCGTTAAGTTTCCGTATTGGCTCGTGCTCTGAATTGACGGCGTGCGGAACAAGTTGATAGTGTACGTGGCGGCTCAGCTCGGTGGTGTGGCAGCTCTCCGTAACCTCCACAGTTGATTGTCTTAACGGCGGCTGAGTCGGTTGTCGACTTCTCACGGCACGAGAAGGACGGGTGGTAGGTAATTACGATCGAGTTTCGCATGAAACTATGGTCGTCGGGTGAGCCTGTAGCATAAAACCGTGGCTAACGATCACTAGTATCGTCCGGTATATGCAGGCTAGGGAGTGGTGCTGTTTGTTATGGGGCGTTCCCACGAGGCGTTAATCACGACAGTTAACCACGCTAGTCAACTTTCGTTCTGACACTCACGAAAGTGTGAATTTATAAAACGTTCACACGGTTGGGTTCGTACCGTTCACGCCTCGCGTTTCGACTTAGTCACTATCGAAACATCGATCATGAATGATCTGGTTGTTGAAAGTTGTGCTGTTTTAACTTCGTTTTTTGCTACTATCTTAGCAAAAAAGATGGAGCGCTTACAGGACACAATTACAAGAAAACGAAAAAAAAGACGTTTTGGGGTTAGAAAATGGATACAGCGAAGAAATATGTTAGGAGCGACAAACTTAGTATGGAATTAAAAAGCAATTTTCCAGAAGATTTTAGAAACCTACTGCGAATGACTGAATTTCAGTTTGAATACCTCTTATTGCGTGTTACAAATATTATTTCAAAATCTTACACTAACATGAGACAAGCAATTAGTGCAAAAACAAAATTAGAGGTGACGTTACGGTATTTAGCTACAGGTGATTCCTTCAAAAGTTTAGAATTTTTGTTCCGTGTTCCAAAAAACACAATAAGTAAATTTATTCCAGAAACCTGTGAAGCAATATACAATGAACTAGTAGAATTCATACAAGTAAGTACCTTCAAATTTCAAATTTAAAAATTGATTACTTAATTATTAAAAAAAACGGGTAAGTAAGTGGATGTCGCTCTGTACAGTAATGTACAAGTAGGTTACTGTATGGATGGTATTAAATTTGAATTTAATGATATAATAATATTCTGATCGGAGATGAGTTTTCAGTCTTGGATATTTTATATAATATTAATTATATTATTTTTTAAAAAAATGTAGGTACCAATAAAATAAATTCCAAATTAAGCATTATTTCGACAAGTTCTCGTGTACACGGACACAAAAAAAAAATAATAATAATAATAATAAAATAAAAATAAAAAAAACACAACATAGTAAAATCAATACATTTTTCGCTCCGCTCAGAATCTAAAAACGAAAATAATATTGTGCCCGTATTAGGTGTATAGATTGCAAATAAAATAATAATAATAATAACAATACAATTATTAGTAATAGTGAACTTTTATTTGTTTCATTATAATAATAATTATAATTATAAAATTTGTTTAATTATAAATCTGTAAATAATGTCATGTAATCGTCATCATTACTAGCCGAAAAAGTACTTAAATTTCATTGTCTTCCACTTGATGTTCCAGCTGTTGAATTATCAGTAATAACATATTCTGGTGGGCACATAGCATTTGTAATTTCATTTATGAATGATTGTTGTAATCGTATTGCTTTTGGTGGTCCTATACTTCTTAACATTGATGCGATATATTTCCCAAAATGATCATAACTATCATCTTTATTTGTAGCGACTTGTGATGCGCGATTTGAAATTTCATGTAATTTGTCAATTGCGCTTGTCATAAATCCTATTTCATGATCATGAATAGATTTTTTATTTTTTGATGTTGATAGTTGTGGTTCAATCTTTCTTTTTATTATCTTCGAAGGTGTATCAATTTTCGATGCAATCTGTGTCACGTCTTCAGAGTTTTGGCTAGTACTGTATTCAAGGTTAGGTTCTGATTGTAGACTATTTTCTATTGAGGCCTCTTCAGAATTTTATCCATCAGGAAATATCTGCAATATAAACAATCATGTGTTAATATTATTAGTCTATTCATATTTGAATAATATAATGTTTCGGGTCCCTGCAACATCAGATGAGTGGAAAAACATTGAATATGGTTTTAGAACGCGATGGAATTTTCCTGGTTGTGTAGGGGCTCTAGATGGTAAACATGTTGTCTTACGAGCTCCTCCCGGAAGTGGTTCAGATTATTTTAATTATAAAAACAGTTATAGTATTGTGTTAATGGCCTAGGTGGATTCCGATTATTGTTTTTTATATGTTGATGTTGGAGCGAAAGGAAGAGGATCAGATGGAGGAATTTTTCAAAATAGCTCTTTGTACAACGCTTTAGAAACAAACTCTCTAGCCATACCAAACAATTTCGTTATTTTGGCTGATGATGCATTTCCGTTAAAAAAGTATATAATGAAACCCTACAGTCGACGCAATTTAACCCCTGCAGAAAGGATTTACAATTATCGATTGTCAAGAACAAGACGTGTAGTGGAAAATGCCTTTGGAATACTCGCGAGTAAATTTAGATTGTTTGAAAAACCAATTTCATTAAAATTAGAAACGTTAGACAAAGTTGTCCTCGCATGCTGTGCAATTCATAATTGGTTGAAAAAAACAAACCCTCGGTATGTGTGTGAGATGTAATTGATTATGAGGATGAGGACTACCGAGTGTTCCCTGGATCATGGCGTCAAAATAATAGTGGACTACAGAATCTACCAGCAACTAACCACAGACATTCTAATATGGAGGCACAACAAATACGGAATAAATATCGTGATTATTTTAATAACGAAGGAGCTGCTTCCTGGCAAAACCAAATAACTGATGTGTCAAATGAACTGTAATAAACTAATAATAAATCTATATATATTGTACATTTATTTTTGTTTACAACCGTGTGGATAATAAATATATTTACGTTAAAGATTTTTTTTTATGATTTTTTATACGAGTACAATACTTATAGAAGATAAGATAAGATATTATAAATAGTTACTAAAAACAACGCATTATTCATACTGATTTAAATTTAAATTAATACTCGTATATCGTTTTTAAACTATTTAAAATTATTTTTCATAAATAAACGATATATATTTTTATAAAAAAAAAAGGTAATTACCAGATTCGATTGTGTGGGTCGCTGTTGAACAAACGGACGAATAAAACTGTTCATCTGATCAAACCAAAATACTTTTGGCTTGTATATGTCATCTGTACCTTTTCCAGACCTGGCACTGTCTGATATTTTTTTTAACTCCGGACAGAAAGAGCTTCTTAAAATTTTTGAATTTTGCTAAAACTTCTTTTGGTCCAAATCCAGGAATATTTAATTCATGACTTATTCTCTTAGCTGCGGCGGCTCGTAAATCTCTATTACGGTATTCTTCCAAACTTGGATCATATAACACCCTTTCCATCGCATATAACTCCAAAAAACGCGTAGTTTCACTGTCGTTAAACTTAATAATTCCACGTTGCTGTGACGACATCTTGGCTTCACAAACGGTATATCACGACTGAAAATCAAACACGTTTGATCTATCCACGCTTGAATCGTGCGCCGTTCCTCACGAAAGCAAGTTTAACGACTATGAACTAGCGTTCACATAGAAGTGTATTTCAGGAAAGCGTGGTTGACTGTCGTGATTAACGCCTCGTGGGAACGCCCCATTAGTTTGGTGACTGTGTCCGTGTCTAACGATCGCTAGTATCGTCCGGCTCACAAGTACACCGCACTCAGCGGTGAACGGCCACCTAGATCCCCATCCAAATAGATCCCCATGATCTAAATGACACTAAGGGATCTAATTGGTAGGGGATCTAAATAACCATAGGGAACTAATTGACAATATCCTAACCGGGGATCTAAATTACCCATTTTGCGTTTAGATCTCCCTTGATCTACTAGATACCCTTTTTATGGCGGTAATTCAAAATAACATAATAAATTTAATTTAACTTATATTTCATAGTTTTATACTATTGTTTACTATTGTTTTTTGTCTAACAATTGATTAATTTAATTTGAATATGTATTATAAATCATAATATTAGATATTACATAACTATGTCTTTATATTTATATTATAATACTCCTAATTTATAAGACTATAAGAGAATAGAGAATAGTTTGTACATTTTTATTATTTACAATAAATGCTGGAAAATCAAAGTTACTCAACTCTCTTAAAGTCCTATTAGTCTTAATATCACTAATTATCACATACAAGTATACAACTATAAAAACACAATAAACACATACAAATTTATATTTAATGGAGTAATTATTATGAATTATGATTTATGAGTCATGAAATCATGATCAAAAGTTAGTTATCTCACCACTGATTCATTAAAATGCAGCATTGGTAATGTACAACCGTGTAGACGTGTAATGTGTTGGCCTATATTATAATTTAATATTTATACAACAATCAGTGGTGTAGTTGCCCGGGTGGTTTGTTGGGTGTTTAACCCCCTACCCGTTTATTTCGAACTGTTATAATCGGAATCGATAAATATTCATACGTTAGAGCTGCCGTTGGAGGTAACAATTTATTACCTTATCTCCAATTAATATCAACCGTAATCTCTTATGCACAACCTATAGGGTATAACTTACTAATTTTATAATTTTATTTATTTCACTAGTCTATAGTTATAGAATATACTTGTATTCGTAGGTCGTAGGACATGACATCTTATCGGTTTTATGTCTTAACTAATAACTTGAATTAAATAATCAAATTACAATTATAAAACCGTAACTTACCTATTGTAATTACAATTTAAAATATTATCTTCTGTAATGGAAACTTACTGCTGAACCTCATAATAGATACGATGAACGTCGACTTGTAGATTGTAATCGTTTATTTTAGTCATTTCAAAAGTAAGTTTCTCATTATATTTTTAATAATAATTTCTATAATTTATTTAACTAAAAGCTTCTTAATAATTATTATGTTGAATAGTGGACTGTAGTAACTTGTAGTAACAATGATATAAATACAATATAGTTATGGTGACCAAAAGTAGGTACTATTTTTCTTAGGACAGTACTCCCTTTTTTGGGTCTAGGACATCTCGCCGCAGACCATTTCGCCGCCGGACCTATTCGCCGCAGACCGTTTCGCCGCAGACTGTTTCGCCGCGGACTGTTTCGCCATTAATAGCCAACAATAGCAATAACAAAATGGTGATTAATGATATATTTGTAGTTAAAATATATAATTTTTTTTTTCAATATACGTGGTTTCTTATGCTGAATTCAACACATTGTTGGTTCGCCAAACAGTATCACTGACTGACAATATATCTGCATTAATTCCTATTGACAATGAAGTAGAGTAAGTAGTTATACATTTGTTTAATTTTATGAACAAAATATTACAAAATATTTTACAAACCTGCAAGCCATGTTGATCGATAGTATTCAAACAGTAATGAAAATTTGTAATCATTGTTATTGCTAATCAATGATTGCACATTCTCAATATAGTATTCTCTTACAGTTTCAAAACCTTCAGCTATATAATTTTGGGGCAGCAATGGCAATGCCATCAACATATGAACAGTGTCATAGGCTCCTCGATGGTTACTACATATTTCAACCAATCCTAAATATTAACCATTGTTGTTAATTGACTATATATTTTATTTATTATTAATGAAAAAGGTAATTTAGACTTTAGAGTTAACTTACCTATGTTTACAACTTTTCTCCACACTGCTTGGGAGGAATGAAACCAGCAACCTCTAATAGTGGTATATGGAAATATAGTTCTGATAGCAGCTATAGCTGCCCTTTCAAAGTCAACTATTATAATTTGAGGTTGCCACTCTGGCACTATGCTCAATATTTTATTGAAAAGTACAGTGTATGCCCTTTCTGTTTTCCTTGACATTAATGCAAATCCTATAGGAAATCCCTGAAAAAAATTATTTTTATATATCGATTTTAAATAAATAACTTAAAATAATCTAAATAGTAAAATGATTATTTACTAATTCAATAGTATTTACAAATTACATACAAAACTTACAGTATTAAACGCTATGCCCATTATGACATACAATTGGTGGCATTCGTTTCCAAAACTTGGTGAACTGGAAAATGTGCCATCCAACAAAAAAGTTGAACCAGTCCTAAGTAAACTAAATTAATTGTATAATAAGACAGTGCTCAAATGTAATTATTAATTATTAATTTATTTATTTAAAATAAAGTTTATTTTATTTTATAGTTATATACTTTTTGATTCCAGGCAAAATGAAAAGTAAAGTGGTTCCTTCTTCTTGAGTTGTACCAACAATGCCACAGTATATTGATTCATTATGTATCATAGACAAGTGCGCATAATCTCCAGTTAACTGCACGTGGAAATCAGTCACAGACTGAGGAGTGACTGGATGAATTCGTCGTCGATGTCTAAGCATTGTTCTATGCAGTGAGACAAATGAACCGACATGAACATTTACAAACTCCGCCATACCACATGTCTTAAAATGTATTTTTGATATTAAAATTTGAAAATTAAACTTACAAATATATTTACCAAAAAAAAATATATTAGTATAATGTATACATTTAGAAGTAATGTAAAACTTTTTATGTATGTTCTTATAAATAAAGCGAGTCGACAATTAATTACATTTTACTTTTTGATTTAATACTTAGTAATGCTCTTATTTATATATACTATACATATAGGTACTTCATTGTAGATGAAACAGAGAGAAATTTACTCATTCTGTGTCTGCTGGTTACAAATTTAATTAATTATAAAGATTTTAAATTACACTAGTTTTCCAATTAAATAATAAAATTAGTAGATTTAGGGTAGACAAAAACAATCAAAACAATTTTAAAAAGTGTCGTATAAAATACTTTCCTATTAACTTCCTTGCTATATAATTGGTGTTTGTAATTATAATATGTAAATAACACTTACTTCATTATAAATGACTCGAAGAGATGTTTGTTCATCCTGTGCCCGTTGATTACAAATATGTTTGAATCTTTCTAATGCCAATTGGTTTTCTGGATGAGTTTCGTGGCCTGTCGTCAGAAAAACTTTCGAAGTGTCGTTGTTTAAAACTTTGCCTTTTGCACGACAACTGAAAATGAAAATAATATTTAAAATATAAACATATTATATAGGTAGTAGGTACTAACTAGCAAGACTGGGTATTAACGAATTAAAAGTTAAAATTAAGTTAAAATGTTAAGTTAATTTTAATTAGGTAAATTAATTAACTCGTTACTTTTTTTTTAAATTAACTTTTAGCTTAATAAGTTACTTTTTTTAAAGACTAACGCGTTAACTTTAAGTTAATTTTATTTAAAAATATTTAAATTAAGTTAATTTTAGTCCAAAGAATAATGCAAATTTTTTAATAGTGTTTTTAGAAAAATAGGCTTTTTGATTGCTTTAACAACACTTTGATGTATAATTTTAAATTTCCCCAGTAATTTTCTTGCGCATAAAGAAAAACTATCTAATAAACATTATTTATTATGTGTCTAGAATTTTTTATTTTGAAAATTAGAAAATTTTAACTTTCAATTAAGTTAAGTTACTTTTTTTCAAAGTTAACGTTTAACTTAACGAGTTAACGAAAAAAAATATGAGTAACTAACTTTTTTATTTTAAAATAACTTAACTTATCGAGTTAAAAAAAATCGTTAACTTGCCCAGCCTTGCTAACTAATTACTAATAAATTTTAAATTACATATTACCTAATTAACTATTGGTATAAACTATTACTTAATTACACAGCCATTTAGAACGAAATCTACGCTAGTACAGCAAGATTTCTGGTCAGCAAAATATGGTTATTTTAAATCTATGCCAGTCCCCTTGGATGACAATAAGTTGAAAATACATAAAACAATTTATTCTTAAATTGAATTTATGACTTGAAAATATTATAATATAAAGAAAAGGAAGGTAGGTAATTTTGTATAATAAAATATTATATAGTTGATTGTTTAAAATTATTAAATTTACCCAGCTCTCCAGGATGCACAACGAACAGTAAAATGCATTCGACATTGTCGATTTTTCCAATATGTATATCCGTCATCATCTTTGTATTTAAGTCCTGTGCCTCTGGAACCACCAATCTCACGAATAACTTTCTCCATTTTTTAATTAAAATTAAAATTTAATTAAATATTATTAAAAGTGTTTTATAATTTGTTTTGAAAATATTTCGTACAATATAATATTATGGCATCAATCGCTCGTAACATTCATAACTGTAATGACTGACGAACGATTGAATAATGATTTAACGAAATTTAATAAAATTATTGATCTGGAAAAATATGTACCATTATTATTATTATAGTTCATAAATGCCCGTATGCATACCTATCGGCTATCATTTGACATTTACCAAAAACCAATAAGACGTGATAGCAACATTTCTGAAAATGGATTAGGTACCTATACTTATAATATATTAATATGCTTTGATCGCCAGAATAATGCGTGGAAGAAATTAATTGTTCTCATAAGTGTTTTATAATAATTAGTAAATGCTGTCGTAAGTACCATAGAAATATGTAGTCGTGTATTGTAGTACCAAAAATCACTTTCTAATTCAGGGCTTGAATTTGAAAAAAAAATTCGTTTTACGTTATTTTGAATAAAAACGTTACACAAATTTTGCGTTTATCGTTATTCAAATTTAAAACGATATATAACTTTTGCTTTTTTTTTCAGAATTTATATTTTAAACGCATTTACGTACCTGTTTCATATAGTAACAGCGAGCAATAGAGCATCACTATTAGCTAATGACAATAAAATTATTCTATTAATACCTACATATTAAATTAAAAAACCTATACTATATATAATATAAATAATGTTTAGCGTTATGTTTTGTTTAATGATAAATTATATATTTTGTTAAACGTTATGTTTTGTTTTGTGTTAGGTATTTAATTATTTATGTTTCTCGTTTTCCGTTATAATTACGTTTAAAACTTTCAATCGTTTTTTGTCAAATAAAACGTTATAATCATAACTTTATTATAACGTTTTCAAGCCTTGCTTTCTATATACATGTATAACGAAGATAGGTACCTATAGGCTATAATAGGTATATAGGTATATAGGTAATAGGTATATGGCTTAGCGGCAGTGCTTTGGAGTTTAAAGGAACTATTTCCAGTGATTTCGTTCAATTTTCAGGAACTTAATGGCAACGTATTACGTAGTTCCTTTTTCGTGTGGAAGAAATAAGGAATATATTGGAATTTCGTTCATTTTTTAGAGAAACATTTTTTTTTTTTAGAAATTTAGCCAATATAGAAATATACAATATAATGATTAATGAGCTATTATATATCTAATTTATCAATGTACGATAATATTGAAAATATTTACACAATTTCAATTTCATCAAATATTTCCTCCCTAAAATAATAATATTACCACAGCTGTTTTGAAAATGCCGCCCTCTTATTAAATAGTGCCGCCTTAGGCTTGAGCCTATTTCGTCGACTCCTTAAGCTAATAAGCTCTGCTCAGAATAATAACTTAAAGAAGAAAATAATTAAGAAGCTATATCAACGAATAGGTATGCTTTACGTTATTAACTTCAAATGGCGTTTTAATAAATATATTGCTATTGTGTAAATACATTTTAAGTAAATAATAAACTTAACGTAACGTAATTTTGTGTATGTTTTATAAACTATTTGGTGAGTTGGTAGACTAAAATCTTTCCTCCTTGTGTTAAAATAGCTACACGCTACTGCATGGTTTCACTTATGTCTGTGTATTCACCTATCTGTAAAAGATTCTGTAGATCATGGCAACTTTTTATCAATGTATTATAATATGTAGGTAGGTATTATGTTATATTGTCGAAATTAATCTAATTTAAAAAATACACATTTTTTAATTTATTTTATTTTAATTGACTTACGTCCAGTCGGTCAATTTGACAAAGAATATATTACCTACAAGGATATTTACAATATTGAGTACTTATATAATAGTAGTATAGTACCTATAATTAACAAAAGTTAAATTAGATTGAATGGATCTCTATTATTATGAATAATATATAAACACATAAGTGGCCCAATCAACAGTTCCAACGCTTTTAAACAATAAACAAATTATATACTTATTATAAATAATTATTGAGGCAAAAAAAAACTCAATAAGTTATTGAACATATGAATAATTATTAATATTACCTAGGTATTAGAATTTCTTAGTATATAATATAAGTTTAATTATTTTGATTTACTAAACTATGTATTATTATATCTGTTGCATATTCAGCATTTATATTACATTATATTACACGTATAGTATTTAATATTTATATATAATCAGCAGTATCAAATTACGATCGGTGGGGACTGTCCATCGATTATTATTATGTAAAATTACAATGTAAAGCATTACGATTTATGCTGTTAATAATAAAGGTCTATAAAACACGTTTATGTTGTTATTCATAATAATAATACATAACAATATCTGTATGTATATATTTTATGAATACCTAATTACTAATTAGACATAACGTATACGTTTTATTTTTTGGTTTGTAGATCATACAAATTGTTCAATTTTGACAATTTGTGACTGCAGGCTGCAGCTTAATTGCCAATTGCCGATGTCTTGTAGGTACTCTTACCTAGTCTTCATCAGTATTTAGTGGCGTATTTAGGAATTTTGCTGGGGGGGGGGATGTAAAATATAATAATATTCCCTTATAAATACGTACCTGATATACATTTTTAAAATCCCCTAACTTGTTACCTATTGAGGATACATAGTGTGGATCAAGCAGTCACGTAATTTAGGGGGGCGGTAGAAGCGATCGCCCCCCCCCAAAGGCCGTAATGTAGTAATTAATAATTAATAAAAAATAAATAAATATTAAGTATGTAAATTTGGCCGCCGACCATATTTCTCCACCAGCTGCAGCTGCCATGCCGCCATGGTGCCGTGCATCAATAGATAATATTATCTTTGTTGTCCTTGCGCGCGTCATTCTAATCACGATTAACGATCTTTAATCGCGATTCTCATATCGATCTTTTATCAGTTTTATCTATGAACATTGGTCACTCTATTCAAAATACGGTAACCGATTCCGAAACTACGACAAAAACCGTTTTTATATTCAACTATACCCGAACTTCATGCCCGGTGCATTCGTTTTATCAGTCTTTTTAATCTCATCAGTTTTACATAATAAGTTTACAGTTGATATTTTTAAAAACGTGTTAAATACTAATACTTTATACTAGTAGGTAATTGGAAATTGGAATTGTTAATATTTATAATTAATCATTTGAGTGTAAATTGTTAATTTTAATTTTTAAAAATGAGTAAACGATCGGTAACTCTTGCTCAGTGGTTGCAAAAAGAGCCGATTCCTGTCGAAGGTAAGAGGGATAGTTATAAACTTAATGTCTAAACATTTCATATTCAACTGATTTCATTCTAACTTATATTTTCAGAGAAACAACAAAAATTGGAACATCCTAATCCACCTGCATCGTTATCTGCTACTTCTGATCCCGTTTTGCCACAAAAAATATGTGATTACATTGAATTCAGTAATGATATTGGTGATTATGTCAAAGAAAAATGTACTCAAATATCAGACTACAATAAAACCAAAATATTAGAGCTTTCTAACATACCTGCAAATAATTTTGTATACCCATTTAGTACACACATAAAGAAAGGTAAACAAGAAAAGAGATATTTAAATAGAACTTATTTTGAAACGTACAAATGGCTAGTGTATTCTCCCAAAAAAAATGGTTTATATTGTAAATATTGTGTTCTGTTTGCCGACAAAGGAGGTATATGTAATAACGTGGTTTTACAAAAATTGGTCGCTATTCCTTTAATTAAATATGCAAAGATATCGGGTAAGACAGGCGACTTGGCAGTTCATAATAGCCATCAGTACCATGTAAATGCAATTACAACAGCAGAATATTTTTTATTTAACTATAAAAACCCACAAAATGAAATTATCAATATGGTTAGCACCCATAGAAATAAGCAAATTTTAGAGAACCGAGAAAGATTGAAACCAATTATAGAGTCTATTATTTTTCTTGCTAGGCAAAACATCCCACTTAGGGGAAACCATGACTCCGGAAAACTTTTTAAAAATGAAGATTCACAACTTTCTAATGTCGAGTCTACAATTAACCAAGGGAATTTTCGAGAACTTTTAAAGTATCGAATCTTATCTGGCGATAGTGTGCTAGAAGAACATTTAAAGTCAGAAAATTCTAAAGCAACATATATCAGCCCATTACACCAAAATGAACTGATTAAATGTTGTCAGAATTTTATTACTGAAAAAATTATTGATGAAGTCAATGAGAATAAGTACTTTAGTATAATATTTGATGAAACCACTGATGTCAGCCATACTTCTCAAATGAACCTTGTTTTAAGATATGTTCACAAGGGAGTTGTTAAAGAAAATTTTATAGCTTTTATTAATTGCCATGATTATGCATTTTCTTCTGATAAGATGAATCGACGTCTGAATGATGAAGATAATGAAGACAATTTAGATTTAAATACAATTACATTAGAACCAACGTTGACTGGAGAAATTTTAGGAGAAATAGTTGTTTCTACCCTTAAAGATTTAAACTTAAATTGTATGAATTGTGTCGGTGTGGCGACGGATGGATGTTCAGTGATGATGTCTACTATACGTGGAGCTGTTCAAAAAGTCCAAACCTATGCGCCTCATGCTGTTCATTGTCCATGCTCAAACCATTCATTAAATTTGTCAATTTCTAAATCTTCATCTGTTCAAGCTATCCGAAATAGTGTAGGCCTAATGAAAGAAGTCATTTCTTTTTTCAACATGTCCTCCAAAAGAAATTATGTACTAATAGCAGTTTTAAAAGGAAAAGCACGCCTCAAAAGTTTATGTGAAACACGATGGGTTGATCGGCATGATAGTGTTATAATTTTTAAATCATCATTACCATACATTTTGGAAGCACTAACCGCAATATCATCATGGCAAGAACATTATTGACAGCCATATGTACCTGTGAATTTAAGGTATCAATTTATTCACTTGCTTCATTACTATGCGTTACAATTTCTGTAAGTAGAATATTACAAAGTGTCAATGCAGATATAAGTAACTCAACCAAAGTGATTAATGATGTCATAGAAAAAAAAAGAAAAAACAGTACAGATGAATTTAAGTCATTATTTGAAGAATGTAAAAATGAAATGAATAAACTTGAAATTGATATTAAAAAACTTCGCATAGTATCTCGTCAAAATTCAAGATGCAACTATTCAACCAATTCTGTAGAGGATTATTACAGAATATCTATTTATATTCCACTTTTAGACGGTGTGTTAGATGACCTCAAGTATCGGTTCTTAAATGAAAAAAGTCAAGCCTTGTTAAAATTATCTCAGGTTATACCTAGAAATATTGTTGAAACTGATGATGAAGATGTATATAATTTACTAAAATTAGTTATAAAGTATTTTACTTTTGATGAAAATAATGAAATAAATGAAACAGAACTTAAGAGTGAACTAAATCTTTGGAAATCTAAGTGGATTAGAGAAAAGAATGAAGGTTTGTAAAATTTAGTACAAAAAATAGGGCACTTTAAAATAGTAACATTTAAATAAATAGTAAAAATATAATTTTCAATTTCAGAATTAAGTAACATATCAAATTTGGATGCTATGACTTCATTTGAGTTATGCAGTGAGATGCTTTATCCTAATATTAAAAAACTCCTTCATATTATTGCATGCTTGCCAATTAGTGTAGCATCAGCTGAGCGATCATTTTCCACATTAAGGAGGTAATAATTTTAAAATATTTCTAACATTATCATAGTTTACTCAATTTTCAACTTAACTGATATTCTTTGATGTAAACTTAAAACACTTTTTAAATATTTAATACAACTTGATACATGCATGAATCCAAAACTTCCTCTCTAATTTTGTACTAATGATTAATTATTACACTAATTGTATTAAGTTTTTGCTTTTGCTTATAAGCTGCTATATTTTTATTGACTGCTGTTGCTGTAGATTAAAAACTTGGTTGCGTTCTAAGATGGGACAAGATCGGCTATGCGGTTTGGCTCTGCTACATATTCATAGAGAAATAGATATATCAGTTGATGACATAATTAAACGCTTTGCTTCTTTAAAAAATAGAAATACTGACTTAATATTATAAATAAATATTATACATTTTTAACTATAAAAATTTTATACATTTTTTTATATACCTATGTAACCATATAACTATTTTGTTTTATTTTATTTTTAATAGCCTTTATTCAATTAAATATTTAGCTTCACAATTATAATTAAACCAAGTACTTATAATAATGACTATAATAATACGATACTACCAACTAATTTATGACTTTGCCACTGATCGCCCCCCCCCCCCCCAAATAAGCATCCATTTACGTGCTTGGGATCAAGTCGAAATAAGAATTAACACAATTTGTATAGGTATAGTACATAATATATCTCACTAAATGCATTACCTATTTGTTATAAATGCATTCTAGCGCTTCACTGGTCGTTTATATTAGCAAAATATTTTCAAAATATTTTGATTTGTTTTAAACAATTTACAGACATTTTTAGTTTTAAATTTTAGATTCTATAAGCGGAGCGATGAATATATTGATTTTACAATGATATGTTTTTTATTTGTTTATTTGTGTGTTGTGTCTGTGTACACAGCGATAAGTAGTTAAAATAGCGCTATACGATTTTTCAACTTCAGTACCTATCTTGTTCGATGGGAAAGTGCATCTAGTTGGCGGTCAACATTTAAAATTCCTAGTAATTTTCAAAAGCGCCTGGAAAAACAAAAACACATTTAAGGAAAAACTGGAATTCTTACGCAATTTCAAAATGTTTTTAACTTGATGGATTTTTTTTTAAATTAACTGAGAAAATCCAAGTTATTTCAACTGCACATTAAACTAGTTAAGTTCATAAGTTGATTAGAAAATAAACTAACTAGTTAATTTTGTTAAACTTTTTAACTAGGTACCTAGTTAATGTCCACCTTTCACGTACACTAATATGTAAATCGTTGTATAACTTCTATCTTCTATATGATTACAATAATATTATAGGTACAACTTATTTGTAATTTTTGACTTGAAAAGTGCAATTTTACATGATTATACAATTATACAATTTTACAATTATTATTATTAATTTTAGTATATATTAAAATTAATGAATATTGGATAATATAGTACCTATATAGTGAATTATAAATAAATTATAATATGTAATGCAATTAATTTTGCTAATTTTGATTTTTAGCGGGAAATATAAATTTGGTGATCTTAAAGACCATAAACATAGATCTAGATGGCCCAAGGGGATTTAGTTGACAGGGGAACTAATTGACTCATGGGGATCAAGTTATCACAGGGGATCTAGTTTACCAAAGGGGATCTAGTAGGACGGGGATCTAGGTGATACGTCACCCACTTAGCGAGGACGAAGGTGGTCCAGTGTTGCCAGGTCTGGAGATTAATCCCCAATCTGGAGATTTTACAGGTGTTTGAGGAAAATGTTGAGGATTTCTATAAACTGGGGATTTTCTGGTAAATTTGATTAATAAGGTGTAAAAATTCTTTTTTTTAGTAAATTTTTTTAAATGTACATCAATATATTTATATTATTAGTATCGTTAGTGGCTCAATTAATTATTACGCGATAATTAGTATTCTGTGCTTACCAGTTACCAGTTTACCACGATCTTTAATCGTATATTATGTGATCCAATAATACTGTGATACGTTTGTTCTTTAGTGATACCCACGGTTTAAGATATCTTAAACCGTGGTGATACCATAGATAATAAAGATATATTTATTATACCTTACTCTATATGATAACATATTATTTATTTATTTATAAACTACTAACTACTATACTACTAAACTAGACAGTGTCAATGGTTAACCAAGTGTTTTATTTAATTTTTTAAACCTTAAAAAAATATGTAATCTGATGATTCTGATACTGACGGAAGCCAACAAAATCGATCAAAATTTAGGCCAAAAAAAAAATCGTATTCCCACAAATTTTGTAGTGAATGGCTGGAAGACAAAAATTTTCGTTTATGGCTTGCACCTAGCAAAAAATCTCCACTTCATTTTCATTGCAAATTTTGCAATGATGATAATAAAGGTGGTAAATCTGCGGTCCATAAACATATGAACACTTCTAAGCATCAACGGGCAGCAAAGTCAATACAAAATATGCATTCCATCCAATCACATCTTGGCAAAGCTACTACACTAGAAAAAAAAACTAAAGAGGCTGAGATGAGAATTTCAATGTTTATATCAGAACACAATATTTCCTTTAGAACTTCAGACTACCTCGTTCAATTAATCAAATCTATAGACTCAGATGCGTTAAGTAAAATATCATGTAATAGAATTAAGGCTACTGCTATTGTAAACAATGTACTTGGTGCTACAAGTTTTGAAAATCTTATTGATAAAATAAGATCTCAAAAGTTTAGAATGTTGATTGATAAATCAACGGACAAATCAGCCACAAAAAATTTAGCTGTAGTCGTTCGGTTATTAGATTTCGATAATTATATTATAAGAGATCAATTTTTAAGTTTGATTGAAATACGTGATGGAAGCGCTCTTGGAATATACAATGCTATCATCAATTTTTTCACCAAACACTCAGTGCCTTATAAAAATAATCTTGTTGGGTTTGCTGCAGGTGGAGCAAGCACTATGTTTGGCAGGCACCATTCGGTGAAAACATTGTTGAAAAATGATATTCCTAATTTGTACTCTATGAAATGCATTTGTCACTCACTAGCATTACTTGTTTCATATGCAACACAAAAAATTCCTGATGAAATAGAGAAAATGGTAAGAGAAATTTATACATATTTTATGCACAGTTTTAAAAGGCAAACACAATATAAAGAATTTCAAAGTTTTTGTGAAATTAAACCTCATAAAATATTGAAACCATGTCAGACAAGATGGTTGTCTTTACATGTATGCATTCAAAGAATATTAGAACAACTTCAAACACTTAAGTTATATTTTCAAAGCGAAAACAATGATAATAAAGCAAATGAAATTTTCAAATATATTAACGATCCTCATTTTGAACTTTATATGAGTTTTTTAGATTTTGCTCTACCATTGTTGACCTCATTAAATATCTTATTTCAAAGTGAACAGCCTCAAATTCATAAACTGTACTCTAAAATGTCTATGACGTACAAAACTATACTGGAATGTTACATAAAACCTGATTATCTAAGAATGACTGATCTAGAAAAGGTGCAGTACAGAGTACCTGATAATTTTGTAAAACCTGAAGACATTTATATTGGAGGAAAATGTATGGCTCTAATTAGTGACAATTCTATTTGTAAGTTATCACATACTGAAAAATCTGTATTCATCAACAACTGCTTAAACTTCTATGTAGAATGTGCACACCAACTTTTTCAAAGATTTCCTTTTCATTCAAACGAAGTCAAGTGCTTAAAATCACTAAGTTTTCTCGATCCTCGAAATATAAATAATATAATATCAATTGGACCAGCAGCTCAATATTTTGAATCAGTTTTAGAATTAAATTTAAATGATTTGGACCGTGAATGGAGATTGTTAAGAAATATTGATATTAATTTTGAATTGGAAGTAATAGAATTTTGGAGGATTGTTAATAATTTAAAAGATCCTGAAGGTAATAACTCATTTCCTTTAGTAATGAAGTTAGTTAACTTTTTAATTATTCTACCACATAGTAGTGCATGTGTTGAAAGAATTTTTTCATCCATCAATTTGAATAAAACAAAAATAAGGAACAAACTATCTATAAATTCTTTATCTGGTATATTGCATTCTAAAAACATGTTGAATAATCAACAAAAATCTTGTTATAATTTTGATATTGACAATAAAATGATATTGAAACATAATAACTCAATGTATTAAGACTGTATTATTTGTTGAAACTTATTAAAATTATTACTATTATATTTATTATTTTGTTTGGCAACAGAAGGGATTAGTTGTTTATTTTCTATGCTAATTATTACTTTAATATATATATATCATACTTGTGATAAAAAGAATATTATTAAGACTGTATTATTTGTTGAAACTTATTAAAATTGTTACTATTATATTTAATACTTTGTTTGACAACACAAGGGAATAGTGATTGGTTGTTTTATTTGTATGTTTACAATAAATTCATTTATAGTATTTGCTTTAAGCTATTTGTTTTTTTTCGGACCATTGTGGACACTGGACAGGTTAAGTTGATTTAAAACCGTAAATCTATTAAACTTAGATCATATTGACATATTTATATACTTTATCCTTAGTCCGTGGTTTTATCAAGTTTTATTGTGATGTTATCACCAAATAATGTATTATGCTCACAGCTGATATATACAAATTTTTATATATCTGATTATGCTCGATATTGTTCTATGATATTGTACAATATTCTCCTACAGAAGATAATACGTTACGAGTTTACTGATTACGGCACGAAAATTTTTTTACACGAATATTGTTAAAATAAATAAATGATTATAGATTAGCGAAGACCGAGCGAAGCGATCTGAGTAATAAAAAAAAACCTGGGGAAAAATTGAATGAAATCGAAACTTTTAAAAAATAAAATCGAAACATTAGCAAATTTGACCTGGCAACACTGGTGCGTTATTCATATTAAGATGGAGGACGGACGCCACACTCGCTAGTCGCTATACTCCGACCCACGAGAATACAGGCTGGAGTATATTCGCATGACGTGTTGTCTTCGTCTTACAAAATGTCGATTCTTTGTTATGACTATGGCTTTGAGCTTTCTCGGTCCTTTCCCGCGCAAAACCGTTTTTCTTATGTCTTACATTAATTGTAAGACAGAAACAATACATGCTTGTGCGGCGTCCTCTTAATATCATCAGGTATAATGTAATAGTTTTATTTTAAGTGCGTCTGCGTATGTAATAATTTGTGTACAAATTAACAAGTGGTGAATTCATGGATACATTTTATAAATTCTCTGGGCATGCTAAACATGTCAATGCTTATGAATTAAACCATAACAATTAAATACAAAAATGTCATCTATTTCTGTTACACTTATCTGTATTTATAATGATTTTATCATAACTTTTACTGACAGAGCATTGCGGTAGCTATACGACGCTTGTTTGTGAAATATCGGCTTTTCAGAAAACCCGCTCTACTACAGTCTGTTCACCGTGCGTTTACTCACTCGCTATAGCAGTTACAATTCTAACCACTCGGGGCTTTCTGTTGCGCTTCGTCAATGATTTCTGTTATAAATAATCGATTGTGCCGATTACGAGTGAAAAACAATTTTTTTTTGCTATTTATTAATATTATTAAGACGTACTCAATATATTAAGTGTATTATTATTTTTAAATTTTTGCTTGTATGGAAACCAAAAGTGTTAAAAGTGACTTGATTTCTAAGCTTTTTCAGAGAGTGAAATTATAGTATAAATACATAATAATATTTTAAAATATTATGATAATTATAATAAAAACATATAGGTCTGCTCAATGTGTGATGTTATGATATATGGTATATGAGCATGCCCAGTACGGAAATACAATTCACATGCTTTGAAGTTAGTATTTGCCATTGAAATTAACATACCTACTGTGAGACCGCGGTGACAGTTGCCTCCAATGGAGAAAGTATATTAACATTCATCAAATAAAACCCATATTAAAATGAACCCTTATTGATTGGTCTATCATTCAATATAAAAATAATTGCTTAAATGATAATAATATAAAATTTGAATAATCTTGTGGTTTAATTTTTTTAATAATGTTTTTATACTATAATATTAATTTAATTTGGCTTATGAAAAAATATCAATTACATTTAGAGCACTTTTTTAAGGTTTGCCACCTTACGCCGAAAATACCGCAGTGTGGAGTTAATCAAAAAGACAGTTGTCTGATACACACTTACAATTATTTACACATATGAATATCTCTAAGAATATTGCTGGCGATCCCAATTACGGTGGTGTCCTGTGAACGAAGTTTTTCCAAACTTAAATTAATAAAAACATATTTGCGCTCCTCTTCGTTAGCAATTTTGTCAATTGAAAATTATTTAGCCCAAAAAGTATTATGAAGAAGCAATCAAACAGTTTTATGAATTAAAAGCTAGAAAAGTTAAGTTTTAATATTAATTATTGTTATAACTGTTATCTGTTATAAGTATCAAATTTAAAATTACTATTATTTTTATTTATTTTTTTACGTAATGAGGAAATTTTCTAAGTTAATAACCTTCTTACAATATTGTATGATCTACCCGGTAATAAAGTTTAAAGTTTTAATACAAAATACATACTACATTTATTTAAACTTACTAAAAAACTTAATTTTACTATTACTCAAACTAGTGGGTGGGGGGTTAAGGGCGCCAAAATGTAGTTTCACCCAGGGTTAATAAAACCCAATACTACAAAAGCCCAATACTTCTAGCTCTGGCCCTGTATGTACTTAACATTAAAACATAATAAAATCACCTAATGTTAATTTAAAATTAAATTTGGAATATTTTATAGTTGGGTATTTAAAAATATTAGTATTAAAAATCATACTCCAAATAAAAACGACATAATATATTATAATATATATAAATTATAAAATACATTACTGAAAACGATTAATATAAAGTTAAATCAAATGCAAAACATATTTTAAAAGTAATTTGCATACTTAAATTGTATTAAACAATGTATTTAGTATTTAGACATTAAGGTAAGTACTTAGCAAAATTATAATTAAATTTATATTTAATTATTTACTGTAATGCATCAAATTATGCCATCTCTTACCTATTAAATATTAGATAATAATAATAAATGCCTAATGTTTTGATCATGGTTCAAGTATTATAATCATTAGGTACCTAGTATTATTAAGATTAACCCTGTGTAATTTTTTAATATTTATATGTTAGCCAAAGATTTGTCCTGATGGTATAAATATATATATTTTTTAAATAGTATGTATATTATGCAATACATTATGCATTTCTACTACCTACTTATAATATTGATATAATAATATGTATTAAATTTATTGAAAGTATATTGTATATACAATTTCAATTTTCTGTTCATTAATAACTTACTTGATATAAAGGTACTCAATTCATTACTTAGTACATTTTGTACAATTACTAAATATTATTTTATGAAAACTAAATTTTGCATAGTAGTATTTTTTTAAATACCTACATTAAAGTTTTGTTAGTTTATTTAAAACCTGGGATATTAAATAATATAACTATAATTATACAAATCTACAAACTATTAATACTTACCATCTTAACATCTTAACTAATACCTATTTAAGGTTTTCTATTTCTAGATAGGTATTGAAAATAAATTAGTTTGTATGAAATAATAAGTATTGAAAAATATTTTAATATATTTTAATGATACATTCTTATATTTTATAAACTTGCTCATATTTTCACTGTTGATATTGTTTATTGTTATTTCAAAAAAAATTGTCTCCAAAGCCTAAGCTTGTGGGGAGACAAGAGTTCAAAATGTTCCTTAATTATATATTTTACACGTTTTATCACTGTTAACAAATTAAAATACAATGAAAAAATAAAAATAAAATATAACATTGTGGACTGTGGTATATAATTATAATTTATATATAGAAAAATCAAAAACAAATTATTAAGAAGATTATTGTACAGAAAAAGTAAATTTAAATTTGTATCATGAAAAGATTATAATTGTTATATATTTCATAGATAGTACTTACAATATTTTGTAGAGCTTTAGATGTACCTTTATTTTTTCTGACCCCAAATTGATTATCAGAGAAAATTTGTGATGTTTCAAGAAATTTATATAATCTTGATTTTATACATTTTTCCAGCACTTAAGCTAAAGTTTAAATAAGAGATATTGGTCGATAATTTGTACAAATATTTTTATTTCCCTGTTTAAAGATTTATTTATTTAAAGAATATATTTGTTGAATTATAATAGTCTATTATAATATCTTTAAGTGCATTTTATCTCTATGCTGCATCGATACAATTATGCCTGTAATGATCCGTTTTTTAATTTTATATTTAAATTTTGATTGGCAAACTTGTTTGATAGTTGTAGACAATTTAATTGCATTATTATTTTATGAAGATGTATTCACTCAAGTTAAAATATGTATTGTTATGACAGTTCAAAAATTAAAAAGTAATGTACAATTGCAAGCATGACAAAATAGATACTAAGATACCTAGGTAGGATTTGTCAGTAATTTTGTGATATGCACTGTGTTCGCCGACTTAAGTCTTAATAACTTAAGTCCGGATTTGTATGTGTTAAAATATTTTTATTGGGAGTATGCAGTTTGATAGGAGAAATGTCGACAATTTGTGTAGCTGAGAATGCATAGAAACAAGTTTTTATTGCATATAAATGTATATTTTATTAGTAAGGTTATTTGAAAAATATGACACATACAAGTTTATTTTGTAGAAAAGGTCATACATTTTTTGATTTCTTTTATATATAGTAAAATATCTTAATTAGCTTAAATTGTTTTTTATATTTGTTCTATATTGCTATTAAATATAGTTTTTTTATTTAAGTAATCTTAAACTTACTAAGTTCTTAATATTTCAAAAAGCATAACTGCTTTAAACATATTATTAAGTCTATTTTAAAATAGGTACATTTTGAATAAGAGCATCATTTTGACAAAAAAGGATTTTTTCATATATTTTCACATATTTCTTAATTATTTTATTATTATATTTGGTGCATATTTCAAAGTTATTTGATTCATAAACGCATAGTATATTGAGCTTTTTAAGTCTATACTTATCCGGACATCAATAATAACATAGAATAAATAATAATTATTATTTTGTGATAATAATGTGAGATTTTCTTTTGGCGGATAAATTAACAGCTAACGAAATGAGGCGAATAACGACTATGGGTGGGGATTGTGAGATAGATCAGTCGGTCCAAAACTCGTATCATTTCTGACATACCCCTTACTACTTTGTCACGATTACAAGCAAATTTTTTTATTCGTATGGGTTGTATTTTATGTGCGGGATGTTAATATATATCTAAGAGATAACTGAATTTAGGTAATACACCTATAAACAATAACATTTGTTTGTATGTCGCGCACGGGCATGGACACACATGGTGGTACACTTCAATTCATTATTAAACTTATAATATTATATTATATATAAATAAAATTATATATGATTAAAAAATCCGTTAGTATTATACACGGAGGGGCTGACCCTTAATATAAAATGTATTTATCATGTCTGAATCGAGCGGTGACCAGGGCAGAACAACAGATATATATGTTACGGTCAATGACGAACACTGAACATTTACGTAATTAACCGGTCATTAACGTTAGAAGCCAAGTTGCTAGGTTATTTTCGTAAACTACCGGGCAATAACGTCAGTTTCCAATATAATAGACTATTGTTGTAAATTACAAAACAAAATAAAACAATTTTACCTCAATGACCGAATATTAACGTTATTGACCATTGACTGTTGGTAAATTACTGAAAATACACATTAATTTAATTAATTACAGACTACAGTTATTAATATTTATCTTATAATTTTTTTTTATTATTAATTATATATTATATTTATTATTTATTATTAATTATTTATTTTCGCAAGGCATACTGTTGTGACATTTTGAATTGGACAATATTCCCGCTAATCGACAAATGCATTTGTTTGTTCTGCACTTTAGTTTGCAATTACACCTTCTGTAACCTTGTGATCCAGTGACACTACTACAACCTGCAGCTTCTCTCAGCGTAATTTCTTTTTCGGTATTCACAGATACCAAATCAACAAAACATTCTTTGCAGGGATCGTTTTGCGATCGAGTATGCAAATGTTTAATTATGCCGTTCTCTGTACCTAATTAAAGATAAGCATATTTTATCAATTCAAATAAATATATCTAAATAATATAATTATAATTTTATAAGTACCTATCTTATATAAATCATCTTCAACCTGGGTAATAGCTGTTGATAGGTTTCGTGGTAGTCCACGTGCTCGATCAACATCAGGTATTGCAACTTTAACTGTGGTACCAACTTCTAGTGGACTAAATTTCTTATTTGAAATAGTCATCATTTTTTTGGCTTGTTTCTTTAAGCATTCACTTGATTTATGTCGTTCATTCTGTATTTGCTCATGACCTTGGCAATGCATGCATTTTGTACGTTCATTGTCAGCTTCCAGGAAAATAAAACATGTTTCACATTTTCTTAGGTTCGTATCTAATATGTATAAACGAGTGTAGATAGCTAACTGAAAGTGGCCTGTATGTTATAAATGTATAAATGAATAATTTACAACAACGTCCAGCAGGAGTTGGGAATTTACGTGAATAATAAAATAATACCCGTGTTTACAACAATAACCATTCTGTGTCGCCACTTACGTAAATTACCGGTCATTTATGTAAATTTGTATTATACAAGGTAATTTTCGACATTGGCCGGGCTTTAACGTAAATATCCTCATTTTCGTCATTGACCATAACATATATATATTATGTAACACACATAATATACACTCCCACAATAATATATTAATATGTAATTATTCAAAAACTTTTCCAGCAAAAATTGCACTTTTGTTGCCACCAATACTACCACGATGTCCGGACATCTACCATCGTTAACCACGCCCACCTATCCGATCCAGAAGGTTGACAGAAGCAAGATGATCCTCTCAGCCAAGGCCGAGTCGTTGTTGCAGAATGAGCCCCGAACAATCGATGAAGAGATGTCGATAAATTCGAGGCGTATAACACTCGCCTACCTCCGTAAAGACCCGGGTCTGTGGGCTGCCTACATCCGTGGTTGGGAGGATCGTGGGGCCGAGATTCAGCGGATACTCCAAACCCAAAGCCCGGAAATCCACAGACACCCCGCAGAGCGAAAAGAAAAGGTGCCTCGGTTGACACCCACGTCATTATGTACGTCCCAACAGGAGGGATGGCGGAAACCCCCGACGCCACCCACAGAATTCAGATCACTTGACCAGCTTCCACGACGATTACCACCGTCGCCAACTGCTATAGTATCACCGCTACCAGTAACAATGTTGGAATGCAAGGTCCAACAAAAGGAGGCGAGCAGCCAATAGCACCGTCTCAACAATAAAAAACTCACGAAAACCACCGAACAACCTTCTTCCCAAGATACATAAAAAACTTAAAAATGTAAAATAAATGATAATAGGTTGATAAAAATTAAAAAAATTGAAATACAAAACATTGTATCATAATTAAAGTTCAAACTTAACACTTGAACACTTAAAACAATAAACAAAAAAATTAGTCTGTGTATTCTATAGTGTATACTTATTTTTAAAAATATTAAACTTAAAATACATATTCAATTTCCATACCCATCTTAATTCTTATTTGCTCTTATAATCATGATTTCATTGAGCGAATCAGATGTTAATGATGATCTTAGGTCCCTAAATATAAATTGAAGTCCAGAAAATGTACGTTCTACAATTTCCTATAACAGTTCAATAGTTAATAATTTAATAATATTTAGTTAGACTGTTAAATGCCTACTAATAATTACTAATTTTACACGGTGACGTTAAAATGATTTTAAATCCATAGATATTTGTTTTATTTTTTCTGGTAAGATATAAAATTGAAATTAAAAGTTACTAACCAATCGATTGTCTTTTTAAAAAATTTATAATTTATTTTTTATTTACTTTTTTGAACAATATAAAAAACATCTATTAATATATAAATTAAATTTTAAATATTACCTGAGTACTTGGGACAGCCATTAATACTCGAGTTAATTTGAACAATTCAGTTCTCTGCAATTTATTTTCCATCCATGAATTTATGAACACATTTATTATGATGAAGTCTTGTAACATTATCAAACTCTTCTATCAATATACGAATTGAGCGACAACCCACTGAAGTAGTTACTGATTCTATATTACTGTTGTCTTAGGTTTGTAAAAAAACTTCTAAGTTTGAAGTTAGAAAGATAGATAAGAAGTTGAACCTAATCAATTTTTATTTCTTCAAGTTTTAAGATAATGTTGGTGTATTATTTAATTGAATACATGCACGTGCCTCAGTGCCAAGAGGGGTAGGGTCCGGACCCGAAATCCACCCTCCTGGTTAACAAGGAAAACAATTTAAAAAATGTATAATTATTTACAGTTCAAAATCAAGAAAATATGTACATTTTTAACAAAATGTATTTTTAATGTAACATAATGACCGTAATACATGACATTTTTACCGAATGTTTATACATAAAATCATATCCTAAACATTATACAATTTTCAAAATATTTTGAGTTTTTGAACTATTTATAGGCATAATTACTATTCAGGTTTTTGGTTTTTTTTTTATATTATTGCCAATAAATTTTTTTCAGTTGGTCGAGAAAAACTTGAAAATGTAATACAAGGTTCCGCATATGCTGTTATGTAAGCGGTAGTTAAAAAAAAAAAGTTAAGCTTAAGTCTCCAATGGTTTTTTATAAGTATCTAAAGTTAAAATTTCGAGCAAATACGTAAAAGTCACTACATTTTGCAATTTTTTTTTAATGAGGAAATTCATAAAAAATGTTCTATGAAAATTCAACACAAAGACCTCTATTCGTTTTTCTACCTTTCAAAAAAAAACCAATTTTTTATGAGCAAGTGAAATTAGACAAAATTTTAGTCAATTAGTCAAATTTTTTCCTTTAAATATCAATCAAAAATATAGCGTTGGTCAAATTTTCTTGAAAATGTAATGCAAGATTCCTCATAAGTTGTTAAAATAGCAGATCAAAAATACATAAACACAATTTTTTTTTATAAAATGTTCAGTTTTTATAGCTAAGGACTGAAAATTGAAAACAAGATTTTTCGTAGTTTATAGTGTAACCAAAAAATCAAAAAAATATATTTAATTAATTAATTTTTATAGACATTTTATGTTTAAATTTGGACATCAAAATATTTTGTGGTTAACATTTTTTTTAAATGTTCAATTTTTTTGACTAAGAAATGAAAATTCAAAACAAGGTTTTCTGAAAGTTGTTTTAAATGCAATTTCAAAAATATTAAAATTGTGGTATCTTGACTGACCTATACTTTCTAGATTCATTGTCTGGAGAAAATTGGTTGTGTAACTTTGCTATAAATATTCATTTGCTGTCGTATGCTTTTAAGCTGGATTTGAAAAACACTCACATTTAATCATGCAAGGATATGACACAGCTGATGAGAAAAAGAGAAATTGGTGAAGAGCATAACAAAACTACTTCCACTCAGAACAGTTTGATTATTATGCCATGGTTAGTTAATAATAATTCTCACTGGATTGTAATTTTTATGAATTTCGAAACCAGACAGTGTTACATCATGGTTCCAAGTAGTCTATAAGACAGACGGTCAAACATCAAAACTACGTTTCAAAAAAGTATTTGTAATATTCAAATCAAGTTTAATTTATGGTGACGACAGACGACAATGTCTATTGTTAACACCTACTGCATGTCCTTTGGAAAATGTTCGAATACAAAAATATACATTTAATTGTGAAGCTTATGTTATATCCCTTAGGAAACATAACTATTGCAGTCTAGTAGTTAACTACTTAATTTTACTAGTTTACTACTCAAAATGAATAGTTCTTGTATAGTTATTACTAAAAACAAATAGTTAACTACTATAAAATAAGAAATCAGCTAGTAGTAAAATACTCATCACTAGTAGTTTACTATTCATTACTAGTAGGTTACTATTCATAACTAGTAGTTTACTATTCATTACTAGTAGTAACCTATTCATAACTATTAATTCGGTATGTATTCCTAGTAGTCAACTATTAAATTGTTAGAAGTACGTTGTGAACTACTAACTTTTAATGTTATCATATCACTACATGTCTATAGACATATGGTATATCATATACAAAATCTATATATAATATATACATATATACTGTAGGTAGTATGTACCATAGTATTTAATCTATTCTGTGGACTAGTAGTACTACTAGTAGTACCTACTAGTCATAGTACCTATCCATGTATCCATCTAGCTATCATTTTATCAGGATATCAACTAATACATTATATTCATTTTTACCTATATAATTATATAAATTGAAGGTGCTCATCAAATTATAATATAATATTGCAATGAAATTATTTTTTTGATAGCCAATTACACAAAAATCAATTTTATTATCTGGTATAATACATAACCACTATTATACTTTAATTGATAATAAACTTTCAGATTTGTTATTAAGTTTTTAAGGTACTATAGGTACTCAATACAAATTACAAAATATTGGTTTTTAAAATTATCAACTGGTTTTTTTTTTAACTAATATTATTGATTCTGAAAAATACAATAACATATTACTTAGGTCAAATTGTCTTATCGTTACAAAATATTAATGTACTTAATTTAAATATTACCTTTTTTTAAATTTATATTAAAATAATTGTTCAAATCAAATGATCAAACATTTTTAATTATTAATCTATTTGCACTTAAATGAATTGTACATGGATTGTGTTTGGTTCATATTGCGCTTATGCAAGACAGCCCTTATGTAAATATATATTTATTGTTTCGAATATAACATCAACAATTTTATATTGAAATACCTATAAAGCATAAAATATAATACACTCATGAATCAAATGCACTTTTTTTTTTAATGTAAATTATATAAAAAAAAAACATACATAATAAAATACAATTTATACTTTTTATTAAAACATTATATAATTATAATCCAAATATAATTAAATATATATATAAACTAGCTGCTCCCGTGCACTTTGTTGCCCATTCAAAAAAAATTAATAATGCTAAATCTATATGAATAATATATTTTATTTTATAATATAACGGTTAAAATATACTAAGTAATATCGTTACAACAATATTCAATTTATTTTGGGTCATTATGTATTTTTATTCGTTTTATCTAGAAAATTCTGATCCGTCTCATTCTGTCCCGCCCAGCTTTGCTACTGTTTGCTATATTTATATATTATTTCTCTACTTATTTTACTTACACGATATATTTTTAATTTTTTCTATAGATCAGAATTATTTATAAATGATATCAATTTTATTACAAGTTAACTCAAAATTCTTCATTTTTAACACAAAATGTCCAAAAATCAAGATCGTTATAAACATAAATCCGGGTGCGAAAAAAGAAAACGAATCTTAGAACATGAATTACAGAAGGCAGGAAATAATCCTAAGCAAACAAAACTAACTGCTCTTTTTAAAACATCAACTTCTGAACTAGAAACAAAAACTACACCCGCGAATCAGATTAATTTAGAAAAATCGAATAATTCTGAAAGTACTGAATGTTTCCAAAAGATAGAAAATCTGATTCGTAGTCATGATGATCCTATAAGTCAACCATCTGACCATCATAAAATATCTTATTATAATATTGATAATGAAACTAAATCCGATGATGATTCTGACTCTGATAATAGTAACTCAAATTTGACTTCTAGCAAAAACTGTACTTTGACTACAATGAATACCAATTTGTGTTTATTTATTGCTCCTAATGTAAATGAAACTTTAGTAGTTAAAATGGATTTTATTAAAAACCACCCAGTCCAACCAACACCGGATTTACATAATTTGCCATTTGATTTCTCAAGAGTATATTTTCGATCTATTAATGATGGTACAGAACATAAAGTTCATCGAAAGTGGTTATCATTTGATAATGTTTCATCAAAAATATATTGTTCAGTTTGCATGACATTTGGAAAAAATCGAGACAGTGTTTTTGTAAAAGGGATAGACATAAATTTAAAGTCTTTATATATTAAAATAAATAAGCATGAAGAATCTAATGTTCATAATGAAGCTGTCAGTACGTATCTGAGATTAGATTCTGGAAAATCAGTTAAAGCATTAATTCATATTCAAAGGTCAAAAGAAGTTCAAGAAAATCGACTCGTTATGTTAAGAATAATTGATATCATTCTTACATTAGCTAAACAGGATATAGCTTTTAGAGGCCACAGTTTTGAATCTGCGTATAATTTACAACAGTCAGAAAATTTGATACAAAACCAAGGCAATTTTCTTGCGTTTATAAAACTTGTTGCTAAGTACGATTCAATTTTATTAAATCATGTACAAAAATCTAGTCTGAAAAGCGAATCATTACGAAAATCACATAATGAAAAAGCAAATAGTATCAGCAAAAAATCAGGAAGAGGCTCGTTATTAACGTTTTTATCAAAAACTACTGTCAATAAAATTGTTATTATTATAGGCAACTTAATTTCAGCATCCATTGCGGAAGATGTTATCGCAGCAAAAACCTTTTCGCTCGAAGTAAATTCAACGCAGGATATTTCTGTAACAGATCAACTCAGTATATGTGTCCGTTATGTTTTAAATGTTGAAATTTATGAAAGACTTATTAAAATGTGTGCTCAGCATGATAGTACTGGTAAAGCTCAATACGATTTAATAAAGGCAGAGTTAAATTCTTTGGGAATTGATTTAAAAAATTTGATAAGTAATTCATTTGACGGGGCAGCAAACATGAGCGGACAATATAAAGGACTTCAAAATATTTTAAAGGAAGATGCTCCCAAGTCTATTTATACACATTGTCATGCTCACGTTCTTAATTTAGTAATAAGTGATACAACTTTGAGTGTTTTGAATGCTCAAAATGTATTTAATATTCTTCAAAAAACGGCAGTATTTTTTTCATACTCTTACAAAAGATCTGATCTTTGGAAACGTATAGTAGGTTCTCAAGATGGAAATGAAAAACTACGTCGCTTGAAAAAAATTGAAACAACCAGATGGAATAGTAAACATCATGCTCTCCAAGAGATATTTCATACAACTTTGACGCCAAATAACGACCGTTATCGATACATTAACTTGATTGAAGCACTTCATTTGTTAGGATATCACGAGGCTGTCGATTCTAATACAGCTTCTGACGCCCGTAATCTATTAGAAAAATGGACCAACTTTGAAATTATATTAACAAGTTTCACTTTTCTTCATATATTTGAAGCATCAACGCCAGTTTCAGTATACCTACAAACTAAAAATCTTGATTATATAGCTGCATGGAATCATATATCATCACTTCAAGAAAAAATGGACAAACTCGCAACTAACTTCGCTGGAATTTACCAAAAAGTAAAAGATTTTATTACCATAGCAAAAACAAAAACAGAATGCTTTGAGCAGGTCGACTTGAATGACGAATTACCAGTGCATAGGCCTAGAAAAAAAAACGAATGGACGGTGAATTAGCAATTGATGAATTGCCTACTCTTAGTCCAGTTACCAATTATAAGGTAACTACTTTTATTCCCATCATGGATCAAATTAAATCAACTATTCAAAGAAGGTTTTCCAAATGTGAAGATTTAATGAAATCGTTGGCCTATCTAGATCCTAAGCGTTTTGTGGATATTAACCGTGGTGTACTACTCATAGATGGAGACAACCATCTCTTGAAACGTCTCACAAATCTTGCAAATGTTAATCATGAAAAATTAATCATAGAATTAAAAGACTTTGCGGCATCTTATGAATCTCTATATCTGACAATAAATGCAGATTTTAAAAAAGAAAAATTACATGAAGCGAAGAATCTGTCTGAAAATGATGAAGATCTGAAGAACCAAGATGAAGAAGACGATTTTAATTCAAGCAATTCAGGTAAATATATAGAAGTTTCAAGTAGTTTACTTATGTCTATAACATATACTTAGGTCATAAATAACTAATAAAAACTTGTATTTTTAATTTCAGAGAATGAGTGCAAATATTGTCTTCCATGTGTATTTCGTCTTCTACATAAATATAATTTTCATTCTTCAGCTTACACTAATTTATATTTAACTTACAAATTAATATTAACACTTGCTTGTACTCAAGTAAATTGCGAACGCAGTTTCTCAGAACTAAAAATTATTAAAACACGTTTACGAGCTTCATTAGGACAAGAACTTTTGGAAGCTTTACTACTTATAAGTATTGAAAAAGATAAAATTCCCAATTCTGAAAGAATTATAAACGAGTTTGGTAAGAGTTCAAATTTACTTTCAACAAAATTGTTATTTTGATTGATATTTTTTTTTTGCAGTAAATTTAATATAACAATTATGATTTTAAGAAAAAAATGTTAAAACTATAAAGTACGTATTTATTTGTATCTTTTATCTCTTAAATATTATTTTTATTGAGTTATTTAAAATGTATTAAAGTATTTAAATATCTATTTTATGAGTATACTATTAAACTAACTTTTTATCCCTCTTCTGTTCTTTTAGTAAAATCTTTCAAATTACTTTCCTGGTCCAGGATTCCCTTGGTTTATTATTTTTAATAAGAGCTTTGTGCGTTAATAAAGATAGATAGGTACAAAAAGTAACATGAGAAATTGAAGCATAATACATATTTTAAGAAAATATAGATCTCCTAATAAAATAGTTTCTATCAATAATTCAGGCCCCTTACATAGAGCGCATCCCGGGCCCTTAATGTCCCAGTCCGCCACTGGCAATAAGTAGTGTATCAAAGAATTATTTTATGTTTAAAGTTGGGTCAAACGTGCGCTATTAGACGAATATTTAACGTTGAATTTACGTGTTTAGTTTCGTGTATTTGACGAATAATAAACAAACATTTGTAATTGACCAATAAGAGTATATTTGTTCATAACTTGTTTATATAAGGTCTAGAAACCGTGTAGATTCAAATATTTTTGGTCGATTACTAATATATAGTTCATATATTCCACGTATACTTTTGGTCTACTATTTGAATATTCTTAGTTGATGACATAATACATATAGTTCATATATTCTACGTATACTTTTGGTGTAAGATTTGAATATTCTTGGTTGATGACATAAATCATAATAGATATAGTTCATATATATTACGTACAATTTTGGTGTAAAATTCAAATATATTCTATAGGTCATGTATATATATATAAATATTATATATACCCAACTCAAATAATTATTAATTAATTGTAAAATATCATCATAAATTAATTTTTATCTTCATCTTATTATAGAAAATAAGCATGAAAATCCAAAAAAAATAAGGTAAACGAAAACTAAATATGTACAATTTTGTAAAATCTACTCATGAGTTTAACTCAAGATTGTTTTTTGGGATAAATAATATGATTATTGAATGATGCATCATTTTTTTGGACGATTGTCAATGAACAATAAAGTAACATATTATTGATATTACATTGCTAAAATATGTATTATTTAAAAACTATAAAAATACGCCTTGATAACAATTCAAAATTAAAAAAACATAACAAATATACTATTGATATAAGTATAAACATAGTAAAAAATGAATTGTTAAAAAATTATAAAAATGAGCCTTGATAATAATTCAAAATAAAAGAACATAATAATATACTATTAATATAAGTATACTACATAGTTAAAAATAAGTATTATTTAAAAATTATAAAAATACGCCTTAATGACAATTCAAAATGAAAAAACATAAAAAATATACTATTGATATAAGTATAAACATAGTAAAAAATGAATTGTTAAAAAATTATAAAAATGAGCCTTGATAATAATTCAAAATAAAAGAACATAATAATATACTATTAATATAAGTATAGTACATAGTTAAAAATAAGTATTATTTAAAAATTATAAAAATACGCCTTGATGACAATTAAAAATGAAAAAACATAATAATAACATACTATTAATATTAGTATATTACATTGCTTAAATATGTATTATTTAAAAATTATTTACGCCTAGGTGCTTGTTTTAGCCAATCACTGATGCATCCTTTTATAAGTGGAACTGACTCTTCAGGGAAAAAGTATTTTACAGAATCTGCAACACATCCCGAGTAGCAATTTAGGTGCTTAGAACGTTCAATTTATATTAAAGCCACAGTGCTAAACTTGGTCGAAAATAGGTTCATGACACCGACTTTCAGCGTCTTTGAATACAAAATTTAACATGCATTGAACCGAGTGCAATCAGAGTTTACCGTAAGTATTTGGACCGTGCATGGGTTTATTTCAAAACCTCTATAATATTATTATATTAAGGCTATGTGGGTTTAAAAGTTTAATCGTACACCGTGTTATATTGGTTCAACAGTTTAGATCAAAACTTAAAATCTGTATGCAATACGGGTACATACGTTCAACTAAAAACTGTGCATTCTAGGTTCCATAGTTCAAAACAAAACCTATAATTTTATAGGTACTATTTAGATGCAAAAGCTATATAAGTAAGCATAAGTACTTACATAAATACATTAAAACAATGACAAATATTATTATTACTTACAAAGCCGTAACTGGGGGGAGGGTTCAAGGTTCCGGACCGCTCTCCCCCCCCCCCCCGAAATTTTTAAAAGTAGAAATATTTTAGTGGTGAATATATAGTTTATTAACTATAAATTTTTTAGCATTTATATTTAAAAAAAATGTTGGAGCCCCCCCCCCACCTGTTTTTTTCCAGATACAGCCTTGATTACTTAAGGGTATACATACAATTTAAAATGCAATACATTTTAATTGAATTTACTTCTTAAGTTTATTCCTATATATAGTCAAAATATAATACTATTATAGTAAAATTGATGAGTTTATAATAAAAAAAATACATAATAAAATTTGTTAAACTTTGTATATTTATTATTTATCAATAAGTAGATATAGTTAAAAAAAAATAAGTATACTTTTTAAGTACTTACATTAATAAATAAAAACAATACAAATTATTATCATTCAGAAACTTAAAATGTAGAATACAATTTTAATTGAAGTTAGGTACTTCTAAACTCTTAAGTTCGCTATTAAAAATATAATGCTTTATACCTATAATATAGTAGAATTAATGAATTTTAATATACAATATGTAAACATAATACAATTTGTTAAACTTTGTGTTTGACCTTAAATATATTATTAAGATGATTTATTTATCAACAATTAGATAAAGTAAAAAATTACAAGTATGAAAACCATAAAAAAATTACTTTTTTGCATGTTTAAGTATATTGATAATGACTTTTGTAATAGTATCTGTGTCTTGGGGTGAGTTTATACGACCAGAAAGGGTATCTGAAAAGATAAATAAAAATTGTAATTATTAATAAAATTAATTTATTAATTTAATAAAATATTAAAATGTATGAATGTTATTCTATTATTGACCTAATTAAAAGGAGCAAAAGAGTTTGGTTTGATTGATGTATTGATTATATTTAATACTTATTTTAATTTAGTTTTGACAAAATAAAAATCATTTAATACATATATTAATTAGAGACTAGCATACCTTGCATAACTTGAAATATTCCAAGAGCTTTGAATGATTTTTTAGTTTTTCCGTGATAGACGCATAAGATCTTTCAAAACAAAAGTCGAAAATAGCAGTAACTGCACTGTTTAACGAATTATGTCTGTTGCCAATTTTCAGTAATAAAAAGGTCTTCTGCATTAAACAAAATAATATAATTAATTGACCAAGTAACCCTGCAATATTCATCAGTTCTAATAAAGCAATCGTATTATTATATAATAACTTACTAATTCTTTTTTATTTTTAATACAACCTTCAATTTGTAACAGGCTTTCCACAGCATTTAATGCTTCATTTGAGTTTATTGGCAATAAATCAACAAATGATGCTGGTAATTTTGGTTGAGGAAACGCAGAATTAGATCGATTATCCATTTCAAGAAGTTTGTTTATTTTTTTGTCTAGATTTTCTAAATAGGTACATATTTTGGTTTGATTAGTATTGCATAATAATATCTGTGTAAGTATTGCCTCTTCTTTTTTTTTTATTGAATGTCTTAAAGTGTTACAACAGCATTCTTTATTGGTATCTAAAACAAATACAATAAGATTATAAATTATAAATATGATTTTTGTATTGGTTTCAATCAACAATCATTGATAAGAATATTATATTTTTAGTAGTAAAACAATTATTATAACTGAACCAAACCTGAACAGTTTTTGTGTGATATTGTTTGGGTTTGACTTGCTCGGTGGTTTAATTTTAAATAACTGTATTGATCTTGTTGTTCTTCTTCTTGTAACTAATAACATATTTTGAATTTATATGCAATTAAAATACATCATTCCAAGTATTACTTACAATATTAGGTTTATTGTTATGTAATAATTCATCATAAGTAATATCAGACTGAGTACTTGAATTTATTATATTACAGCTGGAATTTTTAACACTTAATGGTTCTTGAACTTTGCATGACTAAAAATTAAAAAATTAATTTTTTCATTTGATTTTTTTTGCAATTAACTATTTCAGGACTAAAATTATTAATAGTATTCATAGTACATGAAATTAGTTTAAATTCAACATATTTTAAAAACTTACCATAACACCACTATTATTTTGTGGAAGCTCATCATCGTTTGTGGAATACTCAGAAGAACACGAGGAATTTATTGCAATGTTTTCAATAAATGTAGTTTCAACATTCAACTGTTCATGAACCACCTGTGACTAACATTATAAAATTACAGTGCAATACTAATTCACAAATCTGTGTTAAAGTTTAATTTACAATGTCATCAGTATTATTCTGTGGAAACTGGTAATTATTCGTAGAATATTCAGTGGATGTGCAATTTACAATACTTTTATTGAATTTTTCAATATTCTGTGATTGTTCTTGTACTTCATTTGACTATTACATATTAAATTGTTTACAATACATTATAGTACTCATAATAACGATATAGATGTGTACATAAACATAATTTTAACTTACAGTGTCATAATCACTATTATTATTTGGAAACTCGTAATTTGTAGAATATTGCCAATAATCTGAGGAATATTCTTCAACATTTTCATTAAATTTTTTATGATTAAAATATGGCTTTTGGATTTCATGTGTCTAAAATACAATTTTTATAAATTATAGTAAGTAGTAAGTACTATTTCAATAAATGTATGAAGTATAACTTACCACATTATTATTTATTTTCTGTGAATGTTCATAATTATTAGAATATGAAGAATCTATAAATGTTTCATTACATTTCATAGTACCTAATGGTTTCTGGAGTGTATAAAACTAAAATATTTTTCAAAAATGAATTACAAAAAAAATAAATACAATTTAATTAACAAACTTACAGATTTTTCAGTAGTGATTTGTGACATTGGTTCACTGCTGTAATCACCCGAATATTCACCTCCATAATTGGAGGACTTTTTTATATTGGAATTAGCCTAATTCATAAAGTAAAATATATATTAGATCTTAGAGATCTTAGAATTATAAAATATTCTACTTACAATATTTATTTTTGGTATAGGTATATTCATTTTTTTACTAGGAGGAGTTGGTGGACAAGGAATATGAGTGTATGGTGATTCAGTAATATTTGTTGAATGTAGGTATACTATGGATATTTGAAATGTGTTCAGATGCATATCGTTTAGGTTTTTTTCGAATTCGAACTTTATTTTCTACAATTCCATGTCTTCTAGTATCATCATCACTTTCACTCACACCTGACCAATATTTAGATGCATTTCTAGCAACTAATTCAGAGTCTACAAATTGTATAAATACATTAATACCAGAAAATAAATACTCATTTTTTAAAATATACTAAATATCAACAATAAGTAATTACCAAATGGCCCAGCAACTTGTTTTACATTATACCAACAACCATCAATATTATTTGGTAGAGAATGTTTTAGAATCATTTTGTAAATCTGTTGACTACTGAAACTGATAGATGTCTTGGTTGCTTCACTTTTTGAAAATGGGAACCAGCAACGTTCAGTATTTTCATTATTAACTGGATTGTTTTGTAATGAATACCAAGTATATGGCACATGCTGAACTGTATTTGTATCTTTGAATACAACTACAATCCAGGACCTTAAATGTTTGTATACAATTATAATAAGTATGATACATTAATATTTTAATATATTATATACAATATATGTACAAAATAAATATACATTTTATGTTTTATGCAAATAAATGAATAAATGGTATAATGGCATATTTTTGGTCATCTAATGGCAGACGAACAAGTTTTTCTTTGATATTATTAATTGGCCAATAATTAAGGTGCCCGAGTACTGAACATTTAAAAATATCAATTAGTGATGAATTACATGGAGTTAAAAATAAATCTTCAAGTTTTTCGTATGAACGTCCTATTATTACAACTTCATTAGTAGTACTAGACGTTGCAATATTTTCAATAAGGACAATTTTACCATTTTTTAATTTAACACAATTATCAGCTGTGTTCAGTTTTATTTTAAAATTAGCAGTTTTCCACCCTGAATATTGAGGATTACTAATTCCTGGTACAAGGGATCTATTTGTACTCTTACAAAATGTTTTTAGTGGACCTTCAATGTCTGAACATTGTTTAAACCGTTTGTATTGTAATGCTCTGCGTTCAGAATATCTATTTACTAATTGTTGCAAGACTTTATGTCCACTGCGAACATCTTTCTTTTATACTTGCATGAAATTTTCAAATGGGAATGCTGAGATGTTTTCTAAGGATCCAAATCGTTTTGTATCATCTGCTAAATGTATTGTAGCATGAATATTATGTGATACATATTGTATACCATAAACATGTATAAAAGAATCAACAAAATGTCGAAGTAACTTATCAGCATAGTCAATGTATTCATTACAGCTAGATGGAGTTAAAAGAATTCTTATTGCAACTGATAAAGACATAAAGTTATTACATATTTCTGAACTCACTAAATTTGGTAAAACAACAAAACCTGTATATAAAAGGAATTGCCTAAGTTCAGTTGCTTTCCACCGTTGAACATCTCTTAAAGGATGTTGTCGAGAATTTTCATTAGATTTTCTTTGGAATTCTTCTGGTATATATTTTACTAGTAAATTAAGTTTAATTTCTAATGCATTTATTAAATTGGGAGGTAATGCTATAGGATGTTTATTCTTTGAAACTATCCAATACATCATTAATTTTTTTACTACTCCAATGCAAATCAAATGCATGTAGTCATAAGGTGTTGATTGAATAATGTCAAAATGTGGAATTTCATCAATTATAGTTTTACCAATATGAAATTCGCAATCTGTATATGTAATAAAACTAGCATGAGTTCGTAATGGAGCATCTTTATTACTAAAATATGTTCGATTATCTTTTCGTTCTCCAATGCAGATACAGCGTAAACAAGAATTTTTTCCATTATGGCCCTTAAAGTTTAAAATAAAAGATTTTGCAGGTGCATCGCATATTAGAGCATATAAATTTACAGTGATATATTTATCATTAAGTCTGATTTCAGTTTTTATTAGTTCTTTAAGTTCAATTACAAATTGCATTAAAAATTCATTACAATTTTTAGGTTTTGATAAACCTAAAAATACTCCAATAATAAAAACTGTACGATACTTATAAGGTATATTTGAAAAGTAGCCCAATAATGTGATAACAAGCTTGGTGTACATTATCATAAACTAACTATTTTTTTTTGTGCATTTTTTCTACTTCTCACCGTTACACGTTTCTATTCATTCCAAATTTTAACTATTGATAGTGCGTTGTGAGTGTTTTCGACCTGTTTCTTCCTAGAACTACTTTTTTCTGGTCGTTTATTGCTGTGGCCGTTGATCGTGAGTACTCATTTTTCTGTTTCCGTTATCACTGCGGTGATATCACATTATCAGTATACTCATTACCAGGACTGGGATCAGCTGTTTATTTTATTTCTTGGAGACTTTAACGCTGGTTACTAAACTACTCTAGCTCCCGCATATTTGGCCTTATATGCAACCCACTGCGCATTACTGTTCATCTGTTAGTATCCTATCGTGCCATGTCTACTAACTTGAAACCTACCACTCGATCTACCACTAGATCACCGGCCGTTGGTTCACCTAAAGTTGCACCTTCATCTGCTAGCAGCTCTTCAACCAACGATGACATCATGACCGCATTATCATCTCTCCGTAGTGAATTTTCTGAGTCTTTTAAAAATCAATCCACGAAGCAAGATAACCAATTTAAAGAGCTTAAGACTGACATTGTAAATATGTCCTCTCTTCTCGCTGAACTCAAGGCTGAAAATAACTTTCTTAAATTAGAGGTTGAATCTCTTAAAGATAAAGTTCTTAAGCTTGAATCTCTGGATTCTCCTGCCTCCTCTTCTTCTGTTGTTTCCCAAGTATTCCAGGAAACTTTTGAACGGGAACGATGCTCAACCAACATATTGGTATACGGTATTCCTGAGTCTTCAGCTGAATCTACCTCTCAGCGTATTACCGACGACAAATCCGCATTAGAGAAAATTGTAGTGCCTCTTATAGGAAACCTTCCTGCTCGCTACAAATTGATTCGCTTGGGTAAAGCTCAGCCTAACAACACTCGCCCCTTGAAAATAATTCTTGAGTCTAAAGAATGTGCCTCTAATATTTTATACAAATATTATGATGTTAAGAAAAGTGATATTAATCTCCCGCCTAACTTCTACCACTGCCACACTGAACTTGATCGTAGAACTCAAGCCGGCGAAGTCGGACTACATATAGCTCATATTAATGGTCTCCCGAAGGTTGTGTCTCACCACCCTAAGGATGGAAATTTCAATCAAAGGCCAACTATCAATAACCCCTAAATCATTCGCCAGTTGCCAACTCAATTTCTGGTTTTTACCAAAACTGCCGTGGTCTCCGGACAAAAACGTACAATTTTAAATGTAATGTAGCCTGTATAAATTATGATTTTTTTGTTTTAACTGAAACTTGGTTAACCGATTCTTTTACTGATTCTGAACTTGGTCTTTCCAATTATAATATATACAGATATGATAGAAGTTCTATTACTAGTAATTATTTAAGGGGTGGCGGAGTACTCATTGGTATAAGAAAAGATATATCTTCCAAATTAATTGTTGTTCGTGAAATCAATGTTGAACACTTATTTGTAATGCTCGCTGTTGGGTCTTCCAAGTTTATAATTAATGCTGCCTATTTCCCTCCTCTTTGTTCATCTCATTTATTTGAAAATTTTATGTCCGTCTTAGAAACTGTTTATCAACACCATCCTGATCACATATTCTTGCTCTGTGGTGATTACAATTTGCCTGAGATTTCTTGGTCTAATGATTCACATGGCCTTACTTATACTTTTTCATCCGCTCTTCGTGTACCATGTGTTCCAGAACTACTTGCTTTCAATGGATTTTACCAAAAAAATTCTATTTTAAACTTTAAGGGTTCCATACTCGATTTAATTTGTTGTAACATAGACTCCGTTGTTGTTACCCAATCTCTTGAACCGTTTGTACCACCTGACCTATATCATCCTCCTCTGAAAATTTCATTTCCATATATCTCCACCCCTACTATATGTAATTCATCACATTCCTTTCTGAATTTCAAAAACGCCGATTACGATTCAATAATTTCTTTTTTGTCTTCCTTCAATTGGTACTCTACTCTATCCAACCTTGACTTAAATACTGCGGTTTATACCTTCACTGATGCTCTTCATAATTCAATCTTGAGATTTGTCCCTATATCACGCTTCTATAAATCCAGTTTTCCCACATGGGTATCTAAAGAGCTCAAATTGTTAATTTATCGTAAGAATAAAGCTCACGCAAAGTTTAAATCTACCTTCGACCCTGATGATTACACTGCTTTTTCCCTGCTTCGTGCTAAATGTAAATATACTTCCAAAAAATGTCATAAAGAATTTGTCGAACAGTCTGAAAAATCTCTATCGTTAAATCCCAAAAAATGTTGGGATTTTGTACGCAAGAATCGTTCCCACAATGCTGTTCCGAACACAGTTTCCTTAGATGGTGTCAATAGTTCTTGTAAGCTGGAATGTGTTAATCTGTTTGCTAAACATTTTTGTTCGGTTTATTCTTCAGAGCCCGTTACCTCAAATCTTCAGAAATTAGATATACAGTTCTTCGACTTACCTAACAACTGTTACTTCTCTCCAAACGATGTCCTCCGCAAGCTTAATACTTTAGAAAATGTGTCTTCTACTGGATCCGATGGAATACCTGGCGATTTCCTCTACAGAACGAGGTTCATTATTTTCTATCCTCTTTGGACCCTATTTCGAAGATCCCTCGATGATAGTATTTTTCCTGACATGTGGAAAATTGGTTCTATTACTCCAATTTTAAAATCAGGTTGCCGTTCATTAGTCACTAATTACAGACCAATTTCTATCTTAGGGCACATTTCTAAGCTCTTTGAGTCTTTAGTCTTGGATGCAATTCAGCCTTCTGTAAATTTGATCTTAGCCGACGAACAGCATGGTTTCCGTCCTGGCAGATCAACGGTTACTTGTAACCTTGTTTTCTGCAATTACATATTCGGATCTTTTAAAAATGGAACACAGGTTGATGTCATATATACCGACTTTGCTAAGGCGTTTGACTCCGTTAACCATGAGGTTTTAGTCTCTGTTCTTCGTGCTACTGGATTTGGGGATCCTATCCTATCTTGGTTCAATTCATTTTTAGTAAATAGATCTCAATGGGTTAATTTGTTCAGCACTAAATCTGACGCATTTTTATCTCCCTCAGGCGTTCCCCAGGGGGGACATCTATCACCTCTTCTATTCTCTTTGTTTGTTAACAGTGCTAGATCCTCTCTCAAACAAAGCAAACTTCTTTGTTTTGCCGACGATATGAAGATTTTCCTCGAAATTAACTCTGTCGATGATTGTCACAAACTCCAGGATGATTTAAATAATTTCTCCGCATGGGCTGAATCTCTCGGTCTCACATTAAACATTGAAAAGTGCCGGTCGATGACATTCACAAGAAGTCGCACTCCTATTACTCATCACTACTTATTGAATGGCTCTAATTTGATTCCAGCTGACTCTAGCATCTGTGATCTCGGTTTTACTTTTACTTCCTCTCTTTGTCCTAGAGCTCACATAGACAGAGTTACATGCAAAGCCCTTAAGGTATTAGGATTCGTCAAAAGAATATCTAGTGACTTTAAGCTCTCCGCTTCTCTCAAAGCATTATATTGTGCACTTGTACGTCCAATCGTAGAATACGGCTCAGTTGTTTGGGATCCCCAAACAACTGATGCTTGTCTTCAACTAGAATGGGTTCAGCGAAAATTTTTATGTTACATGAAACATTCTCTTAACGTAAACTGCGCCCCTCATGATTACACTCCTCTTATCAGTTTGCTTAACTTATCCTCTCTAGCTGACCGTCGTCGCTTCAATAATCTCTCTTTCCTTAACAAACTCCTAACAGGCTTGGTCGATTCCCCATCCCTTCTTTCTCTCATTAACTTTAGAGTTCCTGTTAGGTCCACCCGCAATAATCACCCTTTCTTAATACCTCTCTGCACTAGAAACTACCTAAAAAATGAACCTATTACGAGATTAATGAAACTAGCCAATGAGGATCCGTTGTTTCTTTAATAGTTTTACTTTGTATTCATTGTTTAGTAATTTATATTTATATTTTAATTTTATATTTTATACCTTGTTGTATTATTCATGTTAATATGTTATTGTTTGATTGTATTGTACACCTAATTATTTTAACCTGGGCTCACGCTCGTTTATTCAATAAATAAATAAATAAATAAATATTGGCCAACAATGGGTAGTTGGATTAGAAGTTAAGGCAATTCCATCAATTCCAACTACAAGAGATAAATGTGATGGGACTAATTGGGGCTCAACTTCCAATAAAAATTCAATTTCATTCTTTAAACCAAAGTGATGATAATCTCCACCATCTATTTTAGTTATTTTAGTTTTTGCTGGTGTTTTAAGTAGAGTTCATGGATCATTTGGTAACATAGTTAAATTGGTATGTTTCTTTAAGAATTTTAATAAATCTCCAAGAGCCATATGGGTTATATTATGATGTAAAGCCCATATAGATAGTTCATGGCTTGGACTAAGTGATGACGGTAAATCAATGTTATCAGAATTGTTATCTGAGTCAGAACTATTAAGACATTGAGAGGAAGGAGAACTTATCAAACTACTAATAAGACTGTTGGTATCATCAGACTGTATAATATAATTTGTAGAATGATTGAAATTTGCTTCACAAATTAGTTCATTATTTGGTGGTACCATTTCAATAGTTTTTAATTGAGTATCTATTGGTTCATCGTCAGTAAAATCACTTAATTGAGTAGCTAAAGGTTCATCATCAGAAGAATCACGTAACATAGTTGTAGCTAAAGTAGCTGCATTTAATCGTTGACGATAACGAGTGCTTCTACTAACCTTCAACTTTTTATTTGAACTCATATTTATGGCAATTTAAATCTAAAAAAAAAAAGCTTACTTCAACTTAATTAATTGTTTTTTAACAACTTGAAACTATGTAAATATTTTAAAAAGATTTAATGATTTTTGAAATAATTAGTAAAGTTCATAATAAAAGATTCACCCTATATACCTAAATATTATTATTATAAGTAGACCTTAGTCTTATTACATATACAAATTGTGCACAACAATACAATATACATGATAATTTAGAACAACAATAAAATATGTGTTAAATGCTAAGTTGTAATACAATATCTCTAACATTAGTACCTATTACAATAATAGTAGGTTATTTATTTAAAATTCACCTTTTTTTTTTAGCGTTACCTACCTATAATATTTAAAATAAATTATTGGGACTTGAATTGAAAGATATAATAAATAAAATAAAAATAGTATTTTTTTGCTAATCCTTACCTCTTTGGATTTTAAAACTACACAACAAAGTTAAATTTTTATTACAATATTAGAATACATTTTTATAAAATAATTTAAATATCTCACAAATTAATTTAAATTTACCTCATTTAATCACATGATTTTTATGTTTAAAAATTGAGAACTCTTTGTAATCAAATGAAACATAATATATAGAGTAATTGATTAAGTATAATTATCCTATTTTACCCATAATATTATGCACATATTTCAAATGTAATTTTTCATCAACAAATATGTCACTTTAAGGGGATTTAATAAAGTAATAAAAACTATCAATTTTTATATTTATTTAGGTACAAAAGATAATAGTCTATTAAATTTATTGTTTAACCATGTATAAGTTAAAATTTTCCAAGTATTATATAGTAGCTAAATGCCTAAATGGACCATGTTTACAAGTTACCTCGGAAATACAAAAAAATCTTAAGCAAGTATTAATTTTTTTATTACTTTTAGGCCTTACATCAATATACCTAGGTAATAGATTTAAGATATAATAATTTTAAGAATAATATTTTATTTAGGTTTACATAAATTATAAATACCCTAATAAGAATAATTAAGAATTTAAGATGTGTCATGTATAAGACATATGTTCTATAAAAATTTCCATGTATTAACATAATACTTATTTATTTAAATAGGTAATTACTAATTAGGTATAACTTACCTGCCTATTATATTTATTTCATTTAACATTATTTTTTTTATTTTAACAATAAAACTACCTTATACTGTTGTTTGCTATTAAAATAGTTTTATAATAAAATCTGTTATTAAAAAATATTTAAATACCTAATAATATATTAAATAAATACATTCAAATATTCACTTTAGAAATAGAAAAATTAAAACAAAACCAAGTTATTATTCAATGGTATGTAAGTAGGTACATATTTTTGTATTTATAAGATAATCTTTTGAGTCATGAGTACCTATTATGAAGCACCAAAGCAAATACTATAAATGTCAATACGCATATTGTCATTTTATAAAGTAATTGATCAGAGCTTATAAGACGTAAGTAACGAATTATTAGGTACCTACTTAATAGATATTACTAAATGATCTATACTAAATGAAATAGGTAGGTACCTACTAAAAGATACTAAATAGGTACTACCTATTCTAAATTAAATATTTTGAACCAGTATGGAACTATGGAAGTAATGATAATATGTAGTTATACACATTGTGCAATACTTATTATTTCAGCAATGTATACAGAATATCAGAGCAGTTAAAAAAAAAGGATAAAAAGTACCTATCTTTAACAAACAATTATCTTAATGATCTGAGAATTTCAAATAAAATAACTAATAATAATAATAATAAATCATATAATATACTTACATTATAATATGTAGGTTCTTCTAAACAGTTTCGCTTCTTTGAACTTAAAATAATTTAATGTCTTTATTATTATTATTATATATAATAAAAAAATAGTATTTGCTAAGACACAAAAGTTCATTAAAAAATCATACACTTAACACTTTACACATGTGGAAATGCAGGAACAAAATTATGCCATCTGCCACATTATTATAAAAATAATAATCGAATATTACTGATTTCAGTGATTTTTAAATAACACGACTACGACATTTTTAACATTCGTCAAAATAATATTTGAAATTGATAACGGTAAATCGGAAATCCCAATTGATATAAAATAATATAATTATATATATGCATCAAGACCGCGGTTCACAGACAAAACTTTGAACCATTGTCTGGTTATTGTGTACTATTTATATAACGGCCCGTGTTGGTCAATTGAACCGATGGTGATCTGCAGTGTAAATTTCTGATTAAGTTTATTATAAATAAATATATATATATGGATTTCATTTGGTGGTTGGGAAATTTAACTGTGAACTTCCTATGCACTTAATCAGGGCCGTATTTAGAATTTAGGTGCCCGGGGCACTTATAAAAATCCACCCCCCATTTTGTGGCAGAAAGAGGAGGGGGACAAGGCCACCCGCACTGCGGGTGGGGGGGAGCTGAATAAAAAAAAGTCCATAAAAATGTATCCCCCCCAAAAATTTCACAAGAGGGGCAATAGCCCACCCTGGCCCTCCCCTAAATACGGGCCTGCACTTAATAATTTAAATAGTATAAGCAGCGCGATTTAAATAAACTGATAATGAACTGGAGAAATTATTATTTAGTTAAAAATAGATTTTTCTTGGTTGGGAAATTAAACCGTGAACTTCCCAAACACTTATGCACCCATGAACCAACTATGAACCATAATTTAATTTAAACCGTTCAAATAATGGTAAGTATTTGAACGGTTAAACTGATATTACACCAATCGTGCGTTTGACGAACGAAATGAACCGATAAACCTACCTACAACCCAGATATTGCTACTCGGGATAATACAGTAATACAGTAAAAATAAAAAATAAACAAATATTTAACGCCTGAGTAAGTTAATAAACAACAATTAAATAATGTAGGTACTTTAAACAAAAATCGATAGTAAATATTATCGTAGAATCGTGTAGAACCACAGTTCAATAAGGAATAATAAAATCAGGCTTTAACAAAATGATAGTTTTAATTATTTTATTTTAAATCAAGAAAGGTAAGTAAGAAATGTTATGTATACAGATTATTTATTAGGTGTGTTAATTTTACAATGATGTGTGTTTTTTTTTCTGTCTGTCAGTAACATTTTGGGTACCGTAAAAATGCTCGGATTTTTGAGATCGCCGTCTTTTCTGATATTTTCCTTAAATCATAACATTATTGAAATATTTTGACTCTTTTTGGGCAAGTTATAGCCTTGAGATATTTAACTATAGAGCATAGAAGCATCTTATTTTCAAGATTTTAAGCGCATATAAATCCGGTCTCTAATCATAATGCATAAAACTCACCGATTAATATCTTGTATAGATCCATGCGCACAAAAGGTAGTTTTTCACCTCTTCTACCAGCCATATTCAGACTTTTGGCCACTCTATTCTCCATCAGTATCCTCATCATTTCATAAGTGGTACGTCTGGTATCAAAACATTTACCATTGCGTATTAATAACTGTGCCTAATAATAGTTATTAAATAAGATTATAAGGTTCTCGTAAGTAATAAAATAATTAAAACATACTACATTTTGTTTTTGCTCCTCATTGGACTCCAATTTACGTAGGTCGTCAAGGTTTGAAACTGGAACTTTTAAATTTGATCTGAAAGGAACCTTCTCTTGTGATTGAGTAGCACTATGATTGGCACGATCAGTTAGCAATATAAGTAACTCTTGGTTTTTGACTATATCAACCTTAATTTCTTTAATACTTTTTTTTATTTCAGTAATATCATTAGCCACTAAATAGGAAGAAATACAAACTAAGTAATTAATAAAAAAAACACAGTATGAATAAATATATTTTACCATCTTTAACCACATGTCCAATAAACATTAACATTTTTCCCATATTCACATTATCATTGTCAATGAATTCATTATCAGTCGCTGAAAGTTAATAACAAAGTTATACACAATTACTAATTAGTATGAATACTACAAAATTAACTGCAGTGTTTACCTGAAGGAATCTGTTGGTTTTGATGATGAGCAAATTGATGATATGCAGTTGTTGTGTTTTGTGATAAACTTTCAAAGTCTTTTTCTACTGTAGGATAAATACAAATATCTATAATATAATGCAAGTAAACACAGTTATATTTCAAGTAAATTCCTATTAATGGTGAAATTTACTTGGAGATGTCTGATGGTTTAGATGAATATCTTCATTGATTTGTGTGAATTGATTATGTTCAGTATTTTGTGACAATGGTTTACAGTTATTTGCATTCATAGGCTTTAAATAATGTAGGACATCATCGTTAAGTGCAAAAAAATCATGTGAATCATTAGACCCCATGATATCAAAATCAACTTCAACATTAAAATACAAATTTGATTAATATTAAGAAGCAAAGTATAATAATTGCACTAATATAAATTATATAGGTACCTGTAGGTCTAGGAGCATCAAGAAAATTCTCAATTAAATTACTTTTGAATAAGTTTTTTTTTGAACTAATTTTAATATTTTCAGTATCTTCATGGTCACTTGAAGAATCAAAATGTTTCTTTTTAATACGCTTCCTTTTTTTGTTTTCAGTAGTATCAATCTCAGAAGTTGTACTCTTATAACAAAAAAGGGATACTTTTTTTTTTGCTTCAGAATATGTCTCTAAAATTAAATTATGCAAATTAATTTACATATTATTTATTTTGTGCAACTTTGGTATAAATATCAATAGCAAACCATAAAATTTCCTAGGAACGCATTTGTGTTCTTCCCAAGAATCTGCTGGCCGTTTTTGGGAAGCTATTTATTTTGAAGCATTTATGCTACCAGGCCATCGACATACAAAACACTTTGATTGGAGATCAACGACAATCCAGCTACAAGGTACAACTTCTGTGACTTCAGCTTCATCCACAAATTCAATAATTAAAAATTTTTTAACTTTTAAACTTTCTGACATGACTAAAAACTTAGTTGTAATGTATGAATCTAAATCAAGAAAAATTAAATACAATAATAAATTATATATAATTACCTAATTATTAAATGGTATTTACAAGAGGATATAGAACAGGGATGGCAAATCCATAGTACATGAAAAATCATATATATTTATATATATATATATTATTTTAATTTTTAATATTGAATAACAACATAATGTATAAAATTGTATAAACTAATATCTACAGATAAAATTGAATAATCGTTAATGACCGATAAATAGGCTTATGCTCATAAGTCATAATCATTAATATGTACTTCAGTTTCCATGTACCTCTTTTCATAATTTAATAGCATGATCGAAAAAAAAAGAATAAAAAGATAATTTTTGGCACATAGCATCAAAATAATTTGCCACCTCTGATATAGTACAATGATTAATTTACCTGTCATGTTTAAAACTTTGCCCATTTCTTTATCCCAGTGATTTTGAGCCTTTTCATAGTGTTGTATGTTTTTAAATGAAAAAGATGGTGGGCAGTACCATTGATATGTTTGCCCAATGACCTGCAAATCATCATTACATATTAGGAATTGCTTAGGAATTGCTGATATTTGACCATTGTCCGAGACAACAATGACATATAATTGGTTAGATTTTGACATGCTATACAAATATAATTAATAACAAATTAGAAAATATTTAAAAAAAATAATTATATTATTTAAAATATTATTAATGTTGAAAATATCAAGGAATTACTAAATTAAACTTTCCAACACACATCTGATAAACTCACTCATTCAGCTGTATGGAGTAAAGCACAAACATCAAAAGTTTCTGGTGCTTCTGTAAGAGGAAAATAGCAAGCTTTATATTGGATGTCTTCAATATTGAAAAGTTGAACTGTGGTTGATAATTTGCTACATTGATACATGCCAATAGATGTAGAAGGGCAAGGAGAGTCATATAAAGGAATTGTGTTTTTAAACTTTAAGCATACCATGTATATTTCACCATTTCTATTTAATATATTTTTAACAAGGCATACTATATTTGAAGACAAGATAACACAGTCATCTTTTTTACTACTTCTACGTTTGGAATTTTGAACTCTGATTGTAAAGTTTTCTAAGATGACCGTTGAATACTGAGATACAAATTCAGATAACATATTGCTAGGTAGAGGCCCTAGAAAATGTTGACCATCAACAGATGGATACATTGGCTGTTCTAAATTGGAAATATGACATTCATGTTCTTCTTTTATCCGGTTATATAATTGAACCAAAGGATTATGGCCAGGTTGAATAATTTTTTTTATGTGTTGTAAGTAGTTTCCATAAGGGAAAGCCGAAAAATTGTCAAGTTTGCCATACTTTTTAGCATCATTGGCCAAATGTATGATTGAGTGAACATTATAAGAAACATTTCCACAACCATAAACCAAAGAAAAAGTTTTTAAAAAATGTTTTGCTAAGGTTTCAGCATAGTTATTTTGACTATAAACTGTTTTACTACATGTTAATATTCGCATAAAAATATTGAAAATCATAAAATTTTTGTAAGCCGGTAAACAAATAATATTTTTAAATAGATAAGGACCTGTATAAAGCATAATTTGACGTAACTCTGTACTTTTAAAAGTGTTGAACTCATTTAAATCATGTGGAACCCTAGCAAAATCAGAACTTATCCATTTTGAAATTACTATCATTCGTTGATTTATAAGAACTATTTGGTCTTAAGACAATCGAACGGAACCATAGGAATTTGGGACATTAGTACCTCTGACCATACAACGAATAAATTTTTTCATGTGACCATTGCACAGGTAATATTTATATTCTCATTGATATCATTTAATATTAACTTTTATACTGTATTGGCAGTAAAAACTGTTAAATCAAAATTTTATTTGAAACTATTTAATTTTATATTATAAATTATATATATTTATATAGGTATATTTTTATTCAAATTTCTTATATATTGATGATTTTAGTTGAAGTTCATAATATATTATTATATATGATATAGATTCATAAGTTTCAAATACTTTTTATGCATTTTTTCTAATTTTTTTAAGTAGGTTATTACTTACTGCAGGTAATATATGCATAGCACAATATTATATTTGTTTTTACAGTTATTTTACGCAATAACATATATATGGTAAAGCAATACCTATAATAATGTTTAAGTAGATTAATTATGAAAAAATAAAAACCAATTTAATTTTTTTCTTATAATATCTTGTAGTATTAATTAGTCTTAATTTTATTATCTTCTATTCAAAATTACAAAAATCATTTCAATTTATTTTTATGTTTTTCTTTTTTTTAAATATATTTAGCCTATTTAGGGTATAAGTCAATTTATTACTACATTTATAACTATAATAGTTTTTTATTAATTTCATAGAATGGCAAAAAAAAATATCCAAACAAGTGTCAAAATGTAATTTAAAATTGGATGAAATATATCAACAAAATACAGAAATTAAAAGCATATTCGAAGAGTTCAAAAACAGTTTTGGAAATATCGCTGCAGTTAATAATGTTAGTGGAGTAGCAACTGAATTTTCGGATTTAATAAAGCTTCCTTTTTGTGATACCAAGTCATTATTTGATGCAGAAAAATCTATGAAAAATGATAATGTTTATTATTCTCAAATGGTATGTAGATAAAATTTTTTAAATTTTATTATTATAATAATATACAGTATGACACATTTTCTAATTAAATTGTTCTTTGTAGATTAAATAATATTATATTACATAAATATGCTAGGCATGCTCTATATTATTAAGTGTAGTATAATTATATATAGGTACCTACTAAATATACACATTTATTTTCAATTTTAGGTTTCTCTATTAAAATCTATTGGAGGAAGTAATTTGTTGTACATCATTAATAATTTACTGAAGAAAATAATGAATAATAATTTGGCTGTTCAGTTCTGTTTTTCTGGAAAAAATAGCAAAAAATATTGTTTCAAAAATACTTTGCCGTCCTTTTTAAAAGCTATTATGTGTAAGTAAATGGTGTAAAATTCAAATATGTTTTATTTTATTTTAATATTACCAATATTATTATAGTTATTGTACGCTTCCATTCTCCTCAAACAACAATCAAGGAAATTAATGACCAAATAGGAAAATGGTTGGTTCAAGGAAAGTTGAGAAAAACTCGTGAAGATAATAAGATGTAAGTGTTTATATATACATATAGAAGTACGTATATATATATATATATATATACTTATATATATTTATTGTGTATAGATTTAAATAATGTACAGAGACAAAAAATTTTAAAATATTGTTATATTATGATTAGAAATTAATTATAAGTGAACGTTTGTGATAAAAAATTCATTGCAGTGATATTATTTTTAATTTTATAATATAAATTGTTTTTTATTAAAAATATATTAAGGTTAATAAATTAATTATTATAAATGAACGTTTGTGATAAAAAATTCATTGCAGTGATATTATTTTTAATTTTATAATATAAATTGTTTTTTATTAAAAATATATTAAGGTTAATATATGATGATTTTAAGTAAAAGTAAATAAATAAAAATATTATTATGATATGGTCTTTTAACAGATACATAAATTAATTTTATAATAATATAATATTCTTTTTTGATAATCACTCATATACTATAGAATTTGTATTTTGTATCAGCTATGCTTATATTTTGTATTGTATAATATTATAATTATAAAATTGTTTGAAGTTGTACCTATTTATATTTTATAATAATGTATTGTTATATATGTTTATATTAATTATACTTTGCATATTATATTATATTATTATATTTTACAACCAAAATATTATATATATATTGTTAAATGATGATTATAAAACCTATATTATAAGGGAATGTGTGAAATATTTTTTTTTATAATATAAATGATTTCAATGAAAAAAAAAATGCTTTAAACTGTTATATTATTATTATTTTAATTGTAAATTAATTTATAGATATTCCACTTTTTTTTTTTGAATTTTTCTAAATAGGTATATGCATATTATGCAGCTTTTTTTACAAAAATTCAAAGATATATAATTATATAAATTATATAATAATAAATTATTTATATGATACCATATTTTATTATATATATATTAATAATATTTCTACTATATAGGAATTATTAATATATATATATATAATAATTATATATATTATAGTTATAATTATAAATATATGTTTAAACGAATAAATAAATAAAAAATGGTAAATATATATATGTATATATATATAACAAATTATGTAGAAATCGATCAGAAACAAATCTAATAAGTTTCAGCAAGTATCTTTTGTAATATTGCAAATGTTTCCATATTATATATCTGAAAAGTTACAATTACTTTAATGTGTGGTTTGGTATGTCTCTGAAACATAACAATAGAAAGATATCTGAAAGACTTCATTGAAATGTTATGAAAAAGATGACATTGAGAGTAATCAGAAATGTGTCAAATACTTATCTGTTAAGTTCTGATATGTAATTGCAACACTGCAATTATTGCAGTGTTTATACATCGGATACTAAACTGAAATATTGATGGCTATTAGGGAATAATGAATGTACGATCAGCATTGAAAAAAGTCAATGTGGTACGTTTAAATATAAATATTGATATGAATATATAGGTACGTCAACTCGTCTATGAACTGTAAACGTAAAATGTACGCAACTCTTTAACCAAAATCGGCGTAACTTCAACAAACCAATTATAAACGTAAGATCAATGTAGAATATACGTATTTGTATTTTGTAGCATTGTAGCACGAGAAACATACGGGTACGACGTACCATGATAAAGAAAAGAGGTATGTCAGCAACTCTGTGATACGCAAGTCCGCCATATTGCTTTTCTCCAAAAGTTATCAGAATCAATTTATCACGAACCGGCCAGCGCCCAGCATGATAAATACCATGATAAAGAAAAGTACTTTTCTTTATCATGGTGATTAGCATGATGATTTCTTTATCATGATAAATACTAAATAGGCGGCCGGACAAACCGCATGACAAAGAAAAGTACAATTAACAATTAAGTTTAGTGAAATATTAATTAGGTATGCATTTTAAATTTAGTAATTAGTATTTAGTTTTGTTTAGTATTTACACATTTAGTTATTTAATATTTAGTCACTAGTTCATTACGTACTAGTCTTAAAGACAATCAAGAGTGAAATTGTCCATGAACATCCAGTAATGATGAATTAGATCATCAACAGGTAATTATTTTATAATTTTATTGTGGTTTATTCAACTATAATTTTATGATGTTTTAATTTATAATTAAGAACTGAGAAATGTAGCTCTTAAAACATTAAATTATTGGCCAGTAGTTGACAAAAAAAAAAAAAAAAAAATGAAACTACCTAATTAGTAATTAAATTTATTTAATAAATTTTTGCTTTTTATTTTTGTTAGTTGTCTTGAGTGTCTGGTGATTGTAGAGCAATTCATTGTCCAGTTTATTCATACGAATAAATGTTCTTGTGCGTACTAAGCAACTTATGACTTCTGTAGGCATGTCTTTAAATATCTCTTCAAGTTTTGTTGACAATTCTTTTATTATATATTGTTTATTAGATAAACCTTCCCCATGCAAATTTTTGAAGATTGGTTCCAGTTCATATGCCATGTTTACCAATGTTCTTGATGGTATCGAAAGGTTTCCTTTTGACACATAATTGATCCAAGAGTCTGTGTCACCTTGTTCATCACTTTTCAGATAAGGATACTTATGTTTAAAATAGTAGGCAACGTATCCTGCCACATATTCAACATTATCATTTTCAATTTCATTGAAAGGTACGTTTTCTACCATCCAAAATAAATAAATAATATCAATTTCTCATTATATTATACAAAGTTACTTCATACCTCTAATTCAAATTCATCCAACATTTCAAAATTACTCCTATTAGTTTCAACTTTTGTTTTCCCACATTCTGTCTCAATTTGAGCAAATTCACTGTCATTGGATTCCAAATATGTTATTAGGACTCCTGTTGACATTCTTCACCGCTAATTAAACTCATTTCCAGTCCATCATCAGTGTTTTTATTTTCTGTAAACAACGATCTTGAATGTTTTCCAAGAATATACCACCTAAGACTAAAAATTGTATATTACTTTAATAATATAATCATATATTGTTATTATTATTGTAAAATGTATGTAATTATTTTTTACGCACGCATATTTAAATTGTAAAGTAGTTATACTATTGAATGCAGAACCACACATTCCTTTTAGAAAAATAAATAGGTTTTCAACCACGTCCTGGTTAACTTTTCTGGTCATTATATAACTTACATTATATTGTTTTACATTCTGAAGTAAACCTTTTAATGATTTATTGGATATAAAAGTACCTACAATTGTACAATATTTATGAGATTAATTGATATTTTTCAGATTATATCATTAACAATATCAACATTGGTAACCTTTTTGGAATGGTAACAATGATTTTTTTGAATGTACTTCCATATTAACTATAAAGTCATTCATTTTGTCGAGTAATTCATTTTGAGTATCTTCAAATAGTCCATAAGCTGCTGCATTTTTATCAAATTTTTGCTGCGTGTTCAACAGATCAAACCAATCATTAAAAAGTTGAATAACTTCTGAGGCCTATAAATGAAATAAAATATCTTAGTTATAAATTGTTTTTATAATAAATATTTTAATTTTTTTGTTCTGTTTAGCTTATATAGTTATATTTCATAAGCTTATACCATTGTAATTAGCATATACGCACCTCTTTCCAGTTATGATTGTTTATTTTATTTTTATTTCCTAAATAGCTGATTGATTTGGCAACACTATTTGAAAATATATGAGCTGCTAATTTAACGTTCATTCTATTAGCACCTTAATAAATGTTGTTCTGATAATTTATGAGCAAATCTATATTCTTTGTTAGAGTTTACATTTAACAGTTCGTGTAAAATAGTTTTACCAATATATTTACCATTAGGTAAAACAAATCCTCTGTAAAAATTGTGGTATTTGTACCATAAAATAAACTAAATTATAAATTATTAAAATAATTACTTGTCCAGAAAATGATTCCTTGCTAATTTAAGTAAATTAGATGCATCCGCAAAAACATAAATATTTTGTTTTGTTACAGGATGTTCAAAATATGTTTTGTCCATTGAAATACCTAAATCACGCCATAATCCAACATTTGATGGGCCCATGTCACTAACAATGGCCACTACATTGTACATAATTTCATATAAATTGCAAATTATATTTGTTAGGATTTGCTTGGTCATTGGTGTATCATAGCTAAAATAAACAGGTTGTTTCCAGGAAGCAACAAGCCCTAAAAAAAATTTACTTGAAATGTCCAATACATAATACTTTTTGTATTTTTATACCTCGAACAACAACAGTTTGAACACATTTGTATGGACCGACCATTTGTTCATACTTTTTGTCAAAACAAATTCTTCTTGACACATATGTCTCATCGAAATATACTACAGTAAGTTTATCTTTCATGTCCAGTGTTTCTCCTTAGATTTTTTTTTTTAAATTTTAGTTCACATAATATTTTTATTTAAAACAAAATTAATAATAATATATTTTTAAAATAGATACCTTTGGCTTTCATTAACGTCATTACACCTGAAAGAATGCCTGGTTCCATTGGAAATTGAACTGCTCGTGTTCGAAGTGTTGATAATCCTACATTTTTTTTTACGAATGTTACCATGTATTAAATAAATTTATTTAGATAAAAATACAAACCAACTAAAGGAAAATGTTTTTCTTCACGTAAGTATCTATATGCTTTAGGTGATATACTTCTCAATGTTATTGCAGAAGAAATATCTTCAGGTTGCCATTTACATACCTTCTTTTTAGGATTTAAAAGCATATCTATTTGAGTCTTTGTGAATAAATTTGACAATATTTTTGTAAAACGATATTCAAATCGTTCATTTTCTTGCTCAGACCATTTTTTTTGACTAATAATTACATTTGTTAGTTCAATATTTTTTAACTTCAATTCATTATTTTCATTTTTCAATATCTCTAACTCATATTTCAATCTAATAAACATTGTTAAGAATAACAAAAAAAATTGTTCAATAATATGAAATTTTTTATTGTTCACAAACACATACTATTAATTTAATTTAATGACATAATTCCACAAAATATATATATTCTAATTATGTACAACACAAAAAGCATTTATAATTTTATCTGTATCCAATACTTATAAGTTATAATATATGTATTATACATTTTAATAAAGTTAGTAAAAATAATTTATTAACACAGATTATTTAATCTACGTACTATTTACAAATAAACTTAGCAATAAAAACAATAAAAATCTAACTAACATATTATGTTATTGTATTATTGATTGTTAGAGTATTAATGCCAAACATAAATTCTATGTCAAACAGGATGTTATATGACTGATGTTATATAAATATGACTGATGGATAGCCAGTATTTATACACTCCTGTATGAAAATGAATTAATATTCTGCATTAAATATACATTCCTCCTGTTACTGTAACAGAAAAGTTTCACAGTCTCATTGAAATGTTTTTGCCTTTGAAATTGCTCTTTCAACACTGAAACTAAACATAAATTGCATGCAAACATAAATAGTAAATAATAACAGAAATTTACTTCTCAACAGAAATATCTCCATCAGAAATAGGTGTAATATCAGTTATAGTAGTTGCACTAGTTGGTGTAAATAAACTTCGGCAGCATTTTTTATTGGACTTGGGTTGGCTGTTTAATTTAAAATGTATAGTATAAATTCACAATAACTCTTTATATTTTATTATTTTAGTAAAATATGTATCTTACTGCTGTCAAATTATTTTATTACCTTTCCTCGCTGACTTCTTCAGTTATTATAAATGTACCACTTGGAGTTAAAACCTTTACTGGTGTTTTACTAACTGCAGAATTAGGTGAACACAAATAAGGTAATCCAAGTATGCTTAAATGAGAGAAAACAAACCAAAAGAGGAAATAAATAAATATTAATTAGTATATCTTAATTACCTACCTCAAGGGTATTGCATATTCTTTTAACCTTCTAGCCCGTTCAGGTGAATATCCAACAGCTTTTTGCAACTCAGTTTTTTCAATAATATCGGTTTTAGCAAAGTGTTAAGAACATACAACAGCTAAACATGTATAAAGACATTTAACACTAATCTTATTAATTTCTAACAAATTACTTTAGGTAAAAATTAACATGCTCAAAATAATAAAGCATTTTCCTAAATATAATTTTAACAAAATACATGTTCAATCTTAGTTAACTATTATATCTTATTAATTCTACCTGTATCACAATTTATGTTTTGAACATTTGTTCCTTGAGTAATTTGTGCAATCCACTTAGCTCGTAAGGTTTCATCTTTAGGAAATTTATGCAAATGAACAGTATTGTCCTTCATGAACTTGTTGCTTCTACTGCCACTATTACAACCTTCAAAAATACACAAAGGCATCCTTACTAAAAAAATTTAATATAATTTGCTAAAACAAAAATGCCCAAGTCAAATTATTTAAATTTTAAATTTAAAATGTTAATAATTGTTTTGTCATATTAATATTGATAATATAAATATAAAAACAAATGATAATAACGGAGAAAAGCAATATGGCGGTCTGCGCTGATTTTACAAAAATGTATATGTTGCTGACATACCTCTTTTCTTTATCATGCGACGTACCTTATATCAAAAATATACGAAACTCTTTACACCAACATCGGCGTAACTTCGACAAACCAATTATAAACCTAAGATCAATGTAGAATATACGTATTTGTAGCACGAGAAATATACGGGTATACGGCCCACGTACCTTAAACCTAAAATAAACTTATCTTTTCGTATATTATACATTTATCACACGAGTATTAACTACGTATAAGTGTAAACCAAAAATGCTCTTGATATAAACGTAGATTATACGGACTGTGTTCACTGGGACATTAATACAGAAATAAATTTATCAACTAGCAATTTTCCATTTCCTTCACATGTTTGGGCAGACCACCAAAGATGGTTGTTTATTGAAGACTTCCATAAAAATGCATCAGGATACTTTTTTCCAATGGTTTAAATCTCTTCATCAAGCTTTTACTCAAATGCCATATATCAAATTCGTGCGTAATTTTTGGATGTTGTGTTCGGATATATTTACGAATTCCTTTGTGTCTATATGTAAGTAGCAACTCAATTTCACAATTATATATATGTTTTAACTCTGTAAGTAGTTGTTCACAAGCTTGTCTTTCTAGGTCACCTTTTATTTGGCCCTTTTGAACCAATTTAAAATCCACAATTTTGCCAGAGTGAATATCCATCACAGAGTATGTACAGTATTTTGCACAAAACCCAGGCGAGTCGAATTGACCGTTTCCTGCCAGCCAAATAGGTAACTGAGAAGACGTAATACAATTAATAATTGCATTTTTGTGTTCTTGCCATTGATGACATATAACAGGGTACACGTATTTATTGATAATTTTATCAAACACCGGACGGGTAAACATTGAAAGTTTTATAGCTGTACAAAATGCTTTGAACTGATTAAATAAAATTCCAGATAATGTAAGAGCACTACTTATCAAAATATTTCCTTCTGGTCTTTTGTTAACCTTCGGCTGAGAATACCATTGTAATCTATGACCGTTTTCACACAGTGTAGAAACTGAAAGTAGCGCACCTTGAATAAAATGTTGTTTTGATGTAACTTTGCCACTACATTGGAGACAGTGTGTAAAAAGTTCTAATAGACAGTCCCAAACACAATGAAACAAGAATCATTTTCAAAATTATTTTTTGCAGTTAATGAAAATCTATTATTTTTACCATTTGAACTACAGTTAATATCAGCTTCACTATCTGAAGAACAAGATTCATCGCTGGATTCTGATGAAAAATCGAATGATTAATCATCATTTACTTCTAAATTTGTATAAATATTATTTCCAATTTCACACTGTACACTCTTATCATTTGGATTAATTTGTTCCTCTAAAATATCTGTATCTAAACTAGTGTCACTAAAATTAATACCATCGTAGTTTTCTACTAGCTTCGATTTTTCTGGTGTACTTGATGGAATCAAACTTGCAGTCTCTGTGTTATACCTACGTTTTACTCTTAAATCACTTTTACTAGGTAATAAATCAATTGTTTCGGATCGTAAAGTGGGTATTACTCCAGAATTTAAATTTATTCTGACTTTTGTATCGGGCATCAATTTTTCTCTAAGAACATCAGATTGATTAAAGTCTTCCAGTTTAAAATGTTTGGAACACAACCTAGAATTTTTGGATGGCTTAAAGTTTTTTCGTTTACAAAAATCTATCCATTTTTTGTGTCTGTTTGGTGATTTTTCACGATTTGGAAATCTGTAGAAATGTGAACGTTTCGAACTTTCATCACTTTCAGAGCATCTATAAGCTGAACAGATTGGCATTTTTAAACCTAAATTATGATTATAATTACTTCAAGATTATTTTTACTAATATAAATATACATAACAATCACTGTTATACATAGACATATTAATAAATGGACTGCGCTCAGAGAGAGAAATCATGAAACCGACATTGATGAGAGAGATACAAACTGTTGGGGGCAACCATGGATGAATAAATTTAATACTCAAATTATTCCATGATATTATCAACTCTTCCCGCGATCAAAAATAGCACTATGTATAGCTGTGATCACTGCAAAAGATTGCACCCATAAACTTAATGTCTTAAAGTCTATGATTGCACCTACCACCTGCGTCAAGCACTTCTAATTGGCACTTCGGGCTTCGACTATAGTTAAATAAGTTTTTTATTTTTTAGGTATATTTATTGTATATAGTTAACAATAATACCTAAAAATGAAAACTTGTTCTATTAAAGGTTGTAAAACAACCATTAAAGAAGAAGGTATTAAAATGCATGGGTGAGTAGATATCAGATATTATATTGACAGTTAAATAATTTATGTAATTATATGTACTCATATTATATAATATTACTCAACTATGATATTAATTTAGTATACCCAAAGGGAATATTGGTGATCAATGGGTCCACAAAATAAGACAATTTCAGCCAGATTTTCAGCCAACAAAATACAGTGTGATTTGTAGTAAACATTTTGTTGAATCAGCTTATTTTGAAGGTGGAATATATGGTAAAAAGGTTTTGGACAAATCTGCACTACCTAGTTTGTTTAAAAAACGCTAGTACCTCCCATTAAGTATAGTACATATAAATGTGTCACAATATCTATTTATTTTACTGTTTTTTAATGTAACTATCAATAAAAATCTTTTTCCAAGTGAAAACAGTGACGTTGTTGAGGTAGTTCCTGACAATTTGAGCAAAACATGCCTCAGTGATGGTGAGTGTCAGTTGGATAAACAGGATACTCAATGTATGTATTCTAATTAATTATTTATGTTTTTATATCGTTGCATAACTAACCTAACCATTTTGAATTTAAGGTATGATACCAGAACAAATGGTTTTCAAAGACTCAGACGAATCAATAAATTCTGCCATTATAGATACACCAATGCCTATAAAATCCAGGTAGGTATAATTGTTTTTTAAATATCCCTTATTATTTGTATTAAGCTACCTATAGACAAATTTAAGTAGACATTAATTTGTACGGGTATGTTTTAATTTTTATATTTATACAATTATATATTGTATGATTTCAGGAAGCGCAAATTCTATGCAAGGGATTTCAAAAGTATTGACGATATAGAAAGTCCAAACAGCAGATTAAAATATTGGATTGCTTCGAAGAATGAACACGAAAATCATGTTAAAAAATCAAACAACTGAGATTAGCTAACTTCCGTCTAAAAAATAGAATAAAAACAATGCAGTTTAATAAGTCACTTAAAAGATGAGAAAAAACTAATTTCAGATAATTGTTTTTCTGTCCTTAAGGTATATTTTGATTTAATTTATTGTAAGCGATGATTTTCTGTGCTTCACAGGCAACATAGCAATATTTAGTTGTATTCTAATTGATTTACTGATGCGATAAGTATTAAGAAAACTAATTTGTTTCTATACAAAATATTTTTAATTGCTCTTGTTCATTCAAAATTCATCTGATTTAAAAAAAAAAAAATGTTTTGTTCACATTGTCAATAAATACTTAAACAAATTTGCTATTTTAAAATCTTACAAACAATGGTTATGTTAGATAGGAACCTAACCTAATATATTTTTTTTAAGACCATGGTAAAAGATGGGCTCTTAGTCATACCTATATTACATTGTTAAAAACAGCACCCCAATATATTTTGAATTAGAGCTACCGACTTTCCAATTAATTTACATACCTACTATAAAAGTTCCTGTTGCCTATGTGATAGAAAGAAACAGAAATCACCACTTCCAATTCCTTAAATGTAATATATGTTAATTTAAAACCAAATTCTTCATAGTCTATCTTGTGGTGCATGCTAAACATAGGCTATCATTAAGTCTAGAACTTTGAAATGCTAGTATGCTACCATTATTTACCCCAAGGTGGGCTGTATTTTGTTTGCACGTCAAAACTGGTACATTTTTATATTTTTTATTAGAATTTTATGTTAATTATGTCTTTCTATGATTAGTGGCGGATCTAGGAATTTTTTGATGGGAGAAGTTATTGATCTTGTAGTATCTTTTTTATTATTTAGTTATATCATGTATGTAATTTTAGTTGTGTCCTCGTTATTTTAACTTATATATTTTATTGTACCTGTAATTTTGCTGTATTTTTGGGCCATCGCCCCTTGTATATGTTAATTATATTAAATTACTGTATTATTGTGTATTATCGATTAGTTGCGACGAAAGAACGAAAAAGGAAACCAAAGATTGGTGTTTATGCAAGAAATGTACAACTATGAAATCTGATAAAGAATGTGTTTGTTATTTCGAATTTGACAACTTGACTAAATTGCACGGTAAAAAAAATTGTAAAACTAACATTCCATCTTTTCGAAAAGTTTTTATGGACGAGGAAATTCTCAACATACCAAGCATCAAATGATTATTAAAGCTCGTAACAGTAACAAGAAAAAAATGCGTTCAAGTCCATGTCCCCAGAATAAAACTTGGAGATTTATATGCTATAAACAATTTATTCACTGGATAAACTCATGGTCTGCAATTGGCAAAGGTAAATAATAATTAAAAAATATTTTGTTTCCATTATATAGGTTGTTTTAATAAATTATAATAATTGTAATTGTATTGTTTTAACGGTAAATTGTAATAATTTCTACAGGTAATCGAATATGTATTCCAGCATGTGTAGTGAAAGCAATTCGAAAAAAATATCCAGAAAATAATGGAAATTACGTTGGCTTCAAAGAAAACAATCAACTCCCAGAGTAACATATAAAATATAAATAGTAGTATTATATCTTTAATTTTTTCTACAATATATTATATTATTAATACCTAGGTATATAAGCTATAATTATATAGACACAATGTAAACTTAATTACAAATAAAAAAATACAAAATATCACAATATTAATTATAAAATATTGCTATTATCAAAAACTAAAGTCTTTATTGTAATATTTAAATATTTTATTACTTGTTCTTACCTAGTAGCTATAAGCTAAGCCTTAAACCAGTATGAACTAGTACGTCGTCCTGTGTAATATCGTATAATGCAAATGCTGACATGCGTGTGTAGTAATAATATAAAGAGATGAACTAACATATACTTGCACAGTACAAAAAGTGAAGCCATTAAGAGGACAAAAACCAGTATGACCACATAAAGGAAAAAAATTATTTTTAAATATGTGATTGGTAGGAAGACTAATTAAATTTTTGCAATTTATTTTGTTTTAAAATACTAATAATAATTAATAAATTAAAGACAAATGAAATATATAATGCAATAACGTTTATTTAATTTCAATTTATACTTCTTAATCACTTGCTTTTCACTCTACTTTTAATTTATCCTTAATATATCTAAAAATAAACATTTTTGTATTTTTTAATAAAATTAACATTTAGGTAAAATGTATATTTAATATTTAAAACTAAAGCAATTAATAAAGCATTAAATAATAAAGAAGACCTATTGGCCTTTGAATAAGGTTAATTTATTATAAAAAGTTCTTAATGAAACTACTTAGTTTTGTTTTCTGCATAGATATTTAATTTTTATGTCATAATAAGATGAAATTACAGACTTAATTAGGAGAACAACATGATTAGAAAAAGGACCATTCTCTATATTAGGATAATTTATTGAAGAAAAAATAGTTTTATTATTAATGAAGGTAGCCAGAATTTTATTTTTAATAAATAATGAATTATTAGGTTTATTTTCTTGGTAATGTAATTTTATAAATTTTTCTACAACTAAACATATTTTAATAACATCACTACTTGGGTATGTAAGACCACCTTTATCTTTTAAAGAAATTAAAAATAGTAAAAAGTTTTCTTTGATCCCAAAAAGAGCTTGTGTACATACATCGCATTTTATTTGTGAAGCTAGCTTATGAGAAACAAAACCAGCTATATATATGGTGACTTCTTTAGAAAATGAACTCAAATGGAGATGAGTTCCATGTGTTTCAACTGTAAAAGTCTCTGGATCTAATTCAATATCATGATAAAGGGAAGCATTTGTATCATTTATGGCTTGGATTGGATTTTTAGATACACTGGAACAGTTTAGAATTGGGATATCTAAAAGAGAAATACAATTTCCAAGACCACTGTCTTTTATTTGTGCTTGAACCAATAATTTTTTGTAAGCAGATCTAAATTGCATAGATGTTGGATTGTTGTTGTGACCCCCCTGAGACCTAACACTACCTGTGTTCTTTTTTTAATTTATTAGCTAAATAACATTGTAATAACCACTGCTTACAAATATCATCTTTTTTGGAAATTCTTGGAGTATTATTAATATACAATTATGAGCTAATGAAATGCATACATGAAAAAACAACGTAAAGATGAAAGCTTATGTTTCCTTTCTTTGATTCAGCATTTCTCGTACGTGAACAAATAAAACCACTCGGCATGTGTTAGACCAAATTAAACAACCAAATAAACAGTACAGTATATAAATATTAATTATATTTAAATATTAAAAATGAAAAATGTTCAAAATAAAATCACTAAGACGTTAAAAAACAATGATCGTTGTCATAACTTCAAATAATATTTTATTGTTATTTTAATTTAATTTTATTATCAGCACGGTATCAGTTATCTGGAATATAAAACCACGATATATTGTTGTTTTTTTTTTCAAACTGGTTTCACTGTATTTTGTCTTTCTGTTTGCTTCGTATTAAAACGGCTATAGCGTCCCCCTGGTTTGTAGTGTGTACTGTGTACGTTAGTAATTACCATGCACTAATAGTAAAAATAATATTATTATAATACCTACTCGTATTTGCGTCGCGTCGCAGCGCAGCGCGGCGTGTGGACTTTGATGATCGGCGAGGGCGGCGCAACAGTGACGTCACACGTAAAACAACACTGATGAATTTACGCGGAAGCTATGGTCAGATAAAAATTTTGAGACCACCGAACATTTTTATTTTTCATGCACTATTTAATTTCATTAAATTAAAAAAAATGATTTTTATTCCTTTCGTGGTCCTTTAAACAGTAATGGAAAATAAAATCAACGTAGTAGGTAGGTATTGAAGATTTATTAAATTCATTCTGCTAGTCACATCTGTATCATTAACCTTAGAAATAACTTATATTATTTTTTTGAAAATGAAAAATCATAGAACTATATTTTATTTGTATTGATGTATTTTTAAAAGGTCTTCTGTAGCATTTGCTATTTGGCACTTTACAAGAATTAAAAATGTCAAAAAGTTTATCCATTTTATCTATAACATTAATTGTATATTTTGACTCTAATGGTAATTTACCCAATGCTAAGTGAGTGCTCATTCCAGCAGCATTCACTAAAAACTTGGGCTGCCAAATAGACTCGCATTTTTCAAATAGTTCTGGATTTATGTGAGCATGAGTAAGCTTAGGAGCCAATTTTAAATTAAGTTTGCTGTCCTCATTACAGAATCGTATAATTTATTTGTTGTCAGTAAGTTGACCATCAATACTAAAATTATGTGTGAAAAACATGTTACATGTTGACTTTAAAACAAATGTGGTGTATCAAACAAATAAATTATTTCTTTTCCATTAACTAAGGGAGCTGTGGGATAACATAAAGACTTACTAAAACTAACAAATTTAGGGCTTGGTCAGTGACAAATGCTTTTACATTTACAGAAATGTCTAACAATTTTTTTATGGGAGACATTATAATATCAATTAAATGTAGGCAACAGCAGCTTCCAGATACAAAAAAGTATGCTAATGGCTGCTTCCAATATATATTACTTCCCCTTGTCAATAAAACTAATGTGCACTTGGCTGCATCATAAGTTTTAGTGAGATTTGTCAGATGAAGTCGTTATTATTTCATCTTTAGGAAATGAATAATACAATATACAAATGAGTCTTTAATGACATTTCATCAGCACATAAGATAAGGTCGATTTTTTGAAAAAATTTTCGTCGAATCCATATCCTTGACGTCTCTGTGATACTATTCTGTATTTTTAGCAATACAATAATATTGATACCAATATTGAATATAATAAGATTCGTCTTCTTTTTAATAATTTAAATAATTTTTTTATTTACTTATTATTAATTAATAATTAAAATGTTTAAATGTGAAGTTTGCAATTCAAATTATAATTCTATATCTGGTTTAAATAAGCACCATAGGATTACACATACAAATATACCTAAAAAAAACCTGTTAAAAAGAACATATATTTTTGTAATAACTGTGAAGATTTATTTGATTTGAAGGCAAATTTAATTAAACATTTTAGAACTCATTTGAATGATCAACGATTAAACATGTTATGTTCATTTGCAAATTGTACCAAGTCATTTTTTACAATGACTGGATTAATTGAACATTTGAAATATCATAATATTAATGTTGAGTCAATTTTGTTAAATTTTAATACTATAGAAGGTAAGTATTTAGATACATTACAGTAAGTAATTTTATAATTGTTAACAATGATCAATTACTAGTTATTTCACTAATCTCTTGTGTTTTATTTATTTTAATATGAAATTTATTTTTGATGAATTTGTCTGTGATTTGGCCGAGGGTATTAGTTTTAATATTATTGAAGATTTAAATGTGAGTTAGAAACATTAATAAATTACAAATTAACAGATTCTCACAATGAGAAAAGAAGTATAAAAGAAAAAGAAAAATCTCAATATGTCAAAAATTCATCAAAAGATTTACACAAGATTTAAAAGTAAACAGGTTGATCTCTGGCTTTTGGGTCTGGGAAAAAACAGGAAAAAATTACTAAGTCCTTATCATTGCTGCTCTATTGCAGTGTGGCTACCACGATAATAATAAAGTATTAATAAAACTATATCATGATACCTACAATAATAATATTATATAAAATTATTATACTATTATATTATATTCAGCTATATTTTTTAATTGGCATAGTATGTCAATATTTAATTAACCGAACATTATAATTACAAATTATTAAACTTGGTAAAAAGTGGAAAATTGTTAACATAAAAATAATTAATATTTTTGGTTTTTTCTAATTTTTTTATGACTGAAAATGTAGAAATATTGAAAACGTCTTATAGGTTTTCTTTTCATATAACCAATTGGACAAAAGTCCCCAGGTCAGATTTTCGATTTTCTGAAAGTTTTTCACGGACGCGCATAGCTTTTGGGTCTGGGAAAAAATATAGAAATATCAAAATACGAATTTTTAACAATATCAATTTTGTTTTTGTTGTAACGCCAAAAGTAATCACAAAAGATTTTCATCACATTTTCACATTTTCAATTTTATTTTGATTGATTATTTTGACTTTTAGTACATAAATAGTGTAAACTATACTTATTTTATTATATAAATACAAAAAGTACTTACTTCTTGTTGGATTGTTGTTGTATTAGCGTTAGCTACCCACAAATGAATCATTTGGATGATTTTATTTCATCCCAACTCACCAGCCGTGTGGACATTCTAAAAACGTATTTTTAGTTGGGTTCAACCTGTGGCCGTTTGAACATTTGAAGCGGTATCCAAGCTTTCTACTTGCATCAATAATTCGATACAGTTTTTGACCATAATGACATTCGAGAATATCATAATCCTTCGGAATCACACCAAAATGTTTAAAAAGGAACCCTGCTTCCCAGCTAATCTTTGTTCATCGTCAGTAAAATCAGGACCCAAAAAGTATCCTAACGAGAACATTGAGAGCCGATTCGGTTGAAGCAGAGTATTTACTAGTGATGGGAATAATCGAATGAAATAATCGTTCGAATAATAAAATAATCGAATAAAACATTCAAACGATAAAATTAGTAGTAAAAATCATGACAAAATAAACATGTTATGGTAAAAATAATCGAATGCTTTTCTTATCTCACTTTTACCATAGAACAATATAGAAGCGAAACTCGATCAGCCGATGGGGGTCTTGGTTACCTATAATCTGAAGTCTGAACCTACGAAAAATATGAAAACGGTTCCACGCACCAACATGATGTTAGACCCATGGTTACCAATATTATGAAAACAGTTCCAAGACAATGGTGGGGTGTTCTGCGCGGGGTTTGCTTGGTACCGTTCACTATTCGGCATTGTATGGTGATAACATTGATATGATATATTTAATTGACAACTTATGCCACTCCCCTCCCCCCTTTAGACCGTGTTCAAGGCCACAATCGCCTGATTCGGCCAACGCACGGAGTTTCGTACCCCTGGTATATTACAATTCGAATTGTATAAGTATCATGCAATACAATTATTTCCAAAAATAGTTTTGTACTAATAGTATCATAGAAGTAATAACCAATAAGAATAAGATACAAATAACAATATTACGTATTATTAAATTATTTAAATTATTATCATTTCGATTTCTGGCATTAGTCGAATAAGAAGTGTTTCTCTGTTATTTAATTTATTTTGTATTTAATAAAATGGCACCCAAAAGATCGGTGGTATGGGAGCATTTAAAAAAAATTAATGAAAAATGAGTGGAGTGCCAAGTATGCAAAAAAGATTTCAATTACCATAACAATACTACTAATTTAAAAGGTAATAATAATAATAGTAATAATATTAACTCATATTTAAAATTTTAACTATAACTCAGTTAATCTAAAAGTTAGTTATTTTTTTTTCTTTTATTGGAATATTTTTACATAAAAACTTCCTTATTATTTAAAATTTATTTATTCTGCTTGCATTTATTTTTGTTTTATCTAAAGAACATTTGAGGAAAAAACATCTTGCACACCTTAATCCCAATATAGAAACTGAAGAACAATTAGATTTAGATGTATTATCGGCCAGTCCTTCTATTAGTTCTAATTTACAATCAGAACATTCAGGTTCTAATATGAGTTCACAGCAGCCCTGTACTTCACCTATACCTAAACGTTCTCGCCAGTTATAATTATTTGGTTCGACTAGACTACTAGAGGTAATGATTTATCCGAAGTGGAAAAAAGTTCGATAGACAAAAGTCTAATCAAAATGATTTCTGTTGATTATCAACCATTAGTTGAAAATATTGGATTTTTGGAGTATTCAGAAAAATTACAGCCTTTGTATAAGCCGCCTAGTAGGAAAACGTTAACTATGAAATTATTACCGGATGAATATAATAAGATAGCTACCATTCTTAAATCTATGTTAAGAAGTATCAACAATGTTTCAATTACGACTGATATGTGGACATCGGATAGCAATAGGGCTTATTTAACAGTTACAGGTCACTTTATACTCGCCTGTTTTAGCAACAAGAGAAATAATTAAAATATATACTGGTGCGAACATTGCTACTTCAATTTCAGATATTTTAATGGAGTGGGGTATTTTAGATAAAATAGTAACAATAGTTTCAGATAATGGGGCGAATATAAAAAATGCGATAAATGAACACCTTCATAAATATCACCATCCATGTGTTGCGCATACATTAAATTTAATTGTTAATGATGCAATTACTTTAAATGAAGAGTTACTTAACGTGCTAAAAAAATGCCAAGCGTTGGTTGGGCATTTTAAACATAGTGTTTTCGAGTAAACAAAATTAAAAAAAATACAAAACCAAATGAATGTTCCCGAATTAAAAGTCAAACAAGACGTTAGTACTAGATGGAATTCTAGTTTGATAATGTTGGAAAGACTTATTCAAATTAAAGCACTGTTATCTGCCGCAATAATACATTTCTTCCTCGTGCTCCAAATTTCTTGACCACGTTCGAATGGGAATTAATATCTGACTGTCTTCCGTTATTAAAACCTTTTGAAATAATGACAGTTGAGTTATCTGGAGAAAATTATCCAACTTTATCCATAGTTATTCCTTTGATACAAGGACTTCAGTATACATTGAGAAACAAAACTACTAGAACAACAGCAGGAACTTTGTAACGTAACAAAACATATGAATGCGCTGTATCGACTGTACACCACCCGTAGGCCGCACCACCACCCGCACGCCACACCACCACCGTCCGCGATCACATAATATATCGATATCACATATAATAATTAGAATATTGTACGTTTCCCACCACCTTTTTCGGCGACGGTGACCGGCTAACGCCAGCCTGTGTTTGTTTTCTGGCATAGCCTTTTTCTTCTCTTGCTGGCTGCCAAGCGGTACACAAGTCCGCGGGTTATTTTTTCATTATTCCACAATACCTATGTATAATCATTATGGAGTAGCGACACATTAAAGTCCTCTCTGGCGATTACCGCAGAAAGTCAGGTGATACCGCTAAAAGGATGATCAGACATCGACGGGTGTCTGGTCTTTTTAGTGTAATGGGTGCGTATATTATAAACTATAACTTTATATTTCTGGCTGGTAAAAGGTAAAACATATTGTATTTTATATTATTATTATTATTATTATTTTGATGATTCAATATCATTACTCATATTATTATTCACGATGCATATTATCGGTTGTATATATTTATATTGTATATGGCCATGTGGACCGGTAACCGTCCAGTGGAGCCGTTGGAGTCCCGGCATGGCTCATTATTATTATTATGAGTCCGTATTTTATTATTTATTATACTATAAGTATTTGGTTGCCTCGTCGTTTTGGCTCACTGTATAAATTATTATTATTCATTTCATTATGTCCGAGTTTTACGCCCTTTGAGCTTTCTCGGCACCAACTTAATATAATATATCCATTTTCATACATAACTTGAGTTGTTTTTTTATTATTATTAATATTACCCTCGTTATTATTTCATCCTTATTTATATATTATTATAATTAACACTAAAATCCATGATGCTCCGGCCCATCAAGGTCTCGGCTCGTGGTTGGCGACCTTGCTCTAAAGCGACGGTCGGCCACTGGGGCATTTCGACTTAAGTTTCCTTTTTGGTTTTCTTTATTTTGGAGTCGATCAAATTCGAAATGTCACAACTTTACTTAAAAAAACAGCAATCGATGTTTTAGCCAGGCGTTTAGGGATACTAGAATGCAATAAAATAGCAAAAGCTACATTTTTAAATCCAAGATTTATAGTTCGTATTTATTTCGGCAGTTTGCAAAAGTCTCTTGTTAATCACAACAGTTTTCGTTCATTTAATGAACAAATTGTGAAAAATGCTTCAAAATCTAAGAAAATGCACTAAAATTGTCAAAAAATTACTCTTGTATAATAATATATATACTATATATATTAATCAGTATCACCCAAAACACATTTTATACTTACGGATCAACATTTCAAAACACCAGAAAAAAAGATGGTTCTGCATCAAAATTCCAGCCTTAGTCATAAGTTTAGTGTCCACACTAAATTTGTTGTCCAACTATAACTAAATTTTGTTGTTTACTATCATCTACAAGTTAAACCTAAACATAGTAAACTTATATGTACCTACTGTAATAATGGACCTAATGTTTTTGGGTTTTTAACTAGAGTTTAATTATAGAAAATAAAGTTATAAATTATAATGTAAATCTTCTTTAAAATTTTTTTGAGCCTATTAATTGTGAGGTAATAACTTATTTCTCTTATAGTTACTCTCAATTAATAAAAAACTACTTAAATCATTATCATGCTTATTCTAATATACCCCCCCCCCCATCACCACCAGATTGATACTGTAATATATTACAATATTTATAGACTAAGAACTTAGCTACTTAACATTTTCTTAGTATTACAATAATTTGTTGCGAAAACAGAAAAAAGTATATCGACTAAAATGTGAAAAGATTACAAACACAACAATTCAAATAATTGTTTCCATATTTTATATCTAAAAATAAAATATTTTGTTATTGAATAGGTACATTGATGTTTTTTAGGTTGTGTACAATTTAAATCCGTGAGTTATTTTACCAATTAATACTTAATTTCTTCTCTTAGCTCCATTTTCGACCAGTCTATATTAATAAATACAATTTTAAACCAATTAATAAAACTTAAAAATTATTTTTAGACATTATACGAACCTATTTGTCGAGGGCGAAAAAAGTTTGTAAATGGAGTATTTTTTCAAGAATTAAGACTAATAAATGGAAACTTTATAAACGCACTTTCTAAGTTTCTATAAGTAATATAACTACAAGAATTGTAACATGTTATGTTTTAATGATGCGTCATTTTTCCTACAAGTAAATTATAAAAAATCATTACGCGACGTACTAAATACATCCAAAGGCAAGGGATTGGTTTTCTGTATAGTACCCATCCTATTTAAACGAGATGACTCACGGTTTTAAATCTATATATTTTTTGTGGAGATCGCATATGTAACTTATTTTTAACAATTTATAAATTATACATTACTAAAAAAGTAGCGGGGGGTCATACTAAAGAAAAATGAATGACGAAATCGTATATATGCGTGTTTTTAGTAGTCACATTTGATAATTATGTCAGTAGGTATGATGAAAAAAATACTCAATATCAGAGGAAAAATAAGTTTCTGGATCTTGTAAGTTGCGGTAGTGACGTGACGTGACATGTAGGGGCGGAAAGCACACTTTGAGTAATGCAGTGGCGGTTATAAGGGAGGGGCGATATGTGGATCGCCCCCCCCCCTTGGTCCGTGTTTTTTTTATAATTATTTTTTTGTGTTTCTAATTTATAGAAATAGTATCAGCAATTTGTAAAGTTGTCTTGCGCAATTTAATACCGTATTATATTTTTAAATAATTGTGGTACATTTTATTAATTTTTGTTATTTCAGTATACATGTACATATTACGTAATATGTTATTCGGAATGTCGCGCGTCGTTGTTTATATATGTATATTGTATATATATATATATATATGGCTGCTAGGAATAATCTCAATAATGTAATGGATTTCCCATTCTGATATTACGATAATTTTAATATAAATCTAAAAATATAATAAACGCTGCATACTCATAGTATGGACTATGGTATATTGACTATGTTGTATACAACCCATTATAAGTGTGTCTGCGCTTGCACAGTCTAATAGTCTATGTTCTTTATTTCACGTTCTCTCATTCTCTGTGTTTATAATTTATGTTGTGCTGTTATAATATTATTATTATTACGTATAATAACTCGTTTAAGTATGTCGTCAAATAATAATAGTCGTATAACTAGTTATTTTGGAAGTGTTCAGAAAAAATGTAAATTACAATCTAATGAAGATGGTACAAAAGAGTCAGAAACCATTGCAATCTCAAATCCAACAGATACAAATAGTTCTGATACAAGTGAGTTAATTAATCCAATAGAAATTGAAAAACTTCATGATATTGAATTAGATATTGGAAATTTCATAACTCAAACTAACGCTATAAATGATTATTCGAAATCAGTCATCCTTCAACAAAGTAATGTTCCTAGTAATGATTTTCAATATCCACTTTCAATTCATACTAAAAAAGGTAAATCGGAAAAATCACTTTGAAAAGTTTCCATACATTGAATTTTAAAAAATCAAGTCTGGTTTATTTTGTAAGGTTTGTGTTTTGTTTTCAACTTCAAACAAAGAGGGTATGCATAAAACCGAGCAATTAAAAAGCTTGGTTACTGAACCAGTAATTAAATTTGCAAAGCTATTAGGAAAAGATGGTATTTTAGAATTACACAATAATAATGGTTATCATAAAGATAATATACAACGGGCAAATAACTTTTTGAATACCTACAATCATCCTGAAAAAGATGTTATCAATTTAGTAAATGATCAACGTAAAAAACAAATATTAGATAACCGTGAACGATTACGACCAATAATAAAAACGATTGTTTTCTTAGGCCAGCAAAATATACCGTTGCGTGGTCATCGTGATGATGGTTTTAATTATCAAGAAGATGGGGGAAAAGTTGATTCTGTCATTAATCAAAGAAACTTTAAAGAACTTCTTAAGTTTCGAATTGATGCTGGTGACCATTTACTTAAAAATAATTTGAAAACTACTGGTGAAAGAGCTACTTACATAAGTAAACTAACGCAAAATGAAATAATCGAGTGTTGCAAACTAGAAATATTACATTTAATACTTTTAGAAGTAAAAGAAGCAAAATATTTTAGTATTCTATTTGATGAGACCACAGACTTATCTAATATTTCTCAAATGTGTTTAATTATTCGGTATATTTTACATGGAAAATCGTATGAAAGATTTTTAACATTTATTGATTGTCATAGCTATGTTTATAATAAACGATAACACCAACAATTATATGTTAATTTGGAAGACGACGATGAACCTCAAGAAATATTAAATAGTAAATTGGAACCTAAATTAACTGGAGAACTTTTGGGAAATACAGTTGTAAAACTATTGCAAGAATTAGAATTAGATTTAAATTACTGTGTAGGCATTGGGACCGATGGCTGTTCCGTTATGATATCTGCAGTCCGCGGTGCTGTCCTACAAATTAGAAAAATTGCTAAAAATGCAATCCATAGTCCTTGCTCAAATCATGCCTTAAATTTAAGTATTTCAAAATCGTCAACTGTACAATCAATTCGCAACTGTGTTGGAGTAATAAAAGAAGTTACTTCTTTTTTTCATGTATCTGCCAAACGTAATTACGTTCATCAACAACATTTGACTAACCATAGAAAATTACATAATTTATGCGAAACACGATGGATAGAGAGGCACGACAGTGTATTGCATTTTAAGGAATCAATAATTGAAATTATTGACACTTTAACTGAAATATCTGGATGGCAAGATAATATTTCTTCTTCGAAAGCTAAAATGATGATATCTGCTATTTGTAATTGTGAATTTATTTTTTCTCTTTTTTCATTATCAAATTTATTAGCTGTTACTTTTCCGATAAGTAAAATTTTACAGGGCAAAGATCAAGATATTGTTGCTGTATCTGAATGTATCAAAGATGTATACTTAATACTTGAACAAAATCATGAAAAATGTGAAGAAAAATTTCAATCCATGTTTAAGGAGTGTGAATTAATTCTAAACAAACTTGATGTTGATATTAAATTGCCCAGGATTATAGCACATCAGAAACATAGAGTTAATGCTACATCATCAAACAACCCTGTCGATTATTATAGAATTAATATTTATATTCCTTTATTGGATAATGTATTAGAAGATTTTGATTTCCGATTCTTAAGGAAGGAAAATTCAAATATTACTTTATTAATACAACTTATACCAAAATATGTTGTCAAAATGAAAACTGAAGACTACAATGGCTATTTTGCAAAAATTATAGAAATAATGATTAAAGATTACACAACTTTCAAAATGTTTCCGAACAAGCCATAGAGAATGAAATAAATATGTGGTTTACTAAATGGCTTAGACTTCAAACGGAAGGTAAAATATATATTTTAATATAATTAACTGATAATTTAATTTAATTTAAATATATTTTTTTAGGAAAAAATATTCCAGTTAATGGGTTGGATGCTCTAAGTATGTGTCCGGAATCTATATTTCCAAATATACATAAAATGTTGATTATTATTTGTTCACTACCAATCAGTGTCGCGACAACAGAACGCAGTTTCTCAACACTCAGAAGGTACATGACTTGTCTACTATAAGCTTACATTTAAATTTTAGTACCTATCTATTATTCATAAAATATCATATAACTTTACTTAACATAAATTAATATTCAAAAAAAATTATTCACATAATACTGTTATGAACTATTTTTTAAGTAGCTAAATCATTATTTTATTAGAATTGTTATACATTTTTAACTTTTTTTTATCTAATTATATTAGGCTGAAAACATGGTTAAGGTCAACAATTGGCGAAGAAAGGTTGAACGGGCTAGCATTATTTTACATTCATAAAGATATTCCTATCGATATAGAAAATATTATTACACGTTTTGCTAAACAAAAAAAAATACATGCTTTTATTGTAGATTTTTATTATTAAAATGGTTGATTAACTGTGCATCTGTGACTATACCTTTTTTTATTTAATTGTAAGTACAAGGTGAACCTACTTTGGATAATTTCATAATATACTATGTATAATAAAAAATGTTTGTTCTATTTGAAGTATTTGCGTTATTTCAAAATATTGGGGAATAATTATGGGCTCTCCAACGACTCATTATTGTCCTAATGTCCTATGATTATTATAATTTCCGCCCCCCCCCTTAAAAGTCAGTTATAACCGCCACTGGAGTAATGGGTGTTGCATGCACACTGACACGGTGTAATAATAATATGATCGTTTACTATGCACACAGTCGTATCCTAGATCTATAATAAAATTGTCTGATAGAAGAGAAAGGTTCGGAGCCCAACATTGTTAGAAAAATAGTCTGTAGCTATAATACTTTAATAGTGTATGGAAATCTGTGAAGATAGTATTCAACTTAGTCAATCCATACCTATTGACAATGAGAGAGCGAGAGAGAGAAGTTGAACAACAAAGATATCTACAATTTTAGAAAAATATAGAATACATTTCACAGGTCCTATCATAGGCACAACAAAGCAATGTTTACGGGGGTGGTAGGGTGGACAGCGGTCAATGCAGCGAGGTAATATTATAATATAATGCGACCCACAGGTTCTTGCATACTATTTTACAAATTTATTTTAAATGCTTTTTCTTCGTATTTTTATTCCAGAGTACTTTTTTTTTTATTTCATCGATTTCAATGATCAATATTTTCGTACTTGACTATTTAAAATATTGTTTCAAATATAATGTTTTATAATGGTTTTAAGAATTTGCATTATATTATAATCTTATCAAATATGTAGATAACAGAAAAGCTATCTGGGTCGGTCCCGGATCTGAAATTGATAAACCTATTAAAGTATTATTAAAGTAAATAGGTATTAATTAACAATTTAATTTAAATATTTTTAAATAAGTTTAAGTATCTTTTTGTAATGAACGTACAAATGTTTCAATATAAAATTTATTGAACCAAAAAAGAGTAATTGTAAAGTATTTTTAATGCTTTTAAAAAGTATTTAAATACGTATTCTGACTACATTTGAAAAGTATTCTAAGGTATTATCAACAGTTTACGGAATTACGTCTCCACACATTTATTTGATATGGCACAAGTGCAAATAAATTGCAAAAGTAAATTGCCTATTTTGAACTCCTTAAAACAAGTCCGTTGACAACACTGTTGATTACTATCTATATTACCTAATTATTTAAATCTTCAGTTAATAACCCGTCAAATTACTGGTGGTTCGGGTTCATTCTTATCAGTAGAACTTTTGTCTGCCGCGTGACTCCATGGTTGAATTTTAATATCTGATATGTTTAAACGGACTTTCAGCGGTGCCAGTAATTTTATTATAATCTGTTTACAGGTTTCGGAAACATTTACGTCTCTAGGGAATGAAACTGGCTTTTGTACTTGCTAGTGAAAAAAAGACAAAAAAATATTCGTCGCTAAATCATTTTTGATATTACATAGATTATATATTACTTATGTAATCAGTAGTGTGGTGAGGAGACTGTAAGAGTAATAACAATTAGAATCCGGGGCAGAGTAGGTATTTAATACTAACCCGACCAAAAATTGTTTAATCCACCCAAGTGTCAGCCCTTAGGAAATTTCAACGAAGTTTCTAAAACATGATTCGTGGTCTACCCGTGGGTTTTCTAATGATTTTTTATTACCAGGGATGCATGAGTTCACCGAAGACAACAGGTCGTTATTATAATATTTTAATGCTGCTAACAATTTGGTGATACCTACCCTTAGTAACTTTTGATAAGTCGTATCGTCAAAGGGCAGAGTTCCAAATACCATGGCGTAAAGCACTACCCCAATAGACCAAATGTCAGAGTTATTAGGTTGGTAGGGTATGCCTTTCAATATTTCAGGTGACGCGTAAGCGTAACTGCCGCAGTACGTGCTGCTAGTTTTCATCTGACCATTTTTCTTTAACATTTTATTTCGGGCGAACCCGAAATCCGATAATTTAATATTGTAATTGGTGTCCATCAGTAAGTTTTCACATTTTATGTCTCTGAAAAAAAAATGACGCTGTAGTAAACGACGGCGCGCCGCAGCGGTCCATCTATAATATTACAAGACATTCAGCATTTATATGTACCTGTGCACGACACCTTTTGTGTGGCAATATTCTACGGCGTTGACAAGTTCCATGAACCATTTGCGAGCTCTATCTTCGTCTATTTTATTGTCTCTTTTAATGATGTCTAATAAACATCCATTTTCTGCGTATTCCATAATGATGTAAACTCTAAAATGTGAGGTGTTTATTTTTTTACTGATGCACAATAGGTAGGGTATTCACAAGAAATGTATTTATAATAATTAATACCGGTGTGTCGTTTCGATTGCTTGATAGTATCTGATTAAATTCTCGTGCCTAAGCCCTTTGACCACTTCGATTTCTCTAGGAAGAAATTTTTGCAAATAATCGGTCGCCTCTTGAAGTTTTGAAACAATTTTAATCGCCACATTGCACTTATGGCGTTCGGAATGTGCAATCTGTACATATTATTTTAAAATACGTATTCTACTTTATATCTGAGTTTGTTTTTTATCAATAATTATTTAAAAATAATAATATAATATTCACGTATTGTGCATATTTATTATGCATCGTGTATGCTGAGGATAAATAGATAGGTAGGTACTATTAATTATGTACTATAATATACAATTTATAACCTTAACGGTAGCGTACGATCCACTACCCACGCTTCGGCCAACCTTGTACCCGTGCGTTTCTAACACCGAAAGTTTTTGATCTTTTGATTTTTTACTTTCTTTTGATTTGTTTTTTTCAACTTTTTCTGGTTTCACGTTAGTGTCTGTGTTTTCCGCTCCATCGGCCATTCAAATAGTCTTGCTGTATAAAATTTTTTTTTTTTTTTTAAAATCCCTTTGTATACCTATTTATCTATGAATTTATTATTTGTGTATTAAACAAATTTCTTTTGTGTATCCATAGTACATTTAATTTAACGTTTCCATACATGATTATTGTTTATAATCTACAAAACGGTCGTCACCAAGGCTACTGTAGTATAATAATATGGACACCTATAATATTTAATTATTCGAATTTATCCCATAGCGGTCAGCCATCATCCGGTACGACCATAAAACACTATAGAAGCGACACTCACCCCTCCACTTTTATTTTCTTCATTTCGGAGCGACAAGAATGATGTAAGCTTGGCGGTAAGGCATGATGTTACGAACACTTTTATTATCAAAATGCATTGCTCGAGATCAGCCCGCCAATTTTTAAAAAAAAAAAGATCACTGCATATTACCGCTTACTAAGATTTGTATAACCCATCTTCCTTGAAATTTTTTTTTAAGATGGCGCACTCAAAATTGTTTGCCAGGAGCGCCACCAATACGCCCCGTCTTTTTATGTTTATGGGTCACACTGTTAACTAAAAAATTTAATTGTTTGTTTTGTCAACATTGCGAACTGCGGTATTCGAATATTCGATTTCGATGACACATGTCTTGTACTCTGGTCTGAACAGTTGTTTTTTACGCCTTTTGATTATTTACACGTGTTTTTTTGCAATTATTTTTTATCTTGTTTTTTGTAATTTTACAAAATGCCGAACATTTGTGTTATTTGCAAAAATAAGGAAGGTCAACACAAAGTAACATTTCATCGTTTTCCTAAAGATGAAAACCTGTAAGTGTATTTAAATTAGTTGAACCATTATTCGTTACAAATGCAGGTTAACTCCAGTGCTCGTTTATTTTTTAAACATGTGTTTTAAGGTACTGAATTAAAATGAATACTATTATCATATAATAATTATAAATCGAGGAACCCTTAGTAAAAATACCTAATTGTTTTTTTTTTAATTGGCTTTTTTACGATTGATTTTTGAAAATCTGAGTGCTTCATATTAAGATTTGATTTATAAGACCCATTTCTTAAAACAAACAAAATCGTAATATTGTTACGGGCTACGACTCTTAGAAAGTCGCACCAGTATTATATTATATTATATTATATTAAATTGTATTAAATATGTTTATAATAATGTACCACACGCAATAGTCGTTCGAATAACAAACCTATTAACTAGTCGAATTGTCCTAAGGATTCCTAGAATCCAAAGCGAGAGATTCGCATAACGCAATCAGATTAGCGCCATTCGAAAACCCGACCCGAACGACCGTCACGAGTTCTTGGAATCAATGCGAGAGACTCGGCATCATGCAATAACAACCGCAAGGGCGTTGGCTACGTTCTCACGAGGTCCCGGATACGAGGGCCATATATAAGGGAGCTGGACGGACACGATATTCAGATGTACCACAGCCGCTGAGTCCAATGCGCCTTCACGTCAGACATTACAACTATCACAGCTACGAGTACTACAGATACTACTACAACAGCAGCTACGGGAAGTACGGACTCTGCCACCACGAAGAGAACGAGTTCAGCTACCAGCCGTACAACCAGACATCATATACACACACACACACTTTCCACAGTTTCAATTGATTTATTATATTTATATTAAATAAACAAACTTAAAAGTCATAGTTAAACATTTTGTATTACATACTTCCACTATTCAAAGGATCCGTGGTTGCGCACGTAACAAAACTGGCGCAGTCGAGTGTAGGATTTTCAAAGGAGGCAACCGTCAAAGGCACACGTTCAACGAAGAAGACCTGCAGTATTCTTCGCCGACAACTCCAGAAAACCGAACAAACAAAAAAATCAAGTTGCAACGCTACCACGATCAACAGCAAGATGAACTCCGCATTATTGTAAGTGAATAATTAAATTAATTTATTACATGGAGTACATCACATAGTTTAAATTTAAGAACAATTTTTTCTAAAAAAAAACCATAAGGAAATTTTAACAACCACGTGTAATTGAGTATATATAGGTAATGTTAATAAGTGACGTTGATATTATTGAATTATTATTGAGATTATTATTATTGAGGGCATATTGAATTATTATTGAAATTATTATTATTGAGGGCGTTATTGAATTTATTATTGAGATTATTATTATTGAGGGCATATTGAAGTTATTATTGAATCTATTGAGATTATTATTGAGGGCATATTATATTGAATTTTTTGAGGGCATATTATTGATTATTTTTATTTTTGAATTATTTGAGGGCATATTATTACTGATTATTATTATTGTGAATTATTTAAGGGCATATTATATTATTATTTGAAAGGTGCATTATGAGTATTAAAATTTATGGATAGCGAGAACACAGGTACATCTCCTTTGGAAGTAGCTAATCCATCGTATAAATCCGGAAGCGCATTTGAAGTCGCTGAATTAAAAGCCCAGAGCCCTAGCGCAGTTGAAGTCGCTTATTTGAAAGCCCAAAGCCCTAGCGCATTTGAAGTCGCTGTTTTAGAAGTCCCTGTTTTAGAAGTCCCTAACCCAGTTTATAGTAAAGGTGTAAGAGAGAGCACTTTAAAGATACTAACCACGAAAGGTTTAGTCACACGTAGTAAAAATACTCCAGAAAGTGAACATAAAATACTAAGTTTTGATAGGAAGCCGAAATCTAAAAAGATGTCAGTCGCGAATGATATAGTTATTAGATTAGAGGACGCTTTTAAATTAATACCTTTGTGTACAGGAGAAGATGATATTTATCAGTTTATAAATGCATGCGACATGGCAGTAAGCCTGGTCGAAGAAAAAAATGCACCTACATTAGTTAAATACATAACAACTAGATTAACAGGTAGAGCGTTAGAAATGATAAAGTATAAAAACGTTACTAAATGGACATTTATAAAATCTTATTTAACAGACGCGTTTGATAATGTAACAACCGCATCAGCATTGCAAATACAATTAAATTCTATAAAAATGCGTAACGGAGAGGACGTAAATAGTTACTGTCATAGAGTAGAAAAACTGTATTATCAATTATGTACCATAAGTACAGCAAATAAATTAGATAGTGAAGCAAAAGTAATACATGAAACATTAAAAGAGCAAACATTAGCAATATTTATAAAAGGACTTATAACACCGATTAGAACAATATTAAAATCACGAAACCCCAAAACTCTAGAAATGGCTAAACAGTTAGCAAAAGCTGAAGAAGCAGAATATAACGCAGATAGGGAAAGCGCTAGGTATGTGCACGATAACAATAAAAATAATTTTTCACGAAATAATGATAATAACTTTCAGCGAGCGAATAACACGCGACAAAATAATACAAATTTTAATAACAGAAATTACCGATCAAATAATTTCGAAAGACCAAATAATTTCGAAAGACCAAATAATTTCGGAAGACCAAATAATTTTATACAATCAAATAATACTAATAGACCACCAATAAAATGTTACCACTGTAATGGAAATCATTTTGCATCTCAGTGTAGAAATAGACCAAGACCAAATTATTCGAATAACCATAATAATAATCGTCCACCTAATCAAAATAATTTTACACAACCACCTACAAATTATAATGTGCGCGTAATAACGTGCACATATTGTAAACGAAACGGACATAATATATCTGAATGTTATAAAAAACGTAACGACGAGAGTAGAAATAATAATTCGGGAAACGCAAATGTATCGAACAGGGCAGAACGCGGTACTCGTTCGATAAACCAAATTATCGCGGAGGAGACGCAAGATGTTTACACATCGTCTCAACAATAGAAAATAATCATATAACATGTATATCACCCGCTAGCAAAACGAATAAACTGAGTTTGCTAATAGACACAGGTAGTCAGGTGAATATACTTAAAATAAATTGTCTCCTAGGGCAATTACATATTAACGAAAAACAAAAAATTAATTTACGAGGTATCCACAAGGAACCCATACAAACCATAGGCAAATTAACCATACCAATAGAATTAGACGGGAAAAGTATAGAAACAGAATTTCATGTAGTAGAAAAACAATTCCCTATACCGAAGGACGGTATACTAGGACACGAATTTCTATTCAAAAATAACGTAATAGTAGATGTAGCAAATAATATGATCAGGATTAACGACAACCCCGAGCACAATAAAAATCTTGTTACGAACGACACGATCGAAACCGGTATTAGCAAAATCGAATTAAAACCGAGGTCGGAGACCATAGTCCAAATATCTATCGCTGACCCAACAGTAGAAAATAAAAATGTAATTATTCATAAACAAGAAATCATAGAAAACGTATTTTGTAGTAGCACGATAACCACCGTTAATAAAGGTAAAACTATAATTAGTATGTTAAACATTTCGGAAGAAACTAAAAATATTAATGAGAGCGATTTAAATAAAATACTTTACGATAATGAATATGATATCTACACAGTAGAAACAAAAAATAAAAATCATAACGAACGTATAGCACAACTAAAGCAAATAATTAAAACCGATCACATGGATACTAAAGAAAAACAATCTATTTACGATATATGTGAAAAATATAACAACGTATTTCATATGGAAGGGGATATTTTAACGTATACTAATGCGGCGACGCATGTAATAAAATTGAAACAAGACCAACCACCCATTTATCGTAGACCATATAGGTTGCCACACGCGCAACAAGACGAAATTAATTCACAAATTAAAAAAATGGAAGAGAATGATATAATTGAAAGTTCAATGAGTCCATGGAATTCTCCACTGTTATTAGTACGGAAGAAATCCGATAACTCCGGTAAACAAAAGTTCAGAGTAGTAGTAGATTTTAGAGCACTCAATGAAGTGACCTTAAACGAATTTCACCCACTTCCGAATATTACCGAAATATTAGATCAATTAGGACAATGTCAATTATTTTCTGTACTTGATCTTTCCAACGGATTTTATCAAATAAAATTGGCACCAGAGTCACGCGAATTAACAGCTTTTTCAACCAGCCAAGGTCATTGGCATTTCAAAAGAATGATTATGGGTATGAAAACTTCACCCGCAACTTTCCAACGGTTAATGAATTCCGCATTAGCTGGACTTATAGGAATAAAATGTTTAGTTTATTTAGATGATATAATAGTATACGGTAAAAATTTATACGATCATAATGAAAAATTAATAGAAGTATTTGAGCGATTACAAACCAATAATTTAAAATTACAACCAGATAAATGTGAGTTTTTAAAACGCGAATGTATTTATTTAGGACACGTAATTTCAGAACACGGAATAAAACCCGATGATAGAAAAATAAAATCAGTATTAGAATTTCCTAAACCAACCAATGTAAAGAACATAAAATCTTTTCTTGGACTTAGTGGATATTATAGAAAATTTATACAAGGATACAGCGCTATTGCTAAACCTTTAACTAACCTTTTAAAGAAAGACATTAAATTTACATGGAGTGACGATTGTCAAAAATCGTTCGACAAATTAAAAACAGCCTTATGCTCTGAACCAATACTTAAATATCCAGACTTTACTAAAACATTCATATTAACAACGGACGCGAGTAATAAAGCATTAGGAGCAATACTATCTCAAGGAGAAATAGGTAGCGACCTACCGATTTCTTATGCATCACGAACATTAAATAAAAGTGAAAATAATTATTCTACAACCGAGTTAGAATGTTTAGCTATAATTTTTGGTGTAAAACAATTTAGACCATATCTATACGGTAGAAAATTCATAATACTTAGCGATCATCGTCCTTTGACATGGCTTTTTAACTTAAAAAACCCGTTGTCAAAATTAGCACGTTGGCGAATACAGCTTGAGGAATATGATTACGTAATACGATACAAACCGGGAGTACAAAATTCAAATGTCGACGCACTAAGTCGAATGTACCCAATTCAGGAGATAAAAAATGAATGTTACGAAGAGTTCCTCGAAAAAATAAAAACACAATTAATTACAAACCATAACGTAAAAGAAACAATAGGAACATTAATTGATTCACCAATAGAATATAACATCGTATCAGAAATCGCGAAACAATATAATTTAACAACAGGAATAAATTACGAGTTAAAACAAAAATTCGGAAATAACTCAATATTACCACCGAGTAAAGTGATAGGCGACACACCCTACTTAAAATACGATAACCGATATGTAATATTTTTAGTTACAAAAAATAAAGACCGACAGAGGTCAACGCTCGAAAACATATATATAGCATTAACAAACTTGAAGCAATTCTGTGAAGAAAACAATTTAAATAAAATAGCAATGAATAAATTAGGCCAAAATGATGACCTAGAATGGGAGCAAATAAGGTCAATGTTAAGATACATTTTTCGCAAAACTAAAATTGAAATAATTATTTGCGAGGGCGTAGAATATACAGAGGAAGAGAAAATAAATATATTTAAACAATTTCACGATTCTAAACTAGGAGGACACCTAGGTATCAATAAAACTATTAAACGCATTCAAAGGCAGTTTAGATGGAAAGGCATGAAAGACGATGTAAAGAAATATATAAAAAACTGTACGTCTTGTCAGGTAAATAAAATTTCGAATCGTCATGTCTTACAACCAATGGCTATCACATCTACAAGTTCGAAACCGTTCGAAAAATTATTCTTAGATATCGTAGGTCCATTGACGACTACATTATCGGGTAATACTTATATTTTAACAATGCAAGATGACTTAACAAAGTATACGTTGGGAGTACCAATTCCTAATCACCAAGCAAACACGGTCGCGGAAGCTTTCGTCATACACTTTGTATGCATACACGGAATACCGGGAACGATATTGACAGATCAGGGAACAGACTTTCTTAGTAAAACGTTTACTGAAGTTTGCAAATTATTAAAAATTAATAAGATAAACACTAGTCCTTTTCGACCACAAACCAACGGGGGTCTTGAGAGATCGCATAGAACGCTAGCCGAGTACTTACGACATTATGTAGATAAAAATTTAAATAATTGGGATCATTTATTACCCTATGCATTTTTTGTATATAATTCAACAGTACATACTTCGACTAATTTTCAACCATATGCACTAGTATACGGACACACTTTAGAGATACCAATTAAACTAAAATCTGCACCCGAACCGCGTTATAATTACGACGATTACATTTATGATTTAAAACAGAACATGCAAGAATCACATAAGATAGCTCGAGATAAGTTAATTAAAAATAAAATAAAAAGTAAGGAGGGATATGATAAAAAGGAAAATCCTGTGGACATACATGTCAAAGATTTGATATTATTAAAAGATAACGCACATAGAAATAAACTACAACCTTTATGGCTAGGACCATATGAAGTAATTGAAGTAATAGGTAATGAAAATGTTGTCATACAACGAGGACGACGAAGTGTCACAGTACACAAAAATAATGTAAAACGATATTATAATAATAAAGAAAATTAATAACAAATAAATTAAATAAAAAAAAAATTTTTAAATTAAAATTAAAAAAAAAAAATAATAACGTAACTTAATAGGTTAATTTTAATTTTAGGAATAAACAACGAGATTTCATTTTGGAACTCGAGTGGGCAATTGAACGCGAACTACACGAAATATATACAATAGGTTTAGAAAACACACCCAGGTGCCTAATAGGTCACATCAATACGGCAAACAATAAAATAGATGAACCTTTTTCATCAGCAGAGATAACTAAAATTACCGAAATAATTACTAAACTAATATATGATTTGTCAACAGATCCAATAACCTCGACAAATACGCTTTGTAAACGATTAAATCAGTATATGTTCATGATACATGATCCGAGAGATATTTTAGATAATTAACGAATTTATTGAAAAAAAAAACATTTTGTTAATAATAAAAATAATAATAATAAAAAAAAAATATATATATACGTTATGCACTTATACACTCCACACTAAAGATATGTGAGGTACTCTGGTAAGATTAATTCAGTTATTCACGTAGGAAATAAAATAAAATGGTGAGGGATTTATATTAGGTTATTTACTAACAAATTTATTGTTGTAAGAAAAAATATATATATGTATTGTATTACTAACACGGATATTATGGAAAAATTGTTAATGACATATGTCATAGTTAAAACCTTTACATTATATAAAAATATATGTATATAATGTCATAGAATATATAATAATCAAATTAAATTGTAACAAAAAATTTAAAAATTGTAAAGATTTCTGTCTTGCAGACATAAACCTTTTTTTTTGTGGGGAGGTGTTACGGGCTACGACTCTTAGAAAGTCGCACCGGTATTATATTATATTATATTATATTATATTAAATTGTATTAAATATGTTTATAATAATGTACCACACGCAATAGTCGTTCGAATAACAAACCGATTAACTAGTCGAATTGACCTAAGGATTCCTAGAATCCAAAGCGAGAGATTCGCATAACGCAATCAGATTAGCGCCATTCGAAAACCCGACCCGAACGACCGTCACGAGTTCTTGGAATCAATGCGAGAGACTCGGCATCATGCAATAACAACCGCAAGGGCGTTGGCTACGTTCTCACGAGGTCCCGGATACGAGGGCCATATATAAGGGAGCTGGACGGACACCATATTCAGATGTACCACAGCCGCTGAGTCCAATGCGCCTTCACGTCAGACATTACAACTATCACAGCTACGAGTACTACAGATACTACTACAACAGCAGCTACGGGAAGTACGGACTCTGCCACCACGAAGAGAACGAGTTCAGCTACCAGCCGTACAACCAGACATCATATACACACACACACACACTTTCCACAGTTTCAATTGATTTATTATATTTATATTAAATAAACAAACTTAAAAGTCATAGTTAAACATTTTGTATTACATACTTCCACTATTCAAAGGATCCGTGGTTGCGCACGTAACACACGTAACAATATAGAGGAATTCGTTTGATAGAATTACATTTTTTTTTTTACATAACGTATGTTTGTATATGTTTGTATTCACTTAAAAAGTAAGAATATTATTAATATAAGAATATTAATCAATTTTTATTCGAATAATTATCTAGATAATATTTTTCCCAATTCTGTTTTAAACACACATTAAGAAAAAAAAACGAGCATGCGAGCATGCCATTAGCTCTAGTTTATACTTTTATACCATATTATTATTTTGTTTTATTTCTAATTGAAATGTTTATTTAAATTATAGTTGTAATACTTAGATTCATAATATTGGTTTAAAGGATACATTTAGACTTTCTCAAAAAAGAATCTGCTCTGACCATTTTGATCTTGCTTGTTATTTATTTAACACAAACCGATTAAAATTAAATGCAGCTCCGAAAATTATCACTTCTGTTGAAATGAACAGTCAAAATGTAGATCTACCACAATGTTCTACTCCTCACTCTTTAGAACATATTGATGTTACAAACAGTAAGAGTAAATATTAAAACATTACAATTTTCAAAACATGTGTTTAATTAAGTTTTTGATTTTAGATTTTTTTTTAAGTCCGGTCGAATTATTTCCTAAAACACCAGAATCATTACCTGAGTGTTCAAAGAATTGTTCAACATCAGATATTTCATCAAGGCCTTCATCAAGTTGTTCAACAACTTGTTCAGGTAGTTTATATCACATATACATCCAGTGGCATGGCGAACATCTTTCAAACCCTAAGCAAATTTTTTATACAATGACCCACCCACTACCCCCCCCCTCCCCCCAAACTATATATAATTATCTGTATGCTAATTTTTTAATTTTTGTTATAAGAAGTCATCAATAATTTAGTATAAATAATACTATAATAAATAATATTTAATTATACATAAAATAGTAATAATATAATTAAAAATATCAATTAACTTGGATGACTTTTGAAACAGTCTTTTATGCAGTAAACATAAGACTTGCTTATATGTAAATGTATTATTAGAAAGTAGATTTTATAATGCATTAAAATTCAGTACATAAAAAATAATATAGGTATTAGGTATATTGTAATATCATTATTTATTTACAGTATCACATAAATATAAATTTATTTAAATAAAAGAGCTCTTTCTAGCAGTTGAGAAGATTTACCCATTCTATCTAATGCTTCTTCTAAATTAGGTGAAATATCTTTTTCGCAAGATAAAAGCATCAATGATTCCAATCTGTTTTGACCGATGGTTGTTTTTAATCTATTCTTTATTATCTTTACCTGAGTAAATAAAAAAAAAAGTATTTTAAGAGTATAAATATTACTTTTTAAAACAATTGACTATTAGGTACCTCATACCTAAGTAATATACATGTATATAATTATAACAAATACATAATGATGATTAAGTTATTTGGGTATAATGATTTATAACTAGTAAATACCAATATAATAATAATAATAATAATGGTATAATACTATAATATTGTGTCTTATAGTGTAATATGTATAATTATGATTCATATAGAATCAATAATTGAAATAACATACAAGTTATAATGTTAACAATCAGTTAACATTAATTTTAAAAGATACACACAATAATTGAATATATGAAATTTAGTTCTATCTTACCTTAGAAAATACTCGTTCCGCAGAAGCAGAAGATGCAGGGATGGTACACATGGCTTTAAAAGCTAAATATAAATTAGAAAACGAAGCCATTAAACCGTAACCACTCATAATTTGGACCATTCGAGAAGCAAAACCAAATTGTTTATCATTTGTATGAGAAACTTCTACATCTTCACTGTCACTATCAATCTCATCATTCTCATTAATATTGTTTGACTGTTGAGCAGAGATTTTGGATATTTCCGGATGAGTAACACCAACTTCCAAAGATTCAAAACTTGCTGCAAAAGCCAAATATTCAGATTGTAAATTGTTTACATTTATCTCAGGAAGCCATTTTTGAAGTTCTAAAAATGTATTTGGAGGAAGAAATGAGTCTTTTGCAGCATCTTTAATACGAGCATATGATAGTCTACTGAGATCTGTTAATACACCGCGACTGGATTGAAAACGACTATCTAGTGTACCAATTATTTTATCCAGAGTATAGAAATATACATTTATCTTAAATTTGTTGATAACATTAGTGGGGGCTTCATCTCTGCAATTTTCACCAGGCATTTTTGTTTTCCTCCGTATTCGTTTTTCTTTTAAACTAATTTCTTCTAACTTATGCAATGTAGCAAATGACTTGGCTTCGTCCATTAAGTTATTAAATAATTCTTCAGTTCTTAATTTTTTTAATCGTTCTTGTGCGCTATTGACTAAATGTAATGCTTCTACAAAGTCCAAGGTTGATGATTGTAGGTAATTTGATAGTGGGGTGGTAATGTCAAAAATTTTTTTCATAAGTATCATTATAGCAATAAATTTGAATGAAGCAATGTTTGGATAAAGACCCTTTGCTTGGCATGCTGTGCTAGTATCAGGTGACTTAGTGAGGTTTTCTAAAGTTTCTATAACAGCCAAGTATTTAAGAAAAACTACATTAACTACACGATCGTGTGAGGTCCAACGAGTAGTGGACAAATTTTTCATTCTTTGTACTCTCATATTTGGGTACAAAGATAGCTGAGCTTCAACAAAGTCTGCTGTCCGTTTCCTGGCTGACATGAATGTAGTCAAAGCTTGGATATTAGAAATAAAAATATTAATATCTACGTTAGATTCACAAACATCTACAACAACTAGATTTAATATATGCGCAAAACACCAAATATATACAGCCCGTGGATTCTGTGATTGGATATGAGATCTTAAACCTTGGTATTCTCCTTGCATTGTACTTGCACCATCATATGCTTGAGCGATGAGTTCTTTTTTCCATTCTAACTGGTATTTTGCACATATATCAACAAATAAATTAAATAAACCTCTGCCTGAAGCATCTCTAGCTACTTCTAATGCAACCAAACGCTCTTGAATAGTTCCATTATAAGTTACAAATCTAACAACAAATGCCAATTGCTCTAGCTTAGACAAGTCAGTTGTAGTGTCTATGATTACAGCAAACATTCCACTTTTTTTTATTTCAGAAAGGATTTGTTCCCGGACCATATCACTTAAAATCTGTATCATTTTATTTTGGGAATCGTTAGAGAGAAACGTTAGGCGATTCTTTTGTGCATTTTCGCTAATTTTGTGCAAGTGACATGAAAGGTAAGGATTATATATTCCCAATAACTGAACAAGCTCCAAAAAATTTCCTTGATTATCAGATGTTAACGTTTCGTTGTGTCCTCTTAAACTTAAATTTTGTCTAGCCAAGAATAAAACTGCTCTAAAAATAGTAAGTACTATTTCTCGATTTTCAGCCACAAGTTGGTTTTTATGAGTTTGAAGCCCCATATCTACTCTTTGACAACTAGTATACATTCCTCTGTTAATTTCAGAAGTTAAATGATATGACTTATTTTCATGCGATTTTATTTTTTCACAAATCATGCTCCAATTGTTTGACCCGTCTGTTGCCAATGATTGCTTTTGTACTTCAGGAGTCCCAAAAAGTTTACAGCTAGTACAGTACATTTTATCATTTATTGGAGAGTATGATAACCAGAGGCGCTTTACTTTGATATGGTTTATAGTTTTATAATAATAATGTTCATGAAATGATCGATTATTAGTATAAGGAAATTTTTTCCCTGGCAATTCTAGAGGCTTTGGTTGGCAAGGGCCCATTGTTGCAAGTACTCGTCTGTATTCTTCTGAAATGTTTGTCAGTTTTGTAAACACTGCTGGATCGTTTGATATTGTTGTTTCAAATGACCCTATAGCATATAAAAATAAAGTAATTTATTACCTAATAGGAACAATAAATGTAATTACCAACAATTATTTTATGCTATAATTGAGTCTGAGTGTATATGTGGGTACTATATTAACGATTTATTAGTGCACACTTATTGTAGTTACAAAGTTAAAATTGATCAAGGAAGCAAATTTAAGTTTTCACATTTTTTAATTCTTCAAACTTTAATTTAACTTTACATTTTTGGACTTATTATAAAGTGATAAAATGAATTTGGATAGTAATGGACTTGTAATAAACTCGTGGACTTATAACAATAACTTCTTTTGAATAAATTATCATTTCAAAACATAAATATTTTTGATCTTCAATATATTAGATTTAATATAAAATAAAAGTAAAATTTTACTATAGTTAAATAAAACAGTTTCCGTTCAGAAAATGTAATAGTTCTAACTTATATTTAAAATAACAAAATGTAAAAACAATATTTTAAAAATTTAATCAGGTATGACTATTGAGTCAAGCGCTTATTTAGTGTTTTATTTCGGGGAGGGATGATGAAAATATATACCTACCTAGATAGTAGTGTATAAGAGTGTATTTAAAAAAATGTGGACTTATAATTATTAATGTGCACTTAACTAAGCCATCGTTATAGGTATACTTAATAATATTATTATTTTTATAAATTTATAATTCTATTATTTTTTATTATTATTACTAATTACTAATAACATAAAACATAAATTTACAGAAATATAATTACAATTATAAATGTAATTAATATCTAATTCAATATATGTATATCATGCATTCATAGTTCATACCTTCTTCATTAGTGCACTTTAATATTGTTATAGTGGTATCTTCATTGATATTTGTTTTTGTACAACTCAAATCAGCTTCTTCCCCTGCATTGTCTAATAATCCTAAATTAAATAAATCGTTATTGATATGAATACAGTTGTAAATCATTGCAATTGTTTTAAAAAAAGAATAATAATCTATAATTATATATTTATATACCTTCAGTAAACTTTACAATAGGAGTGTCACTATCATATGTATCATGTTCTTCAGTATTGTTGGTTTGAGTATTACTCAAATCCGATTCCTGCATTTCATAATTATAATTATCAAAATAACCATTGCTTTATTAAAAAAAAAAAAAATAGTTGAGCCATACCACACCATCCATACTTACATTAATATTTGTATGGGAATCTACTAAATTTGGATGAGTGATTTCAAGCTGAATATTATTCTTAACACCACTGATTTCAGGCATAGTTACACTAGTAACACTTGAAGCAGTATCCTGGTCCATTACATTTTCATTTTTTTCTAAATTAAATTTTAAAAAGTTATTGATGACTGACATTTAAATTTAAAAATATCATAACTAAATTTTAAAAAAATCACTCAACAGAAATACAGAATCCAAGGACTGTTGTCCGTTTGTTCGGCAGTGCTAACCTAACTCATTTTGCACGGCTCAGCGCAGAACATATAGGTAGCAAAAAATATTAATTTTAAATGCAATGATAAATAATTGTTTTAGAAAAAACGATTTTGAGCAAAGGAAGGCGGTAAATTAGCCACTAAATTATGAACTACAAAATTGTCTTAATTTCATTACATCATCAAATTGCATTACAGTATAGTAATAACTAATAACTAATAAATACCAATACTATAATAGGCAACTCTTAATAATCAGTAATGGTCAAATACCAGCACTTACCTTTTTGGCACATTTTTTTTTGTACAAAAAATGATTTAATATCAGCACATCGTTTTTTTTGGTGACTTTTCCAACAAGAATCTAAATGCCGCTGCCAGTTGACATCATTTATAGTGTGTTTTCTTTTGCCGCAACTACATTTTATAGATGAGTCATCCATTGTTAATAAAATAAATAATAACTATGAATATCACTGCACGGGACTTCAAATTAAAAAAATAATATATAATAGTATAATACGATAGGTATTGCAAAGAATATTTTATTCACTGCCACCACCGATCACGGATAAACGTGTTAATTCAGTCGCGTCTTCTAGCACAAATGGCCAATGGTCGTAGAAAAAAAATGTGATCAACGAAACAATTAAAACTGTTTCGTATACTATAATAATCTTGTTTCGTATCTTGAACTATTCTATAAATAATATATCTATATACTCCGGCGAGTGAGAGTACTGAGAATGGAACTATGGTGGGAGAGAATCCGGCTTGCGACCGTCAGTCGGATACTCTGTTTACGGTCGGACTCTCGTGGGCCGGACTCAGCCGGAGTATAAATAGGTAGGTATTGGATGTTCAACGATGTGTCACCGAAGGTCTATATTTATAATATTTTATTATTATTTTTATACTTATTAGTTATTAGTAATACCATTAAATTTAAAATATAGTATATTATTATAACATCAATGGTAATACTCAATAAACGTCCACCACATACCCGCATGCACTATTATAGTATTATTATTTATTTCCTTAATTCACATTCCATTGGCTTGTCACGATATTTTTACAAAAATCGCGTTGCCATAAATTCTATTGTACTATAGGATTTTCCTATCTTTTCCTATTCCAATATTATATTTCTTTTCAATGCATACAAATTACAAATATTACAATTAAGTAATACATTTAATTATTTAAATAAAATAATAAGTTCATAAATGATAAATAAATAGGTATTATTATATTTTGTGTACCAAAAAAACATTTAGGTACCTATTAAGTCACACACTGTTACGAACTGTGAAATAATGTCTATGACGTAAAGTTATAACAATAACTTAAGACTACAGTATAACAAATTATATAGGGGTACCCACCCCCCCTGAAAAATGTCTAGGGCTAAGCAATTGCATTAGGTAAAAGTCGTTCACCACGCCACTGTATACATCTCCTAAATTAAAAAAATATGTATTAGGTACCTATAAACTACACATTTAAATTGAAATTGTAACCAACAAAAAATATTTTATTACAGATTCTGAAACTCAGACAGGACTAGTTTTATCTCAAAACACACCAAGAAAAATGAAACTGAAAAAAAGATTACAGTACACTGAAATTAAATTGAAATCAGCTTTAAAAGAATGTGCAAATCTTAAAACCATTAATTCAAATTTACAAGACCGATTAGATGGACCAGTGACGTTGACAGACTTCAACAATATATGTGACACATTATTTGCTGGTAAGCCAACAATGTGTAGTTTTATAAAAAATCAAGCTCGATTATGTACAGTCAAAGCAAAAGGTAGAAGGTATACACCAGAAGAAAAACAATTTGCTTTGATGGTACATTTTTATGGTGCTAAGGCTTATCGGTTTCTTAAAAAAGTGTGGTGTTTACCAAGTTTAAGAACCTTGCAGAGGGCTACAGAAAATTGGGAAATCGGTGTTGGACTCAGTGATTTTGTTTTTAAAGTACTTTCTTTAAAAGTACAAACATTGAACAAAAAAGGAAGAGATTGCGTATTATGTGCTGATGAAATGTCATTAAAAACTTTTCTTTACTATAATTATGCCAAAGATGAAGTTATTGGATTCCATGATGTAGAGACACATAAAACCACTGATGTTGCAAAGTCTGTAATGGTCTTGATGATGAGAGGTATACATGATACGTGGAAACAGCCAATAGGGTACTATTTTGTTGGTTCAACTTGCTCTGGTTTTTCTCTAAAAAACATTATATATAATTGTATTTTAAAGTTAACTAGTATTTCATTTAATGTTAGAGTCATGATATCTGATATGTGTTCTAATTTTAAATCATTCGCTGATAATGTGGGAGTAACACCTGAAAACCCTTATTTTAAAGTCGGAACAAAAGAAATTATATACATGTTTGACCCTCCTTATCTACTAAAATCAACCAGAAATAACTTTTTTAATTATAGATTAGTTTCTGAAGACAAAATTATTGAGAGCAAACATTTAAAACAATTCTATAATTCTGATGCACAACGAACTCATCGCCTAGCTCCTAAATTGACAGAAAAACATATGAACCCTGGTTCATTTCAAAAGATGAAAGTGAAATTTGCATCTCAAGTTTTCAGTAAAACTGTTGTCTGTGCAATGACAACATGCATGACAGATGGATCACTTCCAAATACAGCTGCTAGTACAATAGAATTTATAGACGAAATTGATAATTTATTTGTTATATTTAATTCTCAAATGAAAATAAAGCCACAAAAAGACGACGTTGAATCTGACGACGAATTAGAACCTAAGGGGGCAAAACGATTTTGCTTACCTTTTAAAAATGCTGAATATCAAAATAATTTCTTATTAAAAATGTTTAATTTTTTTAAAAATCTTAATTTACAAAAATTTAATACATCAACAAAGCAATGGCACAACATTAAGAAAAGCTACAACATAAAATTTCTGACAGGTTGGATGATTTCAATATCAGGATTAATTAAATTACATAATATATTATCAAAAGAATATGATGAAGAGATTGAACTAATGACAAGGAGATTGAACCAAGATTGTTTGGAAAATTTATTTGGTACTATGCGAATTCAGAATGGTAACTGTATAAACCCCACAACTATTCAGTTACAGCGTACCTTCAAAAAATTATTTTCATTAAGTTATTTTGAATATAATGAAGGTGCAAATTGTTTGGAAGACATAGACCAAGTACTGAGTAATTTAAATAAAATACCAGCTGAAGATTTAAAAACAATATTCCCTGAAAACCAAAAGGTAATTCAAATTAATCCATTACCCATTGATGCAACCAATTACAGATCATTAGAATTGCCAGAAAGAAATGCTTTTACATATATATGTGGTTATTTAATAATGAAGTGTTATAACATGCATTCTTGTGAAACGTGCATAAGATATGGCAGAACTATCACAAAGTTATCTGATGAACTTTTTTTCACACACTTCAAATCACATCAACACAGCTCTATATCTATGTTTTCATCGTTAATGACTCCAGATTGTAATTTTTACCAATATATTTTTGAATTAGATATTATATTTACAAATCATTTTCCTACTTTAGCACCATCACCAAAAGTTGGGCAAAAACTTAAAACTTTAATGTTAAATGTATTCTTTGAACATCCCTGTGAACAATTCCCCCATGACTATTTGTTAAAATTATATATAAGATTTAGGATTTATACTACTTTGACCAGAACTAACCGTAATTTGCAAATACCTCGTATGAAAAATAGAAAATTGCAAATTTTATGTAATTTATAAATATTGTTATGTATATATTTTGTTGTTAAATTGTCTTATAATCTAGTTTGTATATTTTGTATAGATATTGTTATGTATATATTTTGTTGTTAAATTGTCTTATAATCTAGTTTGAATATTTTGTATAGATATTGTTATGTATATATTTTGTTAAATTGTCTTATAGAAGGTAAATAATTCATATTCATTGTATATATTAACATTGATTATCAATGATGTTAAATAATAATGCATTAATAAAATCATATCCGAAAAACAAACTACTTACAAATTTATTGAATAAAAATCTTAAAAATATATTAGCCATCATAAATACATAAATTCAATATTCGTATCATATCACATAAAAAAATCGAAAAAAATGATTGATGTTATATATCAAAAAAAAATTAAAATATAATTTATAATTCTCTTATCACATATTTATTGTATGATTAGGCGTATCAACAAGAATGATGTTGTAAGCTTGGCGGTAAGACAAGAAGTTACGAACCATTTCAAGGCCGTTAAGAATTCTAAACACATTAACATTGGCCGCTCGAGAGTGTCGCTTCTATAGTGTTCTATAGTACGACGCATCGCCGCCGACAATAATTATATTATATAGGTTACCCGCATACACAAGTTAATAATAATTTACAATTATCTACCTACCTAATTCATATTTTCCAGTTTAACGACCGGCGCGGCGCAGAGCATAAATTGTCACCGACATTATCTCATTATATCAAACTATTCTGCCAGTAATGGGTATACGCCAGGGGCGGCCAAACTTTTTTTGGTCACGATCTACTAAAATTATACTTCACCTTTGAGGATCGACTTTTATAGAAAAATTTTTAATAATTATAAATTTTAAATACAACAAACACCAACAGAACACAGAACAACAGAACACAGTGAAATGAACATTCGTGACCGATAAACATTTGACATACGAAGCCATATTCAATTAAACAGATAAAACTTATCGACAGTTCGATAACAATTCGTGCGCGTGTCCCTAAAAATAAATTCTAACATGATCGACTTTGAAATTGTCCGCGATCGACCGTTTGGCCGCCCCTGGTATACGTCTAGTATCTGTTATAAACAATAAATTGTAGATAAGAATTTTAACTAGAATCGTAAGAATGTCGAAGATTTTTGATATCGTATTCCAATCGTTTAATATTGCATGGTTAATTAACACGTTTTTTATTTGTGTTTATTGTAGTTAACTGTTAAGTTTTTTTTTGTAAATTAATTGTGAATTGTGATAATTTTACTATTAAAAACAGTATTGCAAATACTAATTTAATATTAACTAATAAAAATATTAGGCTTTTCAAATTACCCATGTATAAAAAAAACTTTATTTTTTACTTTTTTTCAATCATTACAACAATTAAAATGATTACTATTAAATGTTTGTATAAAAAAAATAAAATTTAAAATGCCAAGTAGGAAAAATGAATGAATTGTACATTTTTGTATGTGTGTGATAATGATATTGGAAGGGCCGCATGCCCGCCTTTAGGGGGTAAAACGGGTACCAGGTGGCACATTTTTAGGGGGCGGCCATAGTTTTTTGGAGCAGTAGTAAAGAGGTACAAAATGTTGAATAAATTCTGATAATCATGATGGACAGAAAAACAAATCATTTAATTATTTAAACCTTTTTAACGTTGAAACATAACGCGGATGCCGCATTGATAAGTGATTATCACTGTTCATTGCTTATAATATAAAGAATAAAAATAAATATATATTATATAAGTAAACTTTAAAGTTCCACATCGTACCACAAGGTCCCGAGTTCCTTTTTCCGTACCTTTCCATTGCACCAATTACGGTAGAAACAAACCAATTGACAGCATCAGGGGGTATACAGTCAATACCTGTGATATTAAGACTTTTTTTGGTTATGAAGTAGTCCGCAAAGCGCTAGTGCAGTCCAGTGAGATTATAAGACACTCATCTACACCGTCCTTTAAGGCTAAATATTATTATTATTTATTATATAAATATAAACTCCACAAACGTTCTTAATTCTCATCATAGAATAATAATATAATGATTCTTATTGTATAGTTAAGTAGTTACGAAGGTATGTATTACATTTACACATTACATGTTAATAAGTTATTAAAATTGTCATTAGTCTTATTTATTCTATGTACACATATTATATACTCATAATTTATCTGCTATTATTCATGTTTAGTAGTTATGCCTTCAAACAAATGCTGTGTTAGTGGTTGTAGAACCAAAAAAAATGTTACGACTCATGTGTTTCCTGAAAACGACAATGACTATAAAATCTGGGTTCAAAGAACTGGCAATCCAAATATTCAAATAATGGAAAAACAAAATGTTCGAAAATCTTACAGAATTTGCCATATTCATTTTGAAAAGTCTTGTGAAAGTCCAGGAACCAATAAGCTGAAATACAGATCTCTTCCATCGTTAAATCTACCTTGTAAAAATACTGTGTTGTGAGATTGTGTGCACGATTTATGTTGGTAAATGTTAAGCTTTAGAAAAGCAATGTATTTCTACTCATTTCTTCCCAAGTTAAGTAAAATGTGGTTTTTATAGTCGGCCTAAAGGCCTATAGTCCTATATCTGTTCCACCAATTTGTGTTATAATTAAATTTGTGGTTTTTAATTTAATGTTATAGGTAGTGGTATAATATTTCTATTTGTACTTAGATAACCTTACAGTTTATATGTTATTTCAATTTGTGGTTTTAATTTAATGTTATAGGTGGTAGTATTTCAATTCTAAGTTCATATTTTAATGTTTTTTTTTTCTTAAAGTCAGCACATCAGAAATGAGTAACTTTTTGTCATAAAACCATGTTTCACTGGTGAATAGGATTTCACCTCCAATCAAATGTTTTTGTAAGTCTTGTTAATGAATAAATAATTTATAAAAAATAAACACTTAACTTAAATCAATAACTGTTTTTTTCTTTTAAAGTAAAAACATAATACCTAGTAGAACTATCAATTTTGTAATTATATTTGAACATCATATTGTATTATAATTGCAGCCAAATCGGTCAACATGTTAACTGAAGTCTCTAATGATACTTAGGAGCTATTGGAGTGCCGACCATTAGACCAATCAATAAGAAGTAAATAAGTAATAAATAAAAAGAGTGAGTCAAACTATAATTAGAATAATATAAGGAATAATGAAATGTAATATTGTGGTTTTATCTACAGAAAACCGTTCTCTTCTGTGAATTGTTAATACCACTCGTAAAAATGAATTAACTCTAAAGGTTGTGAAATTTTATTATAAAGCATTGAAGTTAAAATGAAAATCAGACAAACTTACAAAAAGTGTTACAAGATATAAGACAAGAATAAAATTAGCAGAAAAATATGTAAAAGAAGATAATAGTTTTCATAATTTATCTTCCAAAGTCAACAAGATAACATACAACTTTATTTTATCGCAATTAAAAACTCAAAATAAAAAACCAAATGGTCGACGATACACACAAGAAGATAAAATTCTGGCACTTTCAATATTGAAGCAAAGTCCTAAAGCATAAAATTATTTATCAACATTATTTTCATTACCATCTCCCAAGACTCTAAATTTATTATTACAAAATATTCCATTTTATCCAGGATTAAATAAACACATTATTGAAAATCTTAAAAATCAAGCTCAAAAACTAAGTGAGATTGATCGAAATTGTATACTATTATTTGATGAAATGGCACTTAATGTGGGATTGAAATATGACTTAAAAAAGATTATATTTTTGGATTTCAAGATTTTGGACCAGATAATCGAAGCTCTGAGTTTGCTGACCATGTTCTAGTATTCATGATTAGAGGTCTAAGAAAGAAATGGAAGCAACCTGTAAGTTATTATTTTTCTAAAGGAACTACAAGTACACTTACTCTATCTAATTTAATAACTGACGTCATAACAACTATTAATGAAGCAGCAATTAACAACTTATTGAAGATAACTAACCAAAAAATAGTTAGTGCTGGTGAAGTTAACACTTATGTTGGTTATGTAGTTAACAATGTTGAAGTATTACATATTTATGTAAGTTTTACAAACATATATGTTTTACTTTAAATATAAAATTATAGGTAAATATAAAAAATGTTAGATTTAGTTAACTGGTCCATTCCTACATTTTTTATGTAAGTAGTTTATAATTTTAAAAAAAGTTCAATATGTTTATTATATTAATATTTATTACAAATTTAAAATTACATTAAATATTATAAAAGTTTTCAACGTTATGATTTTATTATTTGTTTGCGCCGCGTAAACATGTTACGCAACGTTGTACGGCGACGACGACCGTTTTCCGTATCAACTCCTAATCACCTCATTAAGTGTATTGATTTATTATTTTAATTATTATTATTATTATTATTATTATGTGTTCGCCGATTTATTCTATGTTCTCCTTGTGATTTTTTCTTATATATTGTCTTTGTTCGGCCAACGCCCGTGTTATGAATTTTTATCATATTTCGTACTTCTTGTCGTCGGCGTCGTCTTGTCTGGTCGTTCGGCACCAACCATTTTTACTGTTACTTTTTTTCCGCTATTAAAGCGACGTTGATTATTTGTTTTGTTCTGGTCAGCAATTAAAGCGACCATATTATTGTCTCAATACTCAGTTGTGTATTATTGTTAAACCATTGTTCTGCCGATTGTCAGGCGGATGTACACTGTACACCTCATATTTCAACAATATATATAATCGTCATTACTCTGAACATATGTAGTAAGTTTTTCATATATATACCTCCTATGTAACATCACACTCCGCGTAAGTCCGCCAGCAACATTGTTGTGTGTGAGGCCGCCCAGGTCGTCCAGTTCAAATACCAGCTTAGTATTGCGTCCAGCCACCGCCTCAAGACCTCATTAAATTTAAGTTAATCTTAAGTCTGTCCCTGTTTTTTTGTGAGCTCTGTGATCATTGCACCAGACCTAATCGATCACAGAGACCCCCTCCCCATCATTAAGTTGCATCATCCTACTTCCCATGTTAAGTAATTTCCCGTCCTAGGATCGTCGTCGTCATGCCTCTTTAGTTGCCTACCCATTCAATTTAAGGAGTTGCCACACATGGTTGCCTATGTTATAATTAGTAGGAGTCGCTTTTTCAAATAACTGTTCTCGGGCATTACCGAGTGGTCATTCTCTTCGCCCAGCTCCTATTTGGGCGCGCACATTATTATTATTACAATTAATTACATATTTTGTTACAATATTTTTTTTAACAGTGTTTATTATTTTTATTATATTATTATAAATTATATTTCTTTATATAATTATTTTACTATAAATATAAAATTAAAGGTAAATATAGAAAATGTAAAATTTAGTTTCCCAGTCAATTCCTACTTTTTATATGTACCTAAGTAAAGTTTATAAAAATAATTTCAATATGTGAGGCGGTGGCACAAATCAGCCGACAGCCACTAATAACTAATAACTATAATATAATTGATTTCCAGAAAATCGATATCTATAAAATCGATTTCTACTAAACGATTGTTAGTTACGAAGCATGGCACAGGAGCGCTAGAAACAATGTTACTGTGATAATCGGCTTGTGTACTTTCTATAGGCACAAATAGTAGTGACGTCACATTGTCTATTGATAAGACCGACGGTTCAAAACAAACTGTTATCACGGTTCATTCCATAAGAAATGCATGAGCCGAAAAACATGTTTGAAAAAAATTGGTTTTAAGTGCATATATATTTTTTTCGTAAAGTTCTAACTACTAAAAACATGTTCTTTACAAGTTTATACATATGTACCGACCAAAAATATGAAGCTAAACGATTTTTTCGTCAATATAACCAAAGTGTACCTAGTATTTAGTATTTCTATGGCACACACATTATACCATATACTCTATGCATTATACAAAAATCAGTTAAGTATTATTTTTTTTTACTATTGCAATTTTTACATAGAAGTATGTACTATTTTCCCTCCATTTTACATAATAAGTATGTTTTATGCATTGTCTATAATTGTATGACTTTTATATACATATAATAATTTGTTATGTTTTTCTTTTTGAGCCATTTGCTTGCCCAAAGCTCTGTTTCGGCGATCTTCAGTGAGTCAATAAACTGTAGTGTCAGATTTCCTTCTTGAAAATATTTTTCAATGTGAGTTACTAATTAAACACATTTTATATAATATGACGTATTCCAAATTAAAATTTGTTAAATAATTGTTGTCTTAGTATTTAAAATGGTTCAATGTTGGGTACCGCTGTGTTCTCACATTTCCAACCGAGAAACCTGTAAATTTTTTAGATTTCCAGCTAATGATGTTGAATGTAAAGTCTGGGCTAAATCAGTGAGGTAAAGTATATTTCAAATAGTTATATTCTGTTAAATTTTCACATACATAATTTATTGATTTAAGTTAAACCTTATTTGTGATTATACAATTTTTTACATGACAGAAGAGCAGATACACATCCCACAAAAAATAACAAAACATGTAGTTGCCATTTTAAAGATGGTTTAAGAGAAAATGGACCTACTGAATTTAAATGGAATAAAAACTCATCCTTTTCATTTACATCTCCTGAAAAATATACCAAGTATGCAAAAGAAAATAATTAACTTTTAGATTCAATTCAATATTAACTATGTTTATTTTTGTTTTTTTGTTTTAGTAATTGATTTGTATTATTATTGTATTTTATAACTGTTCGTTTTCCTTTTTTTTTTGCAATACTCTCCTAATAATACATGTGGGATTAATCTTGCTAATGATGCTAGTCTTTTACTTAAATCAATCCAGTCTACTAGTTATATTAGCTATCTTCATATCTCTGTACTCTATTTAACTATCACTCAATTATTTTGTATTCCCATCCATTTCCTTCTTTCTACATTCATTTTCATAAAAAACCCTCACTGTTTTATTTTATTTTTGTTTTAATTGTTTGTAATTATTGTATTTGTTCTTTAATAAACAGTTGTGAATATTAATATAATGTGTGTGTATATGGTTCAAATAAATTAAATATAATATGATGTATAAATAACATTAGATTCAAAAATCGTTTAGCTTCATATTTTTGGTCGGTACATATGTATAAACTTGTAAAGAACATGTTTTTAGTAGTTTGAACTTTTAAGAAAAAAATACATATGCACTTAAAACCAATTTTTTTCAATGTTTTTCGGCCCAAGTATTTCTTATGGAATGAACCGTGATAACAGTTTGTTTTGAACCGTCGGTCTTATCAATAGACAATGTGACGTCACACTATCTGTGCCTATTATATAATTATTCTATGGACAGCATGATGCGGTTGGGTAACGAGGTCCCCACCTTTCTTAGTTCACCATAATATTGTGTTATTGATCTTTTAATATCTTTTTTACTATTTTGTTATGTATATGTAGTTTTATTTATGTCCCAATTATTATAATTTATATTTATTGTACCTATAAATTTACTGTACTTTTGGGTTATCGCCCCTTATATATGTTAATTATGTTAAATTACTGTATTATTGTTGTATGCTATACTAAATAAGGAATTTTTTTATTCCGTAAATTAATAAATAAATAAACAAATAATATAATAATATAATTTAATATAATATATATTATACTAGCTGATCCCGTGCACTTCGTTGCCCATTAAAAAAAATGTATAATGCCAAATCTATATGAATAATATATTTTATTTTATAATATAACGGTTAAAATATACTAAGTAATATCGTTACAACAATATTCAATTTATTGTGGGTCATTATGTATTTTTATTCGTTTTATCTAGAAAATTCTGATCCGTCTCATTCTGTCCCGTCCAGCGTTGCCCGAGGTAAATATTAAGTTAAGATTAACCTCAAGCGATTTACATGCATCCAAACCACCAAGGATCGCTGAATTGGATCGCGGAAATATGTGAGCAGTAAATTATTAGGTAGGCAATCCACCTGCGGTGGATTGTGGACCCCATGAGGTGCGTAAGACCTATGCCAAAGATTTGGTTTTTTTTATAAATGTATAGCTGAACCGGCAACGCTTTGCTATTGCTATACTTTTCATAGGTAAATTTGACCCAGTGAACTTAGTATCACCTACAATTTATTCATATTTTATATAGCTGTCCTATACTGACCGTTCCGGGATTCCCCCGGCTTTTATAGACACATTTTCAACTATAGACTATAGACATCTTTGATACAACGACGGCAAGTGCGAGTATATTGTAAGTTATTAGTACGAAACGAATGACAAATGTCGGGTAAAAAGTGTTTTAACGTGTTTATAGTTCGAACCCGACACCACTGAATACGACGTATGGCGTTAATTTTTTTTACATTTTTGTTATTTTTTTCAACACCCAATTAATTTGTCCACACTAAAACCTTCCCCTAGCCTAGACCTATTTAATAGTGAAAACCGAACTAAAATCCGTTGTTTACTTTTTGAGATTTTTGCAACCAAACAAACAAACGCTGTCTCTTTATATAATAGTAAGATAACTCGGTTAACAAAACTAAGATTAGCCACGCCTATAATAATCCTTGAGTTTAGACCTATTCATTAGTGAAAACTAATAGCTAAGTAAAAAGAGGGAAAAAAATGAAAAAAAAATTGCAACCGTTACCGTGAATCGAACTCGAGACCATGTCTTAAGAAGATTTAAAATCCAGCCTTGATTAATATTTTGCACTTAAGAGGCGACAACTCCGGAACCACTTATTGCACAGCATACAAACTTAGATAGTAGCCGATTCTCAGACCTACTGAATATGCATATAAAATTTCATAAAAATCGGTCAAACCGTTTGGGAGGAGTATTTTAACTAACATTGTGACACGATAATTTTATATATAAGATTATTAATTGTTGGAATTATAAACAAAACACCCGATATCATGTAGTAAGTACTAATCATAAGTTATATATTCACACTGTAGTGCAGCAGAATGTACATTTTTACATTATATGTCTTGTGTAGTATAGAGCCTATAGTGGGTATACACAGTTAGTCGTTGATTTATATTACGTCTCATAAAGTCATAACACTATTGTACATCGTATCGTTATACTTATTATTATACTATATCAGACCATATCTTTCCTGACTTAGGCGTTAATGTGTGATTGATTAGGATGCACAGATATAAACAATACGTTTTCGGCGATCGGCGTTGCAGCACAGACTAACCAGAACGATCACTTTTCTTGAATAACATAGGTTCTTATGGGGGATAGATTTGCTAAACCTGTTGGGAAATCAGTGTAGCCCGTATAGAGAGAAAATCCAATTGTACAACCACAGAATATTCTGTGGTACCACATGGTACAACATATTGATACAATAAATATTGTACATAATTTTATTATATTTCGTTCATCACTGAAAAATAAAAATATTTACGTTTACAACTAAGATAACATCAAAAATTCGGATAATCAGTTTCAGCAGCATAAGAGAATTTTTAATTATTTTCTAATAACGGCTACACTGATTGCCCAAACATTTTTCACTGATTTTCAAGTTCTCATTAAGTGAGCGTTCTGGTTATTCCATAGATAAAGGAAAGATAGATGCCCAACTCGAAACAAATTTTTGTCTGCTTACGTGGCTCCCTCTGATGACAATTGTTTGTTACTACTTTTACTGATTCTATGATGATTCTATTGATGCGCAACAAATGACAATTGTTTTAACTAAAACCAAACGAACAAATTATATTAAGAGTAAGTCGGGCATCTATCTTTCCTTTATCTATGGAGTACATGACGTGCAGCCGCGACGATTGCCATTAGCTGCTGGTCGTTAATTTCATTTTTAACGACTTGGTCTAGTATTAATATTGCACCGAAGTTAGCCGACAATATTCATTACTGTAGTGCAGCAGACGCTGACTATACATTATATTTCTTATATATTAATGGCTTATATATTCATTATAATAGCTACATTATATGTCTTGTGTAGTATAGAGCCTATAGTGGGTATACACGGTTAGTTGTTGGTTTATATTACGCCTCGTAACACTATTGTACATCGAATCATTATACTTATTATTATACTATATATATGTGCGATATTATTATTTAGTCTTCATAGATTATAATAATTTTGTCTAATATTATTTTACCACGTGATAAGTGATTTTATTTATGAAATTTATAAATTTATTTATTTACACGAAGCTAGTATTTAGTAGAAGAGGGTGCAGTTGATGTGTAAACTCATGCCGTCACGGTTAGGTTTGATCTACTTCAAAACATCAAATAAACAAATATGGACATTGTACGTCGTCGTCATTGTCGAAAATTATTAAAGAAATGCCTTCGAGTGGTTACAACTGCGTTAATAAACGATATTTTAGAATTCATTGATGAGAGTAATTAAGAAAAACGAATTTGGGTTCGAGAGTGGATACAAAGAACAGTACTTGGCGCATCAGAAAATCTTCTTACTGAACTAGCTTTAGAGGATCCAGAAGGATACAGGCTGTGTTTAAGAATGACATCTGAACATTTTGAACAATTATTGAATTTGGTATCACAACTTTTCAAAAACAGGACACTATTCTTTGAGATGCACTACCAGCGCGCATTAAGTTACAAATAACATTGAATTATTTAACGACTGGTAATAGTTACCGAACCCTACAACATTTCTTTAGAGTGTCAATTCCCGCAATATCTAAATTTTTACCAGAAGTTTGTGACCCCATTTATCAAGCCCTGGAACAATATATTAAGGTATTTTTCTTTAAAATTATTTCGTACATAGGTACAATATATTTTATTATATATTAACAAATATAGAACATTTACAATATATTAGTTTAAATGTTAAGATTACTATAACTAGTACCAACTACAATAAAAATGATTTTTATTCATTTAAAGTTTAAAACATTTTAATATTATGGACTGAAAAATTAGATAAACAAAAAAAATCCCATATGGGGAAAATTAAATTTAAATTAATGACCAGGCTTTTGCGATGATATTGTCCCTGTTAACCTCTTCATGCATGATTTTTTTTATTAACAAAAAAAAATGTACCTATATGTACATTTTGACGTAGAATTCGAAAAAAAATACTTTAAAAAATATCAAAACATTATTTAAAAAGATATGTAAAAAACAAAATCCGGCAACATTATATTGTGGTAACATTGTATTGTGTAGATGTATATAAATGTTATAAAGTTCCCATTTTCTAATTACTTAAAAACCCCATTACCGGCCGATTTTGTATATTATGCTACTGTTTATTACACTTATCTATGTGCAAAAGTCTTATTTACGAGTTTAAAATTTTCGGCCGGTTTTCACAAAAAACTTGATGACGATTTGTTGCTCGTTTTTCACGTCACACATTTTTGTACGTCACGACACTACACTACTAACTTTGAAAAATCGCAGAGCACAAAATATTACACTGATCACTATCAAACTTGGCAGATTTGTGTATAATCTCGTAAACTTTACGCACTGAGATGGATAAGAATATACTGGAGCGCGGACTATGATGTAAAAACGGGCCGACGCATTTTTCGTTACCCCCACTTCCGTATGGCAAGAAATTGAACTTCTATACCAATAACATTGAAAGACTACACATTTTAACTTGACATAACTCTGGGATAAATGGTTGTATTACGTTAACTTTGGTATCAAAATTTTTGTTTTTAAGTGTACTTAAAACTTACATTGACCAAAAAAAAAATTTGCCTACGCTGTAGTATAAATAGTATAATACTCGTCACGGTTAAAAAGCCCCGTACCTACCAACTAAATACATTTTTTTTTAAATTGTATAATGTACCTTTATATCAATTTAATTATGTAACACTTTTTTTGACATAGGTAGATATCTAAAATATATATTATATAAAATATTCGTTTAATAATTTGTATATACTTTTATATCATAATAATATTTAATAAAATAATACACCAAATATTTTAAACTATAGGTATAAATATACATTTGAAGTACCTATAAGAGATTAATCATAATATAAATAACATAAAATAAAATAGATGTTATTTGTTTATAATTTTAAAAAATGTTTGAAGGTGGTAAAAAATTTAAAATAATTGAAATAAATAAAAATAATTATCATAATAAAAGCATTGTTTTCTAATGTTGTGGCTAACTATTAGAAATATTAGACTATTAGAAAATCTAATATGCTTATCTCATGCATAGTATTCACTATTTTTGTTTTGTGTATTTACTAATAACATTTTATTAATTATATACAGTAATTAAGACTTTAAGTTCATTTCCATATAAAAATGGTTTTGTCATGTTCGGCCTTTGGATGTACAAACAGGTGGAACAAGGAAAGTAAATTAAAATCTATTCAATTCCATAGGTGAATATTATCTAATTATTATATTTTTAATTTAATGTAGGTAGTCTTGATAAATATATTTTTAATTTAAAAATCATGCTGTTTATTGCAATTAATAGGTTCTATAACTGTTGGAATAAAATATAAATTAGTATCCAATTGAAACCCTAATTTTAATATCTAGATTCCCACTCAAAAAACTCAATTATTACAAAAATGGGTGAACATGATCAAAAGAAAAAAATGTATTCCTACAAAATACACTTTTATATGTAGTGAGCACTTTATAACTGATGATAATAAAATTCGCCCTGGAGTAAGTGTAAGACTAGGTATTGAAAGATGATGCTTATCCTACAGTATTTAATGGTTTTCCTAAGTATTTACAAAAAAAAAATGCCTGTAAAACGCCGTCTATTAACCAGAAATAATGTAAGCTTTTAAGAACAAATTGATTTTTTTTTTTTAATTATTATAGTTTTAATTATCCTATTTACTGCTTAGTTAACTAAAAATCACAATTTAAATAGTAATACACTGGCATGTAGCTCTATATCAATGGAAAATAAAGAAGACGTTATAGATAATTTTCCACCAGAGGTTGAGGTGTGTACTCCTTTATTAATTACTTTTTACTGTTCTTATAATTATTATACATAATTATTGCAATGCTCGTTTAAATTGTTTTGTAGAATTTTGGTGATAAAAGTGTACAATGTGTAATAACTTCTCCAACAAAACAAAAATTAAGACAAAAAATCAAAACTTTGCAACAACGTTTAAAGCGTCGAAATTTGAAAATTAAGTTCTTCAAAGGTCTTATTAATAATATAAAAAAAAACATCCCTTCATCTGATGAGATAGTCTCACAATTAGATGATAGATTTAGTGGGTACCCATTACACATATTATTGCATGAACGCAAATGCAAAACGCTTGGTAAAATGCTGTACGCTATTCCAAAATTATGAAAGACTTTTCAAAATCATTATTTTTTTATTCGCTTAAAGCTTATGCTTATGTAAGAACACTGTTTACATTACCACAAACTTCTACTATTCGTAGTTGGATGAGTTCTATACACTGCGAACCAGGTTTTTTAAGTGAAGTTTTTAATTATTTAAAAGAAGAAGTGAAAAAATGTGATTGGCTACAAGATTGTTATTACAAGCTTGATATTTGATTCAATGGCAATTAAGAAACAACTTATTTGGGAATCAAGCACAGGAAAGTTTTTAGGAAATATTGAATTTGGTGATGGATCAGAAAATTCAGAATTGGCTACTGAAGCATTGGTTTTTCTTGTTGTTAGTTTAACAAAACGTTTTAAATGTCCTATAGCTTAGGTATTTTTTTGTAAACAAAATTAACAGTAGTGTTTTAAGTACACTAATTACTTCAGCTATTTCAAAGCTTTATGACATCGGCATACGTACATGGAGTGTTACTTGCGATGGGGCATCATCAAATGTACAAAGTTTTAAAAAGTTGGGGTGCACAAAGTTGTGGTAACTGCTGTGATTTTGATGCACTTGAAGATGACATTTTAGAATGTCGCTCTGAAAAAAGAAGTATGATGAGTGTACAGGAAGAAACAACATTTGATGATGATGAAAGTGAAATTCAAACTTATTTAGATCAACTTAATAATTTACAGTTGGGAGAATACGTTAATGATATTTTAGATTATATTTCAGGATATATAATTTGAAGCATGGTAAAAAAAATATCTTGTACTTTTTGTATTAAAGCTTTAACAAACCATCAATCTGATCACACTTATGCAAACAGTTTAACATTTACTTCTTCTGTTAATAGAGGCAAACTGTTTATTGTTTCAGAGGCCATTTCTTTAATTGTTCAACATCTAGAAAAAGCATTTCAAATTATTGTTGTAACAGAAAAAGAGTTACATAAAAATGTATCCTTAAATATTTTTGAGTGTGCTAAGAAAAGTATTCTAGGCTAAAAGTAATAATTTCTTTTTTACTGAATTCCATCCAATCAATGTTGATCTTGGTGCTCCTAGTCATGAATATACGTTATTTAAAGCAATTAGTAAAAAGTTTATTAATATAAGAATGCGTCACTATCAAAAAGCCCGTGTTTTTCTTTGTAATTACTAAGTTTTTATAAATCATGCCACCAAACAAACCAGATACACCGATTAATAAAGCTCCGTCTATATCAAATCGCACGGAACTATCGCTGAGTGATCTGGCTAACATGATAAAAAAATCTGCTGCTGCGACAGATACTAAAATTTCATCTTTGGCTACCAAGTTAGATAGTTATGATAATAACTTGTCTTCAATTAAAAGCTCTATCGAAAATTTGTCTACTTCTTTGTCTGACTTAAAGTCCGAAAATAATTTATTACGTGAAGAAATAAAGACACTGCGTGACAAGGTACTGTTACTTGAGTCGTCGTCTAATATTACTCAAATTAGTAACCCAATTAACCTGGTTCAAGAAACTCAGGATAGGCTCCGTAGGGCCAAAAATGTAATATTCTTTAATATCGATAAACCTGAGTCTACAAATACCCAAGCGACGCTTGAGACAACTAATAAACTCATAACAGCCTTAGGGCTTTAAGTATCAATACATACTGCGAAATGGATTGGAAGTGTTTCATTGAAAAACCGCTCACTTTTGGTGGAGCTAGACGATACAGATAGCGTTTATAAAATATTAAAGTTCAAAACAAAACTTAAGAAATGTGGAAAATGGAGTCGAGTATGAGCAAGTGCAGATTTGACGTTGATCCAGCGTGCTCATATGAAAAAGCTGAGAGATGAGCTGTCCCATCGCTGAAGTCACGGTGAACCAAATATTATTATAAAATACAACAACGGAAATCCTATGATCTGTCCAAAAAACTTATCTCACCCGCGAGTAATATAAACCATGTTAATTTAAGTAATAATATTTTGTCTAATAATTTTAATAATTCTGTAAATAAAAATGATAATGTTTTAATAGAGTTTAAAGGATATTACCAAAATGTAAGACAGCTAAGAACAAAATTAAATACACTCCATTGCAATATTCCTCACTTAAACTATGATTATTTTGGGCTAGTCGAGACTTAGTTAAACAGTGACATTACTGATAGTGAAATGGGTTTTGACGATTTTACTATATATCGAGTAGATAGAAATCCGGTTATAAGTAAATGTAATAGAGGTGGTGGAGTTGCAGTTTGTGTACGAAAAAAGTACCAAACTTCACGTATACCAATCTTTATCCACGCTATCGAACATTTGTTTGTGCAGGTAAAATTTAATGCAACTGATAAATTAGTAATTGGAATCTGTTATATCCCACCATCGAGTCCTCTTTATTATTACACTGACCATGTTAAAGTCATTGAACAAGTATTCTCCACCGTTGGTGAAAATACTCGCTTAATTCTTCTTGGCGATTATAATTTGCCAAAGACAAATTTTTATAGTGATCAGAGTGAGTTAACTTACAAAGGTACACACTTTCTGATAAATCTGAAATATTATTGAATAATTTCTCATTTTTCGGATTCTATCAACACAATATGTTTTTTAATAAGTTTGGTTCACAACTGGATTTAATTTTTTCAAATAATATTAATACAATTGTAAAATTAAGTGAGACATCCCTTGTTTCATTAGATGATCCGGCACTAACCATATCTAATATCGTTAAAAACCCTAGTTCAATTGATGCGATGGTTGGTGAGATTTTTAACTTTAAAAAAGCGAATTATAATATAATCTGTTTAGAATTACACCGAATAGATTGGGATAAATTATTCTTAAATAAATCCATTGACACCGCTGTTAACGAATTTTATTCTATTATAAAAGATATAATTACAAGACACGTACCTAAGTATGTATTATGTTGGCAATAAAAAATGTCCTTTATGGTTTAGTGTTGAGTTAAGAAACATGATTGAACAAAAAAATATAGCACATAAAATTTTTAAAGTATCCAGATGTACTAGTGATTATATTAAGTTTTCTCATATCAGAGCTAAATGTAAACGTATGACTAAAATTTGTTATAGTAATTGCATTGATTTTACACAAAATCAATTAAAAAGAAATCCACGATCTTTTTGGAGGTTTATTAAAGATAGGAAGAACAAAAATGAGTTACCTGCATTAATGGAGCTTAATTATAATGAAGCAGATAATAATAAAGCTAAGGCAATGTTATTCGGTAACTACTTCTCCTCTGTCTATGTCCCTGAACTTGTTCAAAAACCCAGTGTAAGTTGCCTCAGGAAATTCTAATTTATTTAAATGCTCTTTTTCATTTGCGCAAAGTTTACAAGAGCTTGGAGAATTAAAAAACGATCCGGTACCTGGGCCAGATATGGTTCCAGCTATATTTTTTAAAAACTGTCGTTATGCATTAACTTATCCAATTTCTAAAATTTTCAATTGGTCTTTAAACGTTGGTATTTTCCCTATGGTTTGGAAAGTTAGCTACGTGTCCCCAATATGGAAATCGTTCTTCGATTTCAAATTATCGTCCAGTGTGCAAATTAAGTTCTCTCCCTAAACTATTCGAAAAAATGATTGAACCAATATTAACTTCTACGCTAAAACAAAATTTAATTGAAGAACAACATGGCTTTATTAAAAGCAAATCTATTGAAACCAATTAGATATTATTCTACCAGTATTTAGTTGATAACGTATCAGAGGGTTTTCAAGTTGATGCTATTTATACCGATATAAGGAAAGCCTTTGATACAGTTGATCATAAATTCTTGATAAATAAGCTAAGTAGTATAGTGATCAGTGGTAAAATAGTAAAATGGTTAACCTCGTACTTCACCAACCGAACTCAATTAGTCAAAATATGTAATGAGTTATCAGATCCTATATCTGTCAGCTCCGGTTTATCACATGGAGGTCATTTATCCCCTGTTCTTTTTATAATATTTATTAATGATTTAGTCACTATTTTCAAACATAGTAAATTTTTAATGTTTGTGGACGATTTAAAGTTGTTTAAAATAATTAAATCTATGGATGATTGTTATAAACTGCAAAAAGACCTGGATAAATTTTTGAAATGGTGTGGAGAGAACGGATTAAAAGTGAATGCTAGTAAGTGTAAGCAAATATCGTTTTACCGTACTCGTAATCCTTTAGCTAACAGATTATAGAAAATTATGAGTTAGAAGTTGTCAAAAATATAAAAGATTTGGGTATTATACTATCTTCTAACCTAACTTTTAATAATCATATTGAGTCAATTTGTTCTAAAGCTTTTAGAAATTTAGGCTTTATTAAAAGGAATTGTAACGAGTTTAAAAATCCAGACTGTTTGACAACACTTTATATAGCTCTCGTGCGTTCTGGATTAGAGTTTGGTTCGACTGTATGGAATATAAACCAAATAAGCCTTATAGATAAAATAGAAAAAGTTCAGAGATGTTTTATCCGGTTTATTACTTATAAAATTAATATGTCTGGTTGTTCAATAACTGATGTAGAAAAACGGTTAAACTTGGTCTCACTACAAACTCGACGTAAATTCATAGATGTTTCATTCATTTTTAAAATGCTTAATGGTAAGATTGATTGTCCAGAGATATTGGAAAAAATTGGAATCAGAGTACCAAGTATTAACACACGGAATCATAACCTATTTTCTTTAGAGTTCCATAAAAATAATTTTGTTCTGAATAGCCCTCTTCATCGTATGCTTAGATTCTGCAATGAACTAAGCAATTTCGATTTTTTTAATGATAATTTAAATTTATTACGTATCCGTGCTGTAAATTAATAATAATTATATTGTGTAAAATGTGTAATAATTGTTTCATTTGTTTGTTAGTTTTTAATATTATTTCTGTACTTTTGCCCTCGCGGGCGTAAACAAATTTAAATAAATAAAAAGAATACAATATTCGTGAAATACAAAAAAATAAATCTTCATAGGGTTAAGCTTTCCAAATTAGTATTATTTAAAAATTTATAAATGTTTTTGAGCACAAGTAAATTGATGTACTAATTAATGTTTTTCTATAAATTACCTATACAAGTTGTATGTACCTACCTAAACCTAACCGTATTTAAAATGTTACACTATTATATTGTTATTAATAAAAATGTTGTTCAAAGTTCTTATTTTTATTTTTTGTAAATACAAGTTTGAAGTACACATAAAAACAAAAATTTTGATACCAAAGTTAACGTAATACAACCATTTATCCCAGAGTTATGTCATGTTAAAATGTGTAGTCTTTCAATGTTATTGGTATGGAAGTTCAATTTCTTACTATACGGGAGTGGGGGTAACGAAAAATGCGTCGGCCCGTTTTTACATCATAGTCCGCGCTCCAGTATATTCTTATCCATCTCAGTGCGTAAAGTTTACGAGATTATACACAAATCTGCCAAGTTTGATAGTGATCAGTGTAATATTTTGTGCTCTGCGATTTTTCAAAGTTAGTAGTGTAGTGTCGTGACGTACAAAAATGTGTGACGTGAAAAACGAGCAACAAATCGTCATCAAGTTTTTTGTGAAAACCGGCCGAAAATTTTAAACTCGTAAATAAGACTTTTGCACGTAGATAAGTGTAATAAACAGTAGCATAATTTAAGTAATTAGAAAATGGGAACTTTATAACATGTAAAACGAACTAATACATTATTCAGTTCATTTCATAGGACTATAGCCAACATTTTATTAAATAGTATTATCTTAAAGTATACAAAATAAATTTAAAACAATATGTTTAAAATACGTCAAACATTTCAAATGAGAATTTTTAGTTTTAGAGAAAAAATACGGCATTGTAGAAACAGGAATGTATTTTATTTCATTTTTATATTAAAATTACAAAGTAGATATAAAAAAAATGTACAACCTGGTTACTGTATGTTTACTTTCACAGTTGATATTAAAACTATTGTAAAAATACCTTTATGATATAATACAGAATTCGTTAAAACATATTTATTATAAAAAGTAATTATTTATGTATTTGTTGTTTATATTTTAATTTGAATATGATATATATTTTACTTTGTATTGACAATAATATAATGTCTGAAATTTACAATTAAAATTAGGGATCTTCCTACAATATAATATTATAATTTATTAAAGTAATTTTAAGACTACTGATAATAATACACATACTTTAGGATAGGTATTTTAGATTTGAAGGAATCTAAGTTATAATAATTATTCTATTGTTTAAAGTACACATTTAATTAAATGTATCAATTTGCAAGTTAATTATTAAGAACTTAATAAATGCATTTTTTTTTCTTGTTAATATTAATTCAATTGAAATAATTTATCTCAATTTAATCAGACATTTGATAGCACACATATGTTGTATATTATCATGCACAAAATAAACCGGATTAACTGGTAAAACTATATAATTGATGAGGTTATAAAAATGATAATACATGTTCACAAGGTTACAGTAGTACTATTATTGTTAATTGTTTGTGTAGGTACTGGCTACTAGTCTACACTATTGTACTAAGTATTTAAGCTTCTAAAAGAAAAATATACCAAAAAATACAATTTCTAATTCCTATTCTTTAAAATTTATTGAAAAATCGGTTCATTGAAAACTCAAATTTCAATTGTTTCATATATTTTTTTTTAAATTCCATTATGATACTTAAAAAAATAACCAGAATAACGATTTAAGAATCAAGTTGATAATCCTTACAGGTTAAATTAGGAGGAGGTAGGAATTATGAAATATATTCTCAAATATGCGTATTATAGTCTTTATCAAAAAGCAAAAAGCAGAATTATAATTTTTTTTATTAGTGCAAGTGCAAATGCTTAGATCCATACATATACAAGCTGTATTTTTAAATTGTGTAGCTTTAATTTTGTGATCAATTTTAGAATATTTAATATAAAATTGAGTATACACATGATATATAGCATTATCTATGTATCTATTATACAAGATGATTAAAGGTATTAATATATTATATCAGGTTATATACAAATACATTTTAACTGTACTAATACTATAGTGTCTGGACTTATTATTGAATCAAAAATGTAATTTGTATTATTGATTTGTTATTAAGGTGAAGGTTTCTTCACTGTCAATTCAAAAACAACACTTTCAATGTTCCGGATCATCCTAGAAAGTTCCAATAAATCTAGACAAATTAATTCCAAGTCATATTCGGACCAAATATCCTAAAAAAAAATATATATATTAGTTATAATTAAACCAAACATTACACTTTAAGAATTTAAAAAATATATAATAGTAGTTAAAAATGGTTTTACAAAAATATTAAGTGGATGTAATATTTATTATAATTGACAATGTTTACAAATTATTAATGTTAATAGATTAACACCAATCACTTATCATGAATCTATTATCCTTAGAAAAAAATTAAATAACTCAAAAACTACTCTTTAGAATTTTGATTCTGTTACATCCACATTTTAAGTAACATTAACTACTAAATAATTTACAGTATAAAAATGAGGAGGGGTTCTCATTTAAAAAACAGAAGTTTGTAGGTACCTCTATAGAACTCTTAGGAGGTACTATAAAAAACTCATGAAATTAAAAATTCTAAAAATCAGATTTGGCAAATAGCAAATAACCACATGGTTGAAGAAAATTGGATGAGCAATGAGCATGCACCCTGTATAGTGTATAATATAATATATATAATTTATACATTATCTATGTATTAAATGTATAGGTATTAATAAACATTGTTGAAACTTTAATTGGTATTTAATAAAACTAAATGTAACAAATTTAGACCACAAATATTTATATTTAATACAGAATATTTTTTTTAGGGTATAAATTATAATTTGTTTAAAAATAAATAGTTGGATTATGTGAAAAGTGTTCTGATTTTTTAAATGTATAAAATAATCAGTTTTTATAGCTAAGGATTGAAAATTAAAAATAAGGTTTTTAAAAAATATTTAATAGTGTAGGTAACCAAAAAATCAAAAATATATACTAAAAAAATAATTTTTTATAGATATTTTGTTTAATTTTGGACGAAATTATATATTTAAATAAAGAATAACTATGTTTTTTATTTTTCTTTGTAATTTAAAAATATTTTTTGAGGGTTCTTGAAACTTTTAAAGTATGTTACTAAATTGTATACACTTAATTAATTTTTGAAATGGGACATTTTCTACAAAAATGAATTCAACTTCCTGTATTATTAATAGTAATAAAATGAATTATTTTTATAGCAATAATATCTTAGAATAGGTACACTTAGTTATGTATAAGCTGACAGATTTTCTTCTCTCAGAATCGTTTTTCTTTTAAGAAATTTAGCACACTTTTTAGCACACAATTTACCTACTTGCCGACCTTTTTATTTATCAAATTAAAAAGTAGCTAGGTAAGACACAAATTTGAATCTTAACCTTATGTGTTGGTATGCAAAATTAAATGTTGCAAATTTTTGCATATTTGGAACATTTTTAATTATTATGCATATTTTTTTATTTTTCTAAAATATAATGCATATTTACGAAAAAATAATAGTATTAAGTTATTAATACTAATACTTAACGCTATGTCCTATGTAAATCCTGCGAATGTGGAAAGAAAAAAAATCGTTTTATATGTCACAGCTATTACAATTTACAATTACACGTATATCCGCTATAACTCGCTATAATTCGATAAAGTTTGCTGAAAACCAACGTGCATTTTTATTTAAAAATTTATCCAAGTCTTTAGTAGTCAACTGTAACTCTCCTGGTAACTTTAAAATATTATAAAATATACTAAATCTGTTTTAATTGATTTTCGTTCATGAATTTTTATTGAATGTTCAAAATTCAACATACAGTTACATATATCATATATATGATGAATATTGTATTCAATACATCATACAAAATAGTAAATACAGTTAAATTATTTCAATAGGCAAATATTAAATTTTTTTGTTCCATATTAATTATTTAATGAATTTTATACTATTTACATTTTTAAACTAAATAAATTGAATTGAAATGCATTTTTGTTAACATATTTTTGAGTATTTTTTCATATTTTAAGTGCATTTTTGAATGAAAATCCGTGCATATTTCGTACATTTTTAGTGCATATAATTCCGGATCCTAGTAATAACTAAGGCCTGGATTTGTATGCAAAAATTATTATTAAATATGCAAATATTTATGCATTCAAGAATTATAATTTATTGTGCTAAAAAAATATTACAAAATTATGTGAAAAAAAATACAGTTTAAATATCAGTATACTTCTGATTACAAATGTGTACAAACTATAATACCTACAGTTACATTATATTTATAAGATAAAAAGTAATTAATCTAAGTATTATTATTTTGTATCTTATGTTCTTTAATAGGTAGGTCCCAACTATAATTACCAATTACTTATAAATACCATACCATGGCATAGTAAGCAGTACCTATACATTGTGAAATCAATCTTATTATTTTTCTCGGCTCTGGATTACCTATTGCATTATTATATAATATGGGTTGACGAAAATAATAATACATAAAATACATTAATTATGCTTGGAAATTATTTTTTCACTCTCAGCTTATAATTTTAATATGTAATTCAATTTATTAAAATTTATATAAAATATATCATCACACAGTTAATGAATATATACTGCACTAGAATAATTTAAATGATTAAAATGTCTGTTTTAAAATATTTATTAATATTATTTATAGAAGCAGTTTTTAAAGGACCAACATTTAGTAGCATCCAACATAAAGAAATTGAAAATTGTATACAAAAATATTTAACACAATGGCCATTTGTAGTAAATAGGAAATAAGCTATCATAACAAATGCTGCACAGCTATAATTTATTATTTGAATTGTTTAAGCTCTACAATATTAACAATTTAAACTTAAACAGCACTACAATTTTGATTCACATTTTTATATGTATTTGAAACAATTTAAAAATAATTGTCATGTCCCATCATGTTTTTTTTTTTTGTTTGTATACGCGATAAATAGTTGAAACAATGATTTCATTTTCATTAACATTAAAGGTTGTTTCTAAAGGAAAATGTTGTCTAATTAGTACTTTAAAAAGGTCAAACTTAAAAATTCCTAACAATTTTCAAACATGTCAAAAAAAAAAAAATAACCAAAAAATAAGAATTTTTACGCTAAACTATTTTTGAAAGAATTGAAAAATCTGTTTTTTTGGTTTAACTCAAAAATGTATGACCGTAGTAACTTGTAATTTTCATTAAATGTTTCTATAACTGTCTATACATCTTATGATTTAAAAAATATTTCAAATGTTTTTGAGCTATTTATAGTCATTTAAAATTTTTAATTGTTTATTTTTTTTCTATAAATGTCAATCAAATTTTTTTTCGTTGGGCCAAAACCTTGATATGTTAATACAAAGTTCTCCATAAGTTTTTTATTAGAATTTTAAAAATGAATATAATACGTAGGAATGATTTTATTTTCATAAGCAATTTTGACAAAATGCATTAAAATCTCAAAAGTTTATATTTTAACAAAAAAATATGTATATGAACACAGACACACAGTTATAGATATTTTCTGTTGTAGTTTAGAAATATTTTTTCTTGGGTACTTGAACATTTTAAGGTATGTTATTAAATTTTAAACACACAATAAAATTTTTTAAATGTAATGTTTTTGAAAAAAAATAATTCAACCTACTGTATAAAATAAATTACTCTTATAGAAATGATATCATAAAATATACTTAGTAGTAGTACTACCACTGTCTTCGCTCAGAATCGTTTTCATATGCAATTATTTCATATCATTAAATTCAGATTTAACATGAACATTTCAGTGACCCATGTAACATGTTTTTCATATAACACCTACTGTGCAGCAAAGGGGTACCCCCACTTACCTTTATTTTTTAATATATATGTTTAAATATTATGTTTTGTAAATAGTATACAAATTAAAACTAAATAAAACTAGTAATTATTTCTTATAATTATTGTTATTATTCAATTCTATAAAATGCCATGTTTTGTACATTTTGGTATATCTGAATAATAAATTAACCTAATCTGAGTCAAATACATTATATTGTTGGTATCATAGTATTATACAATAGGGTAAACAAAACTATAGGTAAATTGGAATGGCACATTTTAATGATTATTCAGTAATAAAATTCTGCTGAGAAAATTGAATGAATGATTGATGCATATTATAAAAAAAATATCAATGCAATAATTGGTAAATTGTAAATTTTATTTATTTGATGATGTATGTTTATGAAATAATATTATTGTCATAATTTGTGGATATGATAATATATAATATTTAGCATTATTCATTGAACAATATTTACAACAAACATTTTATAATTGGAAATTGATTACATGTAGATCCGCAATTTGAGGGAGGAAAATAAAATTGATGGATATTGCATGGACAATAAAAAATTTACAATCAATTTGAATACAATTTCTATTCAATCTCTCAAATTCATTCAATTAATTGTCAATTAAATATCAAAAAAATATTTTGTTGTTATGATATGAAGTAAACTGTTATTCAACATTTATAGTATTACAAGATATACAATTAACATTTACCTGAATAATACCTTGTACATTACTCTCTTTACTGTCTGTTATTTCAATTTTCTTATAGTTCCTCATTATAAGTTGTATCCTGAAAACAAAAAGTATATACTATAGTTTCCAATATGCATTCATTCAATAGGTAATTTACATTTCAAGATCAACTATTATAATTCCACAATTAGTTTATTTATGCATAAACAACCAAAGAGTGTTTTGTTTAAATAATTATTTTTAATTTACTGTAATATGCAATGTAATATCAAAGCAGTTTTTTTTAACTATCACAAGTCACAACTTGTGAACTATCCAGTATTCATGTTGACTTATAATTTATTAATTTATAAGTACAATACAGATTATTGTAAGACAAATTAATAATGTTATGTTAAAATCTCATAAATAAAAAAAAAAATTATGTTGGTCATATTATCTTATGATGTTTGGAGGTACTTGTCATTTAATAAATAATTAGCTATCCAATGTAAGTGTTCCTGAACAATTTAAAACACTAAATTAGATATTAAGATATAAATTATTAACAAAATTCATAAAATTTGGATGTATTATTGTTTAAGTCCAATTGTTGGAACGGTTTCAAACATTTGTACAATCACTACACATACATCATATTAATTTGTTTTTATGCCCTGAGGGTTTATTATTTAAACTACCCAAAGCCCAAAGGTGTTTATAAATATGTTTAACAATTATGTATATTTTTTACATACACATAAATGTTATTATCTTGACTTTGAATTCTAGTGCACATACCCAAAACATAAAATAGGTTGGTGATCAGGGAAACCACAGTACATTGTTATATAGTAGGTTCAGTGATTATTATTATGTTTCGGTATAATGGACTTATAACTGTATTTAATCTCATATGGTATGGATATATTATAGATTATTATTGTTTTAATAATAATATGTGCAATCTAAGACGTCACTAGTGTAACACAATGTACAAAAACAAAAATAAAGAATAAGTAGATATATTTATATAATGGAAACCTATATTTTTTTTTGCAAGCTTGTACAAAAATATAATAGCTAATAGGATGAACACCGCATCAATCTCGTTTTTTAATAATATATATGTGTATTATATGTCCAATATCTTTGTGTGAAGATTCAACGATAGCTAATACGTATAATAATGCCATGGTGTAAGTAGAAAATATATGGTGTGGTCAGAAACATCCACCTACTCTATTCGTTCGAATGTGAGTATTTGATGCATAATATTATTTAGGGTAGGTACGAGGTGGGCGCCAACGCCCATGTATTAGTACCTACTTATATATTACAAGGTGTGTGTAAAACTCACTCGACTGCAAAAACCAATGACAATTTATATCAGCTCTGGAAAGTTCACAGCTTTTGAGTTGTCACGACGTCGATATAGGCACACGGACTATAGTATTTAGATGATCAGAATTCGGTTAAAATGTATAGATTTGGTTTGATGAAATGAGATACGCTGACTTCTTCGTGAGAGATGACTTGCGACTTGCGACTTGTGGTGTCCTGGTCTGTGGGTAGTGAGTGGTGGGGACGCAGCCACGCAGGGAGACTTGGTAGTTGGTGAATAGTGACTGCTACCTGCTGGATGCTTGTCGCTCAACTGAATAAAATAAATATACCTATCAGTACTGTCGTAGTATTTTTATTTTGAAGTTGTTATCTTTTTATTCCATGTCTGGGTCAGCCTCTAGGGAACATGCGCATTTGCCTTGTACACAATAGTTTGACGTACTTTGTTTGTTTGTCATGCGCAATGCGGCCCACGGGTGGCTCATTGATTATTGATTACCAGAGATGGGGTGGCTGTAAGACACGCCTCGTCACTCGTCAGCCGTCACACTACACATCTGTACGAGAGGGGAGCGCATAAAGAATCCTAAAATATTATGGCCGATACGCATTACAGCCGAAAAATATTTTAGACAACATTTTAAACATAGTTCTTAGTGTCCTACAAACATATAATATAATAATAGTAGGTGCTATATGTACAGTCAGGGTAAAAAAGGGTACGATAAATTGTACAATATTAGATTAATTAAAGTTCTACAGTTGTATTTTAAAAAAATAAAAATTAATTGATTGTGATTACACATTCAAGTATTATATTTAAGGGGATTGCAAACGGACAGTTTTTAAGGAGTTCAGTATAGGCAATAATATAAGTACGTGCGTTCGTAGTATATGATAATTGGTGTTAGTGATACTACCAAACAAAATGGGAAACGGTGCGGGCAGATGTTCTGAGAAAGTGAGAACATAATAGGTACTATTATTATTTTATAATATGGGTGATAATAATAATTGTTACACATCCGATGACCGCTGTGGTATAATGTTGCTAATAAGGAATTATTTATTCAACTATTACTTTGTTGGTAAACAAAATAAAATAAAATTATGTATAAAAAATAATCAAAATTCTAAGTATTAAATAAATTTTTTTTTACCGAGATAATATAAAAACAAGTACAATTGAGGGGCTTCAATGCAAAATGTACTTTTTCCATTTTTCTCATTTTTCAGTAGAGCGGGTTTTCTGTTTAGGATATTTTGAGTGAGTGTAAACCTTAACTGAGGGTTTTAAAAAAATCTAAAAAATATTTTCATATTGTTTATGAATTTTTTTTTTCAGTTTAATTGTTTAATTTCTTTTAAAAAAAGTCGTTTTCTGCAAAAAGGACCTTTTCCGGAATAAGTATGTTTTGCATTACATTTGGAAATAGTACGTTTTGCAAAAACTTTTAACAATTTTAAACAAAACATACTATTTTCGGAAAAAGACCATTTTGAATAAAATTGTTAGATGGGACAAAATATAAGATATAATATATTATACTATGATGTGTTTTTATTAAATAATACTTACTCAGCATGATTAATACTTAATAGTATATACATATTAATAATAATAATGACAATTTTGTCCTTTTAATGCAAGGATATATTATTAATTTATATATATTTATATATATATTATATATATTAAATATAATATATATCAATATATTATATATATATATTAAATATAATATATATCACATACACATTTTCTTAGTATTATGACAAATAATAATAACTAAATAAAAAATGTTTAAATAAATTTGTTAACTGATACATAACAAATAAAAACAGAATTAGTAAACTGTTAAATAAAAATAAAAACATAATTAGTTACCTAACTGTTAAATAAAAAATAAAAATAGAATTAGTATACTGTTAAATACAAAATAAAAACAAAATTAGTTAACTGATACATAACAAATAAAAACAGAAGTAGTTAACTGATACATAACAAATAAAAGCAGAATTAGTTTACTGTTAAATACAAAATAAAAACATAATAAACTGATAAATAAAAAATAAGTTAGGTATAAAATTATAAGAATAGAAAGAGATAAAAAAAGTCATATATAATATAACTGTAATATTATTGTGAATATTGTATTGTATAACATTGTAAAGTATATACCTAGTAGATACTTATTTTAAGACTGAAAAATGTTTAGTTAATTTATACTTACTGGTGTACCTTTATACCTACTGCTTCCAGCATTCGTTTGGCCCTTTTCATACTTATTACTAACTAATTAGGTTATTTATTAAATTTGAATGTAACTAAGATAATTGAAATGAATTAATTACATTAATAAAATAATAACACAATATTACACACGTCACACACAAAATTCAATTATCATACATGAGCATGATTGATAAGATTTTGGAGGGAAGTGGTATCATAGAATCTAAATTGTACAATATCTCACATTGTGCTGAAGTTAGGAACGAGATTAGTACATTTTATGAAAATTTTAATTACATAGAATTTTAAATAAACGCTTGGCATAAATATAATTAGCAATTCATTTATCTAAACTTTTATAAAAAATTTAATTTTTCAAAATTATAAAAAAAAAAATAAGTACGTTTTGTATAAAAACCATTTAATCACTCATTCCCAATGTATAGGAAAAAGAGCATTTCGTTTGAAAATGGAAATGGACCTTTTTGAAAAATAATGAAGGAAATAGTCCGTTTTGCAGCGAGTTACTATGTAAGACAAATTTTTAACATTGGAAAAGGTCCGTTTTGAAGCAAAATGAAAAAAGAACATTTTGCATTGAAGCCCCTCAATTCACCTTCACGATTATAGTTCAAAAAAAATTTCCCTTATTTCATTTTTATTGTTAATTAATGATAAATATTATGAAAATGATTAATTACTCAGAATTCAAAGATGGTGAATTATAATCACCTCGCAAACAGTAATTATATTTGTTTGAGTACAAGACGTGTCATCAACCAAGTTTCCAGATTACAAAAACATATTATAATAATATTTTTATAAAATTGCAAATATAATGAGTAATTTTATTTGATCATTTTTATTTCATAACAAATAGAAAATAAAAATGTTTTTGTAATATAGTATTATTATTTGGTCAGGTAAGCATTATTACTATAATGGAATGTGCTACAGAGGCGAGAACTGGAACTGATTTGCTAACATAACGCCAGGCAAAATATACATCTGTAAAGATGTCAAAAACATTAGAATGATTATTGGACAAATCTTTGAGGAGAAATTTTCCAGCGAGCCATTTGCATCTAAGATTGAGTGGTTGGCAGACCGCTTCGATTTCAATGGTGGGCGATGGGGTTGATTTTAATGCACCTAGGATGGATCTGATACAAGAGGTTTGTAGTTGATTCAGTTTACAGCGGTGAGAATAAGCAGATGACCCTGAAAAGAAGCACCCGTAATCTAGTTTGGATCTAATGACTGATTTATAGATTGTTAATAGGGAGGAAGGGTGAGAGCCCCACCATGTGTTTGACACCGATCTAAGCAAATTAGATCACCGGGCGCAAAATTTGGTAAGATCATTAATATGAGGCGACCATCTAAGCTTGGAATCAAGGTTTATACCTAAGTATGTGTAATTCGTAACTACAGGAATTATAACATCGTTAATGATTATGTCGGGGCAGTAATCAAAGCGGCGCCTAGTAAAAATAGTTGCTTTACATTTGTTGTGTGCGATAGAGAAGAAGGAGGACGTCAGGGCTTCATTAAGTGACTCTAAAACATTATTCATGGATGTTACAGCCGTTTCAAGATGTCTATCATGAGTGAAAATAACAATATCGTCGGCATACACAAGACAGTTATGGCCCAAAGTATTGAGGTGTTCAATAATTCGACACATGTACAAGTTAAACAAGATGGGGCTCAAACAACTGCCTCGAGGAAGGCTTAATTTGTATTATAAACATAACTTGCATTAACTTGCACTATGATTACAATAAATATAATAAAAACAAATTAATTAAATAAGATTATTTTTTTTCTGAATTCTGCTCCAGCAATGTATATTGTAATTGGTCCTTCTATTTCAGTGTTTAACACGTTGAGCGGAGCTAGTGTTTACGGCGCAGTGCCCGCGTCGCTGCGCCAAAACTACGTACGGTCGACGGGTCCATTTCTCCGCCCCCCCCCCCCGATTTGGAATTTTCAAATTCTTTTTGAGTAGATTGTTTGTGCATTGTTTGTGGACGAATGTGCACGAAGTCCGGTCGTTTGTGCACAAAAACTGGGAGGATTGTCCCTAAATCAAATTTGGGGGGCCGTAAAAACGATAGCCCCCCCCCGATTTGGAATTTTCAAATTCAGTTTTCGCAGGTCGTTTGTGAATCGTTTGTGCACGAATGTGCACTAAGTCCGGTCGTTTGTGCAAAATTATTTTCGGAGATGTCGTAAAAACAAATTCAGGGGGCCGTAGAAACGTCAGTCCCCTGATTTGGAATTTTCAAATTCTGTTTTCACAGGTCGTTTGTGCACAATTATTTTCGGAGATATCGCAAAATCAAAGTCAGGAGCTGGAAACTCCTTATTTACAATTTTCAAATTCTGTTTTTGTGGATCATTAATGCCCAAATATTTAGATTTTAATTTTCAAAAACTCCGTCCAAGTCTATCGTTTGTGCACAAATATTTCTGAAGTAAAACCAATCGGGGTAGATGGGGAGCCTCATTTAATCTGGAAGGTACCTACAGATATTTATGCATATCATTTAATTGTAATTGAAAATACCTTGTTGGTACATATTATTATGTCTATTCTAAGTAGACAATCAAAAAACCCATGTCAGTTACCAGAGAATTTTAACGTTTTTGAAACTCCATACTATGATTCCTTACAAATCCAATAAATCTAAAAAGATTTGAACTTTTTACTGTACATGTATGACTTTTTATGCAATATCATTGTCCTTAAAGGTTCGAAATACTAAAAATACCACGATACCAACCTTGGCAGTTATTATAAGATCTTCATATAATATTAAATATTATCAAATAGGTTAAAACTAAATAAATAAATGTGGTTTTGTCAACGGCCTGTATTTATAATAAAATGTACCTCTAGTAAAATAAATTAATAAATACAACTAGAAATATAAAATACATTATTTTTTTTAATAATATATTTGTTATGGTATTTTGTATAATATTTGTGTGAAATAAATCGTTGCATAAATGTCTTGCAGATGAAAGTAAAATTAACAAGTTGGTATATATAAAAAAAAAATAATAACTTCATTGTACCAAAACTGTTTTAAATCAATTCAAATTTATAATTAATCGTAACTGTAAATATTTAATTAAAAAAATATTTTTTCAGACATAGAAAATAATAAATAAACTTGAAAAGTATTAAACATGAAAAAATAAAATAAAACATTAAACACACTAATAAAATAACTTTTACAGATTTAAAAAAAACATTTATCCTTTCAAAATAGGAATGATTTTCAATTCACAATTTTATTTTGAACTAGGTTATGAATATAAAATACTAATATTATGAAAATTAAATATTTTCTTTAATATAAAACAATAAATTATAAAGGTAGTAAACCAACTTACAATACAAAAATAAACTAAAATTAATGATATAACTTACAATATTTATTGATAACTTAAAATAATTTTAAAACTCTTCATAAATATTAGTAACGTGGTTTTAAAAAAATACAGGGTGATTTTTTTATCGTTGAACACTCATTATTTCAAAAAGTATTGACTTTTTTTCAAATTTTTTTTAAAAAAAATTTTACTCTCATGCTTTTTTACATTTTGTATACATTTTAAATATTTTTTAACCTTTTATTTATTAGGTAAACCACCATCGAATTTTGATTTTCAAATGACAACCTATATTAATAACTGCATAAATTAATAAAGCTATTTTTTTCATGAATTTTCACGTTAAAATTTTCAACTTTCGTTAACTAGTTGACGAGTTATAGCTGCTCAAAATTGGGTGGTTTTAGGTGTTATACATACATAGGTACAACATAATCAGCACCGTGTGAACAAGGATTTTTATTTGTAAAGACCAGTAGCTGTAATAGTAATAAATTCGAAATCGTTAAATCCACGATTGATAATTATTGAACTTTGTACCTATTATAATTGAATGTGTTCAAGATATGATCTGCAATTATCGTTTATCGCCATTTTCCAGACCAAGCCCGACGACCTTTGTCCACGATAAGCTCGGCGAGCTCAACCGTCGTCCCCTTCCCTCTTGCCATTACGATAACCACGGATAACCACCGTCGTACTCAAAAAGAGTTGTTGTTTTTCTGCGACCGTGTGCGAGACGTCGCGTTTTGTCGCGTGTGCGTTCCTGGTTTCCTCACTGTGGGCCTTTTGTGCCATTTTGCGTCGTTGACATTTTTATATTTTGCAACGCTTGCGGACCCTTAAGTGTTCGACATCTCGTTCCGCGGAACATCGCCGCTGCCGTACGTGGTGCGTGGGCATACTTATCAGCTATTGGCCGTGTGAACCGTCATCTGCGTCATCTACGTTGTTGTCATCGTGTGTTGTTGCGGGTCGTCAGTTCGTCGTCTTCGTATCGTCTCTTGTCTTTTTTACAAGTACGTAAAACTGTAAAAGGCACGTGGATTTCGGTGTCATTGACCTGGCACTGTCACCTATCGTCCAGGTCCAATAATTGATCGTGATCAGTCAGTTGGTCACACTGCGGGGATCCAGCCGTCGGTGGATGTTACAAGCATGCAGCAGCTGGTATCGTAGTTTGTTTTGTACACAATCAGTGTTATCGATTAAATTCAATATCAATGGTTTTAAGTGAATTATTATAATTATTTTAGTATGATAGTATGTTATTTGGGCGCCCGGCATTTATTATTATTTAATTAAGTTTTGTATTATAATATAATATATCTGTAGCACGACGGTGCATATAACATAATAATTATCTTTGTTCTTGGTCACCCGCTCTTTGTACGATAGTCTACTATACACTCTGGGTTAAAAATTTGTTATAGTTTGCCATCCTAGGCCAACCGCCTTACGTAGGAGCCTGGTGGTACAGAATGGCTCAAAGCTCGTATCACTAAAAAAATTGTTCGCTACGCTCGCTTTTCTAATCACTAATTATTATCACATAAATATGTGATTTTGTTTACCTAGATTAATGATTTTAATTTACCAGACAATATTCATTTCCCTATTGTTCTATGCTATTAGGTAGGTATATACCTACACTTTGTAATATAAATGCTGTTTAATATTATAACAATTTAATTTAATACATAATGATTTAGCTGTACCAATAATATTCGCTGTGATGGCAGTTACTTTGGACCTCTTAATTTTTAAATTTTTAGCTATGTTTGAATCAGGAAAACAACTTTTCAAAACATAAACAAGGTGGTGTGCAACTAAAAATGCTGTGTTATGTTCGGCAATAAACGCTGTTAGTTTTATCTCTGCCGACTTAACTTGAACATCAAACTTCGAGTCAGTTTTAGTTGTAGTAAAAGATGCTACTGTTTTACATGGTTTTTTTTTTACTTTCTTACAAGCTAAAATTGTCCTATGACTATTCCCTTTACCGTGCGATTTAATGTTCGTCAACATCAAATCAAAAATGTATGGAAGTCTATTAACATGACGTTATACATTTGTTTATACTTACCATAAACTATTTAAATTATACAGAAAACTGGTTTATTTCTACAAAAACTATTGCTTACAAAAAAATAATAAATCTATTTTTCAATGTGCATTGTGAATGTAAGTACCTATTAGAATTTCTTCTTTATTTTTTTTAACAAGACAAACATTCTATGATCACATGTAAAAATAATAAGCACATACCCATTGAATGAAATATGTTTGTTGAACACAATTACATCTTAAGAAAACAACTTATTTTAATGTCACAATGTCTTAGTGCATAGTTTATTAAGTTTAGTTAGTTACTAATTCAACAATAAATAGGCTACAACACCATTATTTACCAAAGAGCAGATACAAGACAAGGGCAAAGGTGGCAATGTGAAGGCTGCTGATTTATTAATTATCATTGCCTTCCCTATTTCTGCAGAAATATGCAAAATATGTAACATCAGAATTTGGCATCCTACTACAATTTACTTACTTACTTACTATAAATAATTATATTTTGTGTAAAAACGCATGTTGATGTCATGAACAGGGTATGAGACAAATATTTACTTAATACATTTACTGATATAATATAAAATAGTTCCAATGGTAATTTGATTTTAACTTTTAAAAAAATTTCCAAAATTATTTTTCAATGAAATGAGAGTAAATAAAATAAATACAAAGAATCAAACAGACATACAATTTTTAGATGGGTTCTTTTTGACACATTTTAAGTTTTTAATGTTTATTTTCTACTTTAATATGATGCAAGTGATAACCACTAACAAAAACTAAGGAGAGAATATCCATTATTTAGATTTCTTATTTTAATATATATATGTTACCGTCAATGTCGTAAATTCAGGTAATGATGATATTGACTAGCCAATTAATATAATGCCTGGGTAACTTGGTCATTATCTATAATCAACATATATTTGTAACATTGACTTGATAAATCAGACGATGTTCTAATTTGATAAATTCACTAGTTATTATAACATATCCTATCGTCGTGTAGTCAATGTTATCTTTTATCGTTTTAACTTTAAAAACCCACGTTAAGATTAGGTATCTGTTTTATAACGAATAATAATAGGTATCTTTTATAGTTTTAATACTCACGGCAACTAACCTAACATAAGTATTGTTACAGTCTACGTTGTACTTTCGTATAATATAGTTTATAGTTTCCTATAGTTTTTCGTTTCGAAAAGTGTTGAATTGTATTATTAAAAAAATGAATTCAAATGAAATACGTCAAAAATTTTACAACGCATTATCTGATTTATTGAAAAATAAACGCGAAGATAATAAATCATTTTTAAACAAAGAGGAATATATGTTAAGATTGCAAGAAGTTAAATTAGCTAAGGAAAAAATTGGGAAGAAAAGTGCAAAGGATTACAGATACATTCGTAAGTATGATATAATAACACTCAATGGGCAAGAACGAATTATTAAATTTATAAGTAATAATTCAAAAAATGTACACTATTATGTATCAAATGACGAATTATTTGATATTTTACACGATAGTCACATTGCAATAGGTCATGGTGGTCGGGACCGCATGGTTTATGAATTAAAGACAAAATATTGTAATATTACCAAGGAAACTATTATGATATATTTAAGTCTTTGTATGCATTGTGAAAAAAAATCATCGAATCCAAAGCGAGGCCTAGTTTCTAAATCCATACTTCATAATGCATTCAATTCACGAGCCCAAGTTGACCTTATCGATATGCAAAGTCAAAGTTATAATGAATTTAAATTTATCATGAACTATCAAGACCATTTAACAAAATTCGTTCTACTTAGACCTTTAAAATCAAAACGTGCTGAAGAAATAGCATTTAATTTGATCGATATTTATACTACATTTGGTGCACCTGCAATACTCCACTCTGACAACGGAAGAGAATTTGTAAACACTATTATAATTGAGCTTAATATGATGTGGGGTGATATTAAAATAGTTCATGGCAAACCAAAGCACAGCCAAAGCCAAGGGTCGGTAGAACGAGCGAATCGCGATGTTGAAGACATTTTGGCAACATGGATGGCTGAAAATAATTCTAGAGATTGGCCATCGGGAATAAAATTTGTTCAATTCAGAAAAAATCGCGCGTTTCATTCAGGTTTGTGAATTATATTTATTAATAAAAAATGTATTAAAAAATTTAAATTTTATGTAATTTTAATGATAATTTAAAAAGTTGAGCATGAACTAGGTAGGTAAATAAAAAGTACATTTTTAATAAACTAACTTAACATTTTAAACTAATTAATTAATTAAATATTTTATATTATTATTATCGTTTTCACATTTTTTTAAACTTAACCACATTTATTATTTAAATAGGAATTGGCAGATCACCGTATGAGGCGATGTTTGGGTGTCCTGTAAGACTTGGTGTAGCGTCAGTTGGATTTCCACTCGATGAAACCACTAATTTAAACGAAGAAGAAGATATTGAAGAAATTGATAATGATATTAATATTAGACAAGAAGACGATATTGAAAATAATCTTGATGGAGTTCAACTAACCAACAATGAGCATTTATGTGAGTCAATCTGTGATTCAAATTAATTAATTATTCCAAAAAATAAATACAATGATTGATAATTTATTTTTATATTTTAGTCAATATCAGATAAGACGAAATATTGAATGAAAGAAAATTATCTGCAAAATGCTTGGAAAATCAGGCCAAAAAAATGATTAAAAAATCTAATAAAAAATTTGAAGATCTTGAAGTAGGGGTAAATGTTCGAGTTTCAATTCCCGATGTTGATCGAGCTAGAGGTTCACCACGAAATGTGTTGGCTGTCATCATTAGTATCGAAGATAACATGTATAAATTAGGTATGCAAATTTCAAATTAAATTTAAATTTAAAATAATAAAAATATATTTTAGAAAACGGTATTCTCAAACATTTATACACAAGAACGGAAATTTTTCCTTGTAAAGAAAAATTTATTTTTCTCGAAAACGTCTTAAAATTATCTGCCGAAAAAGAAATTACACTCCGTGAAGCGGCTGGAGTCAACAGTGTTATGGGAACTTAAGGATTTCAACGGTGCCACTGCAAAACAAATTGCAAAACAAATAAATGTACTTGTAGATCTAATAACCGGCTTTGTACATCGAAGTGCCATAACAGCTTATCATGCGAGAATAAGTGATACCCATACGTCATAATCGATAATCAACATACAAGTATTAAAATAATAATTATTATGAAAAAATTAATTTTTTCTTATATTTTTTTTTCATTGTCTATTCTTAAATAGTAAATATAATATATTATATCTAAAATTATCAATGGCTACATAGTTTTAGTCAATAATGACAATGACTGGTCAATCATAGAAATTATGTATTAATATTAAATTTGTTCTATTATTGTCTATCTTAGTTAGGTATTCTCTAAAATGACTAGCCAATAATATCAATGCCTATGTAAAACAGTCAGTGTTAACATAGACTAGTCATTTTTAACAATACCTAATTATCATCATTGGCGGTAACATATATATACTAGCTGATCAAGTGCACTTCGTTGCCCATTAAAAACAATAATGGTGTTATGTTGAGGACAAAATACATACCATACCCTATTTCAACCCCTTACAGCCCTTTTGTAGCATAAAAATAGCCTATATCCTTTCTCAGTGTCTAAACTATCTATGTACCAAATTTCATATAAATCGGTTCAGTAGTTTCGGAGCCTATTCAATACAAACAAACAATCAAATCTTTTTTCTTTATAATATTAAGTATAGTATAGATAAAATATGTAACCATTGACAACCCTATAAATAAACAGTACATAGCAACCATGGTTACCAATAGCAACCATTTATCACTAAGCGCGGACCGCGGTGCATAAACTATGGGCGTGGTTACAGACTGCCGCGACGGCGGCGATACGGCGCACAACGCCATCTCTTGAGCGTTGTATGTTTTTTTTTTTACCAGAACGGCCTCTTAAGTTGTTCAGAAGCAGAGTTCTGTATGAGGAAGTGAATTGGTAACAAGTTGGATTGGTGTTTCTGTATCCCAGGGCACGCAATGCTCCGAAAAAATTCTCTAGTGAATCTTGGTTGAAGTTCCTTAACAGTATTGATTTTATACCCAACTTGTTCAATAACTTAAATACCTCTTGAAATCCTAAAAATGTTAAGTATATATAGGTATATAGTAACAATAGTAACATACTCTGTCTAATGAATTGTACAGTTAAGATTTACCTTTAATAGTTTTTATCTAATTCTTAATTGTTGGAGGTTGAGGACTTGTCTTTATTTTACTAACAGGATTTATGAAGTACATTGACTGCAACATTTTAAGCGACACTTCCCATAACTGATGGTATGGAGAGTATCTTTTCAGGCCTGTGCGATATATTTTTCCGTTCACCACTTTATCATAACTCCCGTTTACTGAGTCAAATAATTTGTCGAAAAACTGGCAGAATTTGTGTCTTTGGCATTTTCATTCATAATTTGTTTTGCTGAAATGACTAACTTTAGGTACTTATAGACAATTTTTTTTTAAAGTTGGAAAATATTATTGAGTGTTAAGTACAACAGTATCAGTATTGATATCTATAATTATAGACCAGTCTATAGTAGATACATTTGTACTTAATGCTCAATGACGGTCCATTGCTGATATTTTTACTTACAAGCTAAAAATGACATTATAGATGCAACTCTTTCTCGGATAATACTTGAACAGCACATTTGACTTTCATTTTTTTAATTTTATGAGGAATTACGTGTTCGGCTGTCAGCCTTGGTAGCATTCTCACATCCTCGATCTTGCAGTCCAATTCATATAGATCGATAATGTCATTCCAGCGGGCTTCCATTTGTTTTCCGTCCATAATGAATAAAACATTTTTATTGAGAAGGTTGTTACGTACTCCTTTCAATAGATGAGGGGGATCATATATATGTACAATATTCAATATATCTGCTCCACATTGAACATTGTAAAATTCTTCTTTAAATTGAATATTATTTCTTAATGCCTCCGCTCTAGTGTCATGATGTAGCATATTAATAGCAGCTTTGTTCGTGGCTCCTTGATCACAGACAGATGCAACAACATGTAACCCTGCTTCATGCACTGCTTGAATCACATTTTTTATTTGGTTTGACAAATCATGGCTACTGGTGAAGCCCTTGCAAAAAGTATAAGATATGGGTTGCTTATATTTTTTAACCACGCCACGAATCATAAACACAAAGCTGTGGTTAGCAAAATTTTGGGTCCTTCCTATACCATGTTATGCATATAAAATTATTGGATTATATGGATTTTAAATCTTTTAAAGACATGTTCTCGAGTTCGATTCACGGTAACGGTTGCAATTTTTTTTTCATTTTTTTTCCGCTTTTTATTTAGCTATTAGTTTTCACTAATGAATAGGTCTAAACTCGAGGATTATTATAGGCGTGGCTAATCTTAATTTTGTTAACCGAGTTATCTTACTATTATATAAAGAGACAGCGTTTGTTTGTTTGGTCGCAAAAATCTCAAAAAGTAAACAACGGATTTTAGTTCGGTTTTCACTATTAAATAGGTCTAGACTAGGGGAAGGTTTAAGTGTGGAAAAATTAATTGAGTGTTGAAAAAAATAACAAAAATGTAAAAACAATTAACGCTTTATCCGTTAAAACCCTTTTTACCCGACATCTGTCATTCGCTTCGTGTCTATAAAAGCCGGGGGAATCCCGGAACGGTCAGTATAGGACAGCTATATAAAAGATGAATAAATTGTAGGTGATACAAAGTTCACTGGGTCAAATTTACCTATGAAAAGTATAGCTATAGCAAAGCGTTGCCGGTTCAGCTATACATTTATAAAAAAAAACAAATCTTTGGCATAGGTCTTACGCAGCTCATGGGGTCCAAATCCACTGCTCACATATTTCCGCGATCCAATTCAGTGGATTACCTTGGTGGTTTGGATGCATGTAAATCGCTTGAGGTTAATCTTAACTTAATATTTGCCTCAGGCAAAGCTGGGCGGGACAGAATAAGACGGATCAAAATTTTCTAACCTAACCAAATTTGATCTGAAAATGTTCTTATTTGTTTCATTTAGTTGAGCATAACTTTTTTGCCAAATTTCAACATTGTGCCTAAAATTTATCTGAATGCCCATAGGAAATTGTTTGGTCAACGTAGAAATTTCAGATCATTATTTCAGATTTTTATCTTTGACAAAGTAACTATGTCCACTAGTTCAGCTAGATATATGTAAAATAAAATATACAAATTAAACATTTTAGAACTATTTATGAATAATGTTAAAATTACTTAAGCATGTTTTGTATAAACAAATTAATCCCCATTGACTTAATAAATCATTTAACTCTTGTATGGTTTCCACTGGGTAGTTATAACCAACCACTGTTGGAATATCTATATACTCAGCAGATGGATCCTATATTAAAAATGTATTAGTTACTAATTAAGTTTTTAATATTTTATATGATAATACGGACTTGATTAAAATCAGTGTTATTTTTTTCAGTAAATTCTTCATCCGAACTGTTTTTGATTAATTCAGTATATGAGTCATCCAGATTTTCAAAAATGTTTTGATTATTCATTCTTTTTTAAATTACAGTTTATTTTAATTATTACCTATATTACTATATTATGATGTGTATATATAATTACAAATCTTAAAAACTATTTATTAAATTATAAGCATATTAAAAAAATAAATAAAAATGAAAAAATAAGACAAATTGTTGAAATGGAATACCCAATAGGCAGTAATGCAGTATGTATAGTATGTATATTATATAAAATACTCTTTTGTTCTAAACATTTTTTTGCCTGTTGAAGTATTAGTTACATTTATTGGTGGTCCATTAAAGTAATTCATTTCATTAAAAACTGGATTTAAAACTATATGTTCATCAAAATCCACTTTATAAGCTTCAAAATGAGAATGAAAACCATTTAATTTAATTTGTTTTGTTAAGATAATTATTTTAATATTATTAATTACTATTATTTCAATTATTTTGAATAGACACATTTCAAAAATAAATCTGGTTAATTAATATCCTTCTTTGTAGTTAGTACCCATGTATTCGATTTTATTATAACATTCATACTGCTTAGATGTTATTTTATATGTATCGTTTATTAATTTACTATATTGATAGTCTATAATTATGTGTTTAGGATTCAACACCAAATTATGTTTTTTCGGCTGCATTAGTAAATAGGCAAATTTAATTTGAAATTTTTTGGCTAGTGTAAGTGTTATATTTTTTCTCGATGTTATTGAACATGCATATGTTTTTATTTCCTTTTGTTTACTTTCAAAACGAAAACACCAGAAATGTCGAGGTGGTCCTGATTCACGGATTATATTAGGATAGTGTATCAAAAAATGATATTTGGGCTTAAGAGTATCATTAAAAAGTAGGCTGTGTAAAGAATTATGGTCTTCAATTAATTGTTCCAAATATTTTATTGAGTTATCTGTAAATTTGTAAGACATTAACAACTCAACAATTTTTAATAAAATAATTACAAAATTCCATACATCATTATTTTCAGGAATTAGGTCCCCTATCATTAGAGGAAAAAAATGTACAAATGTCATTACCTCTCGAGCAGACATTTCCCAATACTTATAAAATTATTAGTATTTACATCCTCTGAATAATTATTTATTGTACGCATTATTTGTCTATTCTCAACAAATAGCTCTAAAGCTTTAGACTAGCTTTGAAAAAACGACAGAAGTAATTGGCTGAGAAGGATTTGCTAAAATCAAGCATAGTGTTCAATCCTAAATTGTCTCCCAATATTAGTCCTAGAATAAAATGTACATGGAATTCTCCATTTTGTGTTGTAACTATCAAACCTTCTTTCTCAAAGATATTAATTTCACGATTTAAATGTATTAAATATGGCTCATTACCAAATTTTTTGTAATCAATGGTTTTTATTAAAGCAGCTAAAAAAATATTTGACAGTTGGGAACTATTTTCTGCAAGAGGAAAACTGTAGTAAATGGCAGAGATTGTTTGGGACATTGAATGGAATCCTAACGGATTATTTATTTCTACATCACCCATGTACAAAAAAAAAGGAAAAACTAATTTTCCTACATAATGAGATGTTTTCTGTTTCCAAAGATTCCCTTGTACAAAATGAGAAATACTTGAATCATCATTTTTTAATATTGTAAGGTTATTAATAAAAGTATTTAAATTATCACCATGTTCTAAATATTTTTTAAATTGTTCATTCAAAGGTAACAGAGCTCCTTTAGTTACTTTTTCATCATATATCGTTTCACCCAATAGCTGAACATTACAAATTTCATTGTTAATAGTAAATTGTTGTAAGTCGGTAACATATTGATTTTGAACAAGCCATTTTCCTAAACGGTACTCAGTACTACAAGGTTGAAAAGGATTTGAAAAAACTGTGGAGAGTTTATTAAGCTGTATCTTTATAGTTGAATGTTCTACTACTTCTACTTGGGAATTATTTAATTTTGTCAGCATTAATGCCATTGGTTTAGTTAAATATTCAATAATATCATTTTGTATCTTTAAAACATCTTTAAATGAAAAATTATTATTATTATGCAGACTCATGATAAATGTAATAGCTGATTTATATAAGGAATTAATAGCAGAATCTATATCAAAACATTGAGGTATTTTTTTTGAGCAATCGGGTTGATTTTCTAATATGGGCGTATCAATGTATACTTCTGTGACATTTGAATTTATAGTATCAATATTATTATCTAAGTATGGGCTGTGGCGAATATGTTTAGTTGAAATGTGCCTTTTAAAACTATTTAAACATTGGAAAGCCTGATGACAGGATTCTTCAGCACATTCATATGTACTGTATGACTTGTGTTCGCGCAAGTTACGCATATTACGATCAATTAGAAGTGCAAATGTTGGCACCCTGTTCCCCCCTCGGTCGAGAGAGCAAAATGTTGATCGATCAGCTGGATCGATCGGCGTATGGTCGGCAAGCACGGTTTAAGATAGAATGGTTAAGCGACGAGGTCTGATATTTCGGCGGTAGAGTTTCTTATCAAAAATATGAAAAACTCACTGCCCCGTGGCGCGATCTACTAAATTACCACGATAATCTTGATAATCTTTAAATTTATTAAATAATAATACTATATTATAATTATTAATTAAAATAATTATTATTATATACTATATAGTACCTACTTCATAATACTTTATGATTGAAAACGTAGAAGAACTTTACAATGTATTTTTTTTTAACAAATGTCAATTTTATTTTAGCTTTTAATAGCTTTCCAATCTAATACTAGCTGTATGAAGTATTAACTAATTTTACAAAGAAAAATAAGAACCAGTTGTTAAATAAACTGATTTTTTAATTTCAATTTTTCTATTCTAAACCAAAACAGATTACCAAAAGGAATAATGGGTAAATCAAAGTATAAATATAGTTTGTATAAAAACATAATTTTATAATTTGTAATAGTTAATATCTTACTATATACACTATAAACCAAAAGCTTATATTATATCCTAAGATGATACTAATTTAGAAATTTTTTTCTTGGTTTTGTTTAATTTTTTAGCTTCTTGATTTTTTGTATAAGTATACTGTCTCATCCTCATTGTTATGTACATAATAAAAATCTCTGTTGTAATTTCTGTCTCATGTAGATTACATGGAAAAGTTATGGTTATGTTCTCTGCCTGGAAGAACTCTTTATGTGTATCATCAAAAGGACTTGAAGATTCAGCATGTTTCATAAAGCATAATTCTAATGATTCTAAAAGTTTGAATAAATAGTGATTTGGATGTGTTGAAAATCCCCGCGTTTTCAAATTCACCAAATCAGCAGCTGGATTTGATGATATTCCATAAATAGTTTGTAAACTCTTAAGGCATGTTTCACATTTTGTTTTTTTTTATTAATCTTTTATTTATATATCTATAAAATAATAATTTAATAATAAAAATTGTATTTTTAATTATTTTATAATCTGTAGGTATAGTATACCTACCCTGCCATAAAATAAACTGCACACTCAAAAGCTGTAGAACTGACATCACTATAATTGTGTTCGCTAAAAACATCCTCAAAATTCCATTGACCTTCTTCAACAATGTAATCAATTTTTGTTTTAAATTATTTATTTTAACTTCCCTTAAATTTACATCATTTTTATCATTTAAAATCTGACAGTAATTTATTGGCCACATTTAATTCCCATGTATGTAAAACTGTCAGTGCGTTTTTCAATACCTTTAACCAACAAACATATTTATGTACCGAACTAATTGATTTCACTGAATAAAATATAGTAAATTTACAAAAACTACAACTACCCACTCTACTACAAATTATTAATTAGCAAATAAATAAAATACTTTCCTAAGATTTTAGTACCACAAAACATCACATAGAAACGAGCAACACATAACATTTAATAAAACCTCCAAATCTTGACTATTTTTTTTTATCCCTTCTGCTGGAAATTTTCTATTGAGGGCGTCAAATAAATTATTCATAAAAATAGTAAAATGTATTGTTTCCTCACATTCATTGAACCCTGGGTATGATTTAGTATTAAAAAATCTTATACCATCTGCTACTGATTTGCAGAAAATCTGTTAAATAAAAGATAATTTACACAATATTAAATAACGTTTTTATTTTATTTTTCATAAGGAGTTATTTGATCTTACTTGTGAAGCAAACTTCACTTTCAGCTTTGAGAAACTGTTAAGTTGAAAGTGATTTTTGGTGAGTCTTGGACAAATCCTTGTCAATGACTTAGAATCAGTTTCATAAAGGTGCTCATAAATTGCCCATTTAATTGGAGGTTTTGTTGGACTAATCTAATCGACAAGTAATGTTAATATAATAGGTATATTTAATTATTTAAGTTGTATTTACTAATATTCTTTCAAATATTGTACTATTAAAACTAATTAATAATTATATATTCATTGCTGAATTAAACTATTTCATGAATAATTAATGTTAAATAATCACTCTTAATGTTTTTTTAGTGTGCAACCGGTTTCTGACAGTTTTCAGCAAATATGGCGCATCAGAGAATACAAACACTTGGCGATTGTTGTCGAATGGATTGGTAAATGAATTTCGTATTTCATCTGATTGTGCATAAATCCCTAACGTATGCCACATTGTACGATTAGTTGATGCGCCAACACTTGTTATAGCTAGCACTTGAACCCCAGAATTTTCCAACAATAGAATCGCCTTCAGCACAATTTTAGTTAGATCAATACCTATTCAATTTCAACAATTAAAATGTAACTTATTGTACTATTTAATAGTTAAAACACGGTTCACTTAAATGTACCTTTAACTGGTCCCTTTGAGGCAAAGACAGCGATTGGCTGATGACACTTCTCAGATAATCCTTGAATCATCAAAACTAATGCGTGATTAGCTTTTTCTGTACTTTTAGTATTCAACTCATCACCATAATATTCCAAACCATGGTATGTTAGGTTTCTAATGTTAACTGATATACTCTCTCTCAAAGATATTTCATCAAACACCAATACAACTTTTTTTTGATTCTCTGTTTTATTCTCAAATTTTTTTTTTAATAGTTTGAAGAAATTATTGTCAAAACCTCATCCAATCTTAACTGCTAACAAGTGACGTCTTAACGTTGTTACACATGGCAATGGCAAGATATTTTGTCCACGAAGAAATGAATAACCGCTTGGAGATCTATGAAGTATTCTAGTATTTGTAAATTATTAAAAAACTTGAATATTATACTATTATTACTTACCTTATTTGAAACATTAGGCATAATAACATCCAGTTTTCATTATAGCGTCTACTTTTAGGATTTTTAAATTTTGCTGCTGCGAATATTTCTTTAATTAGTTCTGATTGACCCTGAGAAACGTTTGCTTTATTTAAAATGTCACTTAATTTTTGTTCACTTATGTTTTTCATTTCATTTTGAATTTTATTTAAACTATTTTGCAATTTTAAAATTTTACTATTTCTACGAACATTTTGTTTTTGAATTATTTCTTTAGCCTTTTGGATTCTACTATATTTTTTTTGTTTGTTAGGAGAAAAAACTGTTAAAATATTTTGTCCACTATTAATTCTTGCACGTTTTTTTTGACTAGAATACAGTAGACGTTTACACCAGAGACAAATATTGCAGTTACCGGAACACATTTATTACAGTATTGTGAGTTAAAACTATACATATATTTCATTATTTTAATTTTATCAACTGCTTAATAATTTACCTATCATCTTTAATTACACTTGAACACTGTATGTGTCTCCATTGACCACATGATTCAATGTATCGAGGAGCATATGAAGCCCTTATATCCTTATTTTCAGTAGAAGAAAAAGCTCCTTGACAGCATTTAATTTTATCAAATTCATTAAAAAGTGACTGAAATTCTATTAGGTTTTTTTGTTGACTGTTTTTTAACCCAATTTCATGGGGTGTTACAATTTTATTATTGATAAGTAAAATTATTTTAGAATCTAAAAAATATTACATTTAAGTATAATTAATTATTTAATAGGTACCGTTCTTTTATAATACTGATATAATAAATAGTAATATACCAGTTTTAATAATGAGTTGCTTTTCAATATATCTAGAATAATTGCTTTTGAAAGTACTCAGAGTGTGGAAAGCAATATCAATTGGAGCTATTTCATTACTATGAAACCAGTTTTTTGGTACATCTATCATTTGTCTGTTGTTTAAAACCAATTGGTATAAAGAAGTTGAAGGGTTTAATTTGTCAATCTGCTTAAACAATAAAGTAATATTTAACAATGAATAATTTTATTCTATTTTAATTTGTAATCTGTTTTTGAAATTTACCTTTCTTTTTTTAGGTTCTGACGGAATCAATACATTACTAGGTATAAATGGTTCAATAAATGTCTGTTCACAGTTAGAGACGTTACCAAAATCAATTTGTTTATTAATATTTAAACCGTGGGTAAGACCTAGTGGTAGTACCACATTTTCGTTACAAATATTAATATTATCATTTTTAATGTTTATATTGCAATATTGCACCCTTTTTAAGTTGCAATCTCTTTAAACACACCTAACAAAATGTAGAAAAGATTAATTATACAAAAACTTAACATTATTTATAAAAAAATATATTTACAGTATATTTACTTGACCTGAGTCCCAAGTACTAATAATATCACTTTCATAGAAATGTTTTGCACAGACCCTATGACTTTTTTTAAGTTGCATCCCTAATGCTTCTTCCCACAATATTTTAATCTCTGCATTTTTGGGGGCTCCAAAAAGAGATTTTGATGCCTCGTGAGGCTCATGTACACAACTGATTGGGCCGGGAACGAACAGAAATAGTCCGTGATGCCCGGTCACCAGAATACTTCGCAACGCACTCTGTACACACCGACCGACCTATGTTATGGTGTGTATTTATAATATATATATAGCACCCAACAGAAAGTGGACAGGGTCGCCGAGCAAATCCTGTGAGTGCTAGAGTTTGGGTGGGTGTGTAAATGTGTGTATATATGTGTGTATGTGTGTGTGCTACAATTAAATAATAATAAAAAATAATACGGTTTTGATAGGTAACTGATTTACTGTATTATTGGTTAGCGAATGATAATAAAGCAATAATACAGCGTATATATAATAATAATAACAATAATAATCTGATATGTAATAATAATAATAATAATACAGATCCGTAACAATAATAATAATAATAATAAATCAGATATGGAATAATAATAATAATAATAATTCAGATCTGTAGCAATAATAATAATAATAATTCAGATTCGTAACAATTATAATAATAACAGATAATAAATATAACTCACAATTTTGTCGGTGCTCTGCTGGCCAGCCGCTACCAGGACCTAATACACACTGTAATTCAAAGGTACAAACAATAATATTCAGTGGCGATTAGCGCACACTATAGTAATATAATATAACTAATATAAGGGCAATTCGCGCCCACACAGTACAATATTATAACAAACAATGCTTAGTGGTGATCATGGGCGCCCATAGGTAACATTTTAGGAGGGGTCAAAATAAAAAAATTTTCGAATGTAAGATAATAAAGATTTAATGTTATTTTTTACATATAAATGTATACATGTACGTTATATTAGATTATAAAAAATATAAATTAAAAAATATAATTCAGTATATTATTCGGTATCAGTAAATAAAAACTGTAAATTTCTTCGTTTTATTCCAAACATATTAATTACATCCTGAATGAAATTATCCTTGTTTGCGTTAACTCTTTCACGATGAAGGCCCATCATACACAACCCATTTAAACGATCTTCTCCTGTAGTCGAGCGAAGCCACGTTTTTACTCGCCTTAATGTACTGAACGATCTTTCTATCGTGCACGTTGTCGGAGGCAGTGATATAAAAATATTAAGTATTTGAAAAATAGCTGGATAATATTCGCAATGAGCCAATAAATCAACAAACGAAATTTCATCACACTTGGAGTCAATCAAATTTTTATCAATCCAATACTGATACCAAATATTAGATTCCTCTATCATATTTTCAATTTCATAATGATCACTAATCAGCTTAATTTTTTCTTTGAAATCATTAATGGTGTACTTTTTAATATTTGTAGGATGCAGTAGACTTATTGAGAATGCTATTTTATTTGTACTTGAAAATCGTCGTGAAAGAGATGATATTAGTGAATCTAAGTACGGAATAAAAATAGAAAGTCTGTAATAGTGTTCAGCAGAATCAGTTTCGTAATTTGATCTATTTTTTTGTTTGGATGTAATACGTGGAATTTTAATTTCTGCGCCAATTTTTTCTGCCATAAATATGGAGTTATTAAAAACGATATCTGATTGTTCTCTATTATTATTAAATATAGTTAATAAATCTTGAATATGATTTTGGACCGAGTATCAATCAATAGATTTTGCCTGCAATTTATTTGGAACTGGTTCTAATTGAGCTGAGTATTTGGATATAATATTTAAAGATATGATAAATTGTGATGTTGATGTCGCACATGATAGTTGGTGTGCTTTTGTGCGAGTAGTGGTGTTAACTTTAAAATCTGAGTCATTATTATGAGATAGTTTTTCTAAAACTGACTTAATATTAATAAAGTTTTCAGCAAAAATGCGAATAGATTTATATTTCGCAGACCAACGAGTATCACACAAAAGTGGTATATTTGTAACCAATTTTCGACGAAGTACACTTTCACGAAAAAAATTAATAACCTCTTTAATTACTCCTACAGTATTTTGTATTTCTGTCACTGCATTCAAATCATTTACAACGAGATTGAGTCTATGCGAAGCACAGTGGAAAAATGTTGCTTTAGAATATTTATCACAAATTATTTTCTGAACTCCATTTTCTTTTCCAGCCATTACTGAACACCCGTCAAAACCCAAGCCAACAAGTTTATTCATATCCAAACCGTATTTTTCAACAGAAGTCAAAATAGAAGTAGCTATACCAACTGTATCTAATGTTTGTAGTGCACTAAATCCTATAAATTCCTCTCTTATAGTTTTTGAACTATCAACATAACGAACACCAATCGAAGGTTGTTCAATGCCAGCAATATCGGAAGTTTCGTCGGCTAACAGTGAAAAACTCAGGCTACTATTTACTTCTCGAACAATTTGATCACATAATACATTTCCACTTAATAAAATTAATTCATTTTGAATGCGGTGTGAGGTATATTTAGCTTTACTATGACATGTTGATAAATGCTCAGACAGAACATTATCTCCAGATTCTACACGAAACTTTAAAAGATCATGAAAATTTCCACTACAGCTCAATTTGCCTCTAATTGCTAGATCATGTGTCGCACAAAATATTATTGATGACAAAATAGGGACTAGCTTTTTTCTATTTTGTTCAATTTGAGAGTGTTGAGCAGTATTTAATTGATCTATAACACTTTTTTCTTTGTTGGACATAATTTTTAAAAAATCTGTTGATTGAGAAACCGAATCCCTTGCCATTCAGATTGCATATGTTTTTTTGCGTGAAAATGAAAATCTTTATACTTGGTAAATTCACTTACAATGAACGCTCCTAATAATCCTCTTTTAACGACAGGACGAAAAACAACACAATGTTTGCATAAGCCGCCTTTTAAATGTCTAGAATAAACTAACCATCGATATTGTTTAAGCCATTCTATTTTAAAATTCCTTTTTTGTGCAATACTGTCATTCTTAAAATCATAATTATCAGAAGGAACATATGGTTTTGTTAGTAATTTATATTTAAGTTCATCTGATAAATTTGATTTATTAATATAAAGTCCTAAATCTGGATATGACTCACAATCATTTGGCGTATAATTAATTGTTGATGTAGGTACCGTATTTATTGACGTAGAACATTCCGGGTTTGAATTTACTTGAGCAGAAACACTTGTCGATGTGTGTGGCTCAAGCACAGCAGATGCATTATCTTCATCAGATTTTTTTTTAATTAAAAACAATCAAATATCCATAGTAAAAATTGAATTTAAAAAATAATAATCACTAATGACACTCAGCAGTCAGCACTAAATATAATGTCACACAGAAATTGGACGACTAAAATGCAGTTAATGTTGTCTGATAAAATATTTGTAGTACCTATATTGTGATCTTTATGGATTTACCACAAATTATCTGCGATAAATAATTTTACGTATACCTACCTATACGAACTACAGACTACGACCTATCTATGATGTTAATATACGATAACAATGAGTATATTTTTATACTTATTTCATATCTTAAAAGTGATTTCAACAAATAATTTTCCTCGGTAATAAGGTATAATATATAATATAATATTGTGGTAATATTTATTGAGCTACAAGTTCATAAAATTTTTTTCCAGGGGGGGGGCAAGTGCCCTGTCTTGCCCCCCCCCCCAATGGGCGCCCATGGTGGTGATTCGCACACATAAGATAATATAAAAAAGAACAATTAATATGACGGCAATTTGTGCCCACTAAAAAATAAACGAACAAGTAATTCGGCGATTTGCGCACAATATTGTTCCGCAATAACTATACGGAACAGACTAAAAACAAATATAACAACTGCGGCGACCTATGCTAACCGTCGCGCGATAATCTACATATTATATAATAACTCACAAGATAACATAATATAATACAAAAATAAAAACAATATAATTCACAATTTGTCTGTATGTGAGTGTGCGGCGGTCGGTGCGTACCAAGATCTATAAAGTAGAGGTTAGCCAGTTATCATGATATTTTCTGATTGGCTGTTGCGCGTGTGACATATACGCTAGATCCCTATAAAGCGGTATTCATAAAATTCAAATGTAAAAATGCAAATTTATAGGAATAATAAATACCTACGCGACAATCATGTATTAATACAATTTTTTTATACTTTATTTTATTCCTAAATAGTTTATTTAGGATATAGACAGAAGGTTAAGAATTAATTACTAACATATTAAGACATGATAATTTGAAATAATTTAATATCTAAATATACCTATCAGACGTATTAAAATAAACAATATTATAACATTTATTAAAAAGATTAAACAAGCATTTATTTGGTTTTATAATAAAATAATTGTTCTATTTCTGAAAATCAACGATTTTTTACACAACAATTTATTTCAATGATAGTTAGAAACAACTAATCAGTAGCAGTAATAACAACTTATATATTAATACTTATATGTATCTAATTATTATTTATAATTAGTTTTTTTTTTAAATTAAATTTATATTTTCTGAATTCCATAATTCATATAATATTCTTAGAAATATATTTATTTTAAATGTCGGATTAGAAGATATGTAGGTATTTAGGTTTTTAATAATAATTGTTTTTTTGTTTCTATTTCCCATACCTACAGGTTACAATATATATCCGTTATAACTTAGAATTCAGCCTACCATTTACCAATACAAGCTAGTTAAGTTGCAGTAGTTGTTCAATATTTTATTATATAAGTTGTATGTTGTAAAAAAAACTATTAATATGTCATAAAGCAAGTGACCATTGTTATTGAAGCTTATTTTTATCATAGTTTATTTATTTTCTGAAATACAATTTTAAATAGCAGTTGAGGATTTATGTAGACAAATAGTTGTAATAACTAATGACTAGTAAACAAAAATCTCATATGTTTAAATACATGTAAGAGTATAAAATTGAAAAATATGATATGGTTTTGATTAAAATAATTATTATAGCCACAAATTAAAATATAGTATATACCTATATAAATAATAGCCTATATGGCTATATACCTAACCTATATTATATATAAAACATACCTGATATCATCTACTTGTAAGCAATATATATCATATTATAATGTATAACATAATACAATAATAATCATTGATTAGTGTTACCAAAGAATAGATTTTACTGAATTAATACAAATATTACAATATCTATTGCATTTACCAAACCAATGGTGTAAAATATTTTCTACTTTATTAAATCATTTCATTTAAGACTCACCTAACTTAAAATATAATTAATAATTATTATAATTATGACAACAACAGTCAACCTCAAAAACAACAATAATAATATATTGTATTATAATTAAACACTTCTGTTAATAATTAAATAAAAAATGTAAGTAGGTATATATATAATATATATAATTATATGCACTTTTATATTGATATATTTTAGTTTGACAGGATAGTAGTGGATAGATCACCTCATAATAATACCTTACTAAAAATATATTACATTTATATTTATATTTTCTTAATAATTTGAATTCAAACAAATTAATAAGATTATTATAATTATAATTATTAAATCATATAAATTTAGTGTTAAATTCAAAGACTGACTTATATTAATTGTGAATTACACAATACCTAATGTCCCAGAATTATATTTTATGAACATTTGTGAGTATTTACCACTTTTACATAAATGTAATATATTCTATGATTAGTATAATGTACCTATAATATTATACTTACGAAATAAATAGACTTTATGTTACTAGCATTAATTGGCTTTTTATTAGCCAAAGAGTTTCTAACTAGCTTTAACATATGGCATGCATCAAACATAGCATTACATTCTAACTTACCACCAACAGTAAATTTACAATTAAAATCATTTTCATTGACATTAAAATTGCACCAAAACTTTTTAAAACACTGTACATTTGACGATGCACCATCGCAAGTAACACTATATATAAAAGTGTATTTTGTAGTTATAAAATTTTTTCTTTTGATCATGTTCACCCATTTTTGTAATAACTCAGGTTTTTTGAGTGGGAATCTAGATATTAAAATTAGGGTTTCAATTAGATACTAATTTATATTTTATTACAACAGTTATAGAACCTATTAATTGCAATAAACAGCATGATTTTAGATTAAAAAATTAAAAAAATATTTATCAAGACTATAATAATTAGATAATATTCACCTATGGAATTTAATAGATTTTAATTTACTTTAATTGTTCCACCTGTTTGTACATAAAAAGGCCGAACATGACAAAACCATTTTTATATGGAAATGAACTTAAAGTCTTAATTACTTTATATAATTAATAAAATGTTATTAAATACACAAAACAAAAATAGTGAATACTATGCATGAGATAAGCATATTAGATTTTCTAATAGTCTAATATTTCTAATAGTTAGCTACAAGATTAGAAAACAATGCTTTTATTATGATAATTATTTTTATTTATTTCAATTATTTTAAATTTTTTACCACCTTTAAACATTTTTTAAAATTATATACAAATAACATCTATTTTATTTTATGTTATTTATATTATGATTAATCTCTTATAGGTACTTCAAATGTATATTTATACCTATAGTTTAAAATATTTGGTGTATTATTTTATTAAATATTATTATGATATAAAAGTATATACAAATTATTAAACGAATATTTTATATTTTAGATACCTATGTCAAAAAAATTGTTACATAATTAAATATTGATATAAAGGTACATTATAAAATTTAAAAAAAAATGTATTTAGTTGATAGGTACGGGGCTTTTTTTTCCAAGATTCATTATAAATAATATAAATTATAATATGGTATCGCGTGACGAGTATTATACAATTTATACTACAGCGTAGGCAAATTTTTTTTTAATAAAAATGTTATTCAGAATTTTTTTTGTTGGTAAATCTAAGTTTTAAGTAAACATGAAAACAAAAATTTTGATACCAAAGTTAACGTAATACGACCATGTATCCCAGAGTAATGTCAAGTTAAAATGTGAAATCTTTCAATGTTATTGGTATGGAAGTTCAATTTCTTGCCATACAGGAGTGGGGGTAACGAAAAATACGTCTGCCCGTTTTTACATCATAGTCCGCGCTCCAGTATATTCTTATCTATCTCAGTGCCATGATATAATAATTTATTTGGCTGATAACAGTTGTTTATGGATGATGATGACGGATAATATTATGTGACTTATATTTTGTTATGATTTTTTTTAAGTTACAAGTACTTACGGTGTTGTTAAGTAATTACGGCTAACGGGCTAATGCTAATTTGATAAACGGCTAAACATTTAAATTTGCAAAGTGATCGTGTAAGTTCTTACTATTCTCCACTAACCACCTTTAAAGAATTATGGATAAAGTAAATAAAAAAACTAAAGGAAAATCTGCATCATTAGAACAAAAAGATGCACTGGTTGAGTTTATGGTAGCTCACCCTGAGCTACAAAAAGGAAAATTTGGTCCAAACTTTACTCATAAGCAGGCAAAATGCTCTATGGAATGAAGTTGCTCAGGAACTTAATAGTATAATTGGTGCAAATAAAAATGCAGAAAAATGGAGAAAAGTAAGCATAATTTAAAAATGTGAGTTAATTGCATACTGAATTTTGTTCTATTTTTTACTCTAATCCAAATAATGACAGTGTTGGATTGATATGAAATCCAATACCAAGAACAAAAACGTTCAGTTAAGGGGGATGTCTAGTCCACATAGTATGTTTTCGTGACCAGAGATCGCGCGTCAGTCGATTTACCTCTACTCTCCCCCAATCCTGCCGTCAATATACAGCTTTAGTATGTTATTGTATTCAGAGATGGCGCGTTAGCCAATTTATACTGACGTGATCCCACCCAAAAGTAATTTGAATTCCAAAATGTTAATGCATATAAATCCGGTTTTTAGTTATAAATTAAAAACATTTCATTATATAGGTAATACAGTTGAATATTTTATCATGAAACTCATTATTTCAAAAAGTCTCATTGTTTTTAAAGAAAAAGTTTTTATGTCGTTATAAACAACATTTTTATTTTCTATTCTTAAATGTTTTTACTTATTTGTTTAGTTTTAATTATGAGTATTATTATTGTAATTAAAAGTACCTATTCCAAATGTTATTTAATTGGTTCATAAAAGAATTGCCCTGTGTATTATACCTATACCTATCAAAAAACTTACAAAGTAAATTATTTAATTCTTTTTTTAAAAAAAACATGATTACCTAATATTGTATATTTATTTATTTATTTATTTATGTATGAACGGGCTAAGAGCCCCATCCCCTGTCCGCACGATGATAATTTCTATCACTTTTGTGAAACCTACTATCATACTTTCATGCACGCATGATAGCACGAGAGTCGCTTTCGTGATAGCTTGATGGTCACTATCGATCTGTTCGCACCATAGACCTATTACTGAGTAAAAGGTCAATGGTTCGCACGATGATACTCCCTTGATAGCAGCTTTCACGATAGTAACTATCGCGTTTTACTATCACCGCGTGTGACCGCGGCTTTAGTATAAGCCACGGCTATAGATTCTATCTGTACGGGCCGGGAACATAAGATAATAATATGTGCGCCCGGACACCAACTTATTGCAAACCACTAACACCTAAATCTTAATAATATGTGTGACACTTGAATAGCTGGGTGTGTAGTGATGTAAATAGCTCGAACAGCAGTGGTCTGGATTGCCGGGCAAATACTGTTGAGCTATGTAATGCTTGTTATGTCAAATGTATAAAATGTATAAGTGTGTATATTGGGTGTGTGTAAGACTTAAAACTATAGAACATGGGTAACTCAAACAATGGTAACGCAGATTGCAAATATGGTAAAATATATATAATATAATAATAAAAAAAATTACGGCCCTTTTGGCCCAACAATTAAAAATGTATAAAAATATAATATAAAGTTGCCGGTTCGGCACAACCAATAAAAAATATAATAATATTATACGGCCAAGTATAAAATAATAATGTATAATAAAATATCAATTGGCACAACCTTAAAAAATATAATTAAATAAATTAGAAAAAAACTCACAAATTGTCGGTGCTCGGCTGGCCAGCTGCTACCTATACAGCTATATAATAATGACACACACATCAAATTATAATTTATAAAAATGCGGCGATTAGCGCCTACAAAAAATAATAATCTTTATGCGGCGATTAGCGCCAATAAAATATAATAATTAGTAATACGGCGATTCGCCGTATATTAGCACGTACGTGAAGTTGGCCCCCCCACTTTGACCGATCGACTCCGGACAAATTGTAAACAATTGTAAATCCATTGTAAATAATTGTAAATTCATTCCCCGAATTTGTAAATCACCAGAAAACTCGGAAATTAAAAAACAAATGAGGGGGCCAAGTTCAGGTAGCCCCCCCACTTTGAGCTATCGACTCCGAACAAATTGTAAACAATTGTAAATCCATTGTAAATAATTGTAAATCCATTCCCCGAATTCGTAAATCACCAGAAAACTCGGAAATCAAAAAACAAAACGAGGGAGCCAAATTCACCGCTCCCCCACCAATTTAGAAGAAAGACGAAGTACGGCACTCTGACCATGTGTAATCGACTCCGGGCAAATTCTAAAATTTTGCAACCTTTCAATAACTAATTGTAACCGACATCAGACAATATGTAACCAAACAGTTTCCGAGAAAACTCGATTTCCATTTCAGGGATCCGACATTTTATTAACATTATTGATATGATTTAAAAACCAACAAAAAATTTTTTTCTAAAATTTCCACCAACTTGTCAATTTCATTAATAAATTATAATTATTTTTAAATTAATCTTATAGAAGTCATAAATTATAATAATTGCTAAATGTACCAAATGCCCCTAATAATTGATAATATGTACCATGTGGATTGTGGATGCATACAAATATAAAAAATATGTACCTAATATTATGGTTTATTATTTTCAACTGACTCACAAGAATTTTCTATTTCCTGAAAAAAATGTTATACTTACCTCGATGAAAAAGCACCTGCGTGTTGTTTCTTTACGCTTCTCAACTTAATTTATATACACTGTACACTATAGATATTTTAAAACATAATATTTAGCAGATATTATAATAACGTCCTAAACTTGTAACCAAGTATTATTTGTAACCTACATACAATTTAAAATATTCTTAGGACTTCAACTTTAACTTAAGTAATTTATAATAACATTGCTGAATAAAAAAAACTTGAAAATTTTTTTTCTTAATTTTTTATTTTAATTCTATACAAATATCTATAGAACACAGTAAAATAAATGAGTAAACCTTTTCTGAAAAACTATTAAATATTAAATACAATTTTATTACCTAGTACATAAGTTATTATGAATTTAGTACACAAGACTTTACAAATTTATTAAAATAAACAAACCCATCAAATAAAATATAATTTCAGAATTTTTAAACATAATTAATTATTAGTATATCGGTTTATTTATTTTAATACATATGTAAAGTCTATGGCTGTGAAAATGGCCCACCCTTTATATCACAAACTAATCTAACCCACATCAACTTTTAGCAATTAATTATCAAAAATTAGCAAGTAAGGTTTTAAAATTTGAAATTCATTATTTCCAAGTACGGAACAAAAATAATAAAAGATGGGCCAACTTCACGTAGCCCACCTTATATAACCCTCAAGTTCGAAAGAGGTATTGTTCGATTCCGTAAAATTAGCAATTAATTACAAGTCCATAAAAAAAATTTGTTAGTCTACTCTACGACCAGTGCTAATTTTTTTAGTTCGGTGGGCCAAAACACCACCCAATCAAAATCTTGATATTATTTTCAATTCAACATTTAGCAGTCAATTAGCAACAATTTGCATGACTACTTCCACAATTTGCAAGCCTTTAGTTTAATCATAAAACAAAAAAAACTAAGGGTGGGGCCGGAGACACTTGCCTACACCATTTTTAACAAAAATTATGATTAAAAATCCATTCCATGAAAAATGTTTATTAAAAAAAAACCTTGATTGAATAAAACAAATCTAAATCTAAATAAAAATTCTTAATATAGATTTTATATCAAATAGATTTATTATTATGTTTTTTCATTATGATTTTTGTTTAGATTTGTTTTATTATATAAAGATTTTGTTATTGAATATATATTTTTATCAATTATAGATTTTTGTTTATTGAATAAAGAATTTTTTATGAAATAGATTTTTTATTATGATTTTTTATTTAGATTTAGATTTTTTTTATTTAATTAAGATTTTTTCATTGAATATAGATTTTTTTTATCCTATTTTGATTTTATATTAAACACTGATTTTTTTATAAATACAATTTAATTTAAAAAAAAAGCAAAGTTGAATAAAAAAATTCTAGTCCCCCAAGGCACCAAACTATAATGTTACTATAAAAAAGGTCGGCAAGTGGGTACCGTTTTGCTGTACAGTAGGTGTTGAATGTCTCACTGTAAAGGATGGTATTACATTTGAATTCAATGATAGAATATCATTGTATATGAAAAACGATTCTGAGAGGAGACCGTCTGTCAACCTAGGATATTTTATATTATATTTATATTGCCATTATTAATAATTTCAAAGGCTCATAAAAAATTAGTTGGAGTTGCCGGTAAATTTTTTTTTTAAATCTAGTGTTGAATTTTCAAACCTTAAATATGAATAGAAAAATGTTTGTGATTTCTTAACCACAAAACAATTTGCAAATATTCGAAATTTTTATGACCAAATTTTAACTTAAAATGTCTATAAAAAGTTATAATTTTAATATATCTTTTTGATTTTTTTATTACACTCTAAACTAATTACGTAAAACCTTGTTTTAAATTTTCAATCATTAGTTATAAAAATTGAACATTTTATACATTTTTAACTACAAAACAATTTGCAAATATTGGATGGTGAATTTCGGTCAAAATTTGAAGTTTAAATGCTTATAAAAAAAAATTGACCTAATGTATTTTTATTATTTTTGATGTAATATTTAAACAACTTACGAAGATACTTTTATTCAATTTTCTATCGATATTTAATAAAAAAAAAATTTGAAAAAACCAACAATTTATTAAACCTATAATTAGCTCAACAATTATCAAAATATTTTTTATATTTTTTGTGTATAGGAATTGATAATTTGAATATTTGGTAAAATTTCCAAATGTCTACGGTAATTCTTTTTTTAAATTACATTAAAATAAAAAAATCGTTCCCGGAGAAAACTTTTGAATATCCAATGTCAGATTTCAAACGCTCATAAAAAATTAGTTTGAGTTTCTGTAAAACTTTTTCTTTTTTAGAAAGGCAGAACAACTTATAGAGAATTCTGTGTTGAATTTTCAAATCTTAGATTTAAATAGAAATTTTTTTAAGAATTTCCTAATTAAAAAAAACTTCATATTTTTGTGATTTTTACGTATTTGTCGAAATTTTAACTTGAGACGCTTATAAAAAACTATTAGAGACATACCACTCAATTTTTAATTTAATTTCCACTTACAAAAAGTTATGAAGAACATTGTATTACATTTTAAAGTTTTTTGACAGACTCAAAATTTTTTTATCGAGAATAATAAAAAAAAATAGAAAATTACATATGTCTATAAAGAGCTCAAAATAAGTCAAAACATATTGAAACATATTTTAAATTTTATTGTGTATAGAAATTGCTTATATAAACATTTTGTGAAATATGAAAATTTATACGGTCGTATTTACGGTCATTATTTTTTCTGTTACACCAAAAATAAAAATAAATTTTGTCGAAAATTGGCTTCAAGTAAAAATTTCCTTTTTTTTCTTAATTTTTTTTTTAGTTTTTCCTGGCGCGTTTAAAAACTATTTAGAACACTTTTACTGCCCTTAACAAGGTGATAAACACACAAAAAAAAACCACACACACATTGTAGAATCAATATATTCATCGCTCTGCTCAGAATCTAAAAAGACAGTTATATAAATCATTTTTATGAGAGAATTTTATTAATTATTGGAAAATATTATAGTTTTATTAATTTTTAATACCTACCTAAACATAATTTTTATTAATAATCTTATGTTATTAGTTTTTTTAATTAATCATTTTTATTTAATATGTTATTTGCCAATTTTTTTTATATTATTTGAATTAATTGTATATGACGTGGTAATCATTAATATTATTATTATAATCTTTTTTGGTTATTTTTATTAATACAGTGAAACCTCTAAATGTCGTCCTCTATTTGGAGGTGTCCGCTATTGAGAGGGGAAATAATATAAGTACATGTGTCGCCGTTCCCGAAATGTCGTCCGTTATTTGGAGGTGTCCGCTATTGAGAGGTGTCCGTTAAGGGAGGTTTCACTGTAGTTTATATAAAAAAATGTATAATAATGATTACCGCGTCAACTTGGTAAATCCACATGGTATATATTAGCAATTATACCCCTATAGGGGCATGTGGTACATTTAGCAATTATTATAATTTATTACTTCTATAAGATTAATTTAAAAATAATTATAATTTATTAATAGAATTGACAAGTTGGTGGAAATTAAAAAAAAAATTTTTTTTTGGTTTTTAAATCGTTTCAATAATGTTAATAAAATGTCGGATCCCTTTGTTTTTTAATTTCCGAGTTTTCTGGTGATTTACAAATTTGGGGAATGAATTTACAATTATTTATAATTGTTTACAATTTGTCCGGAGTCGATAGCTCAAAGTGGGGGGGCTACCTGAACTTGGCCCCCCTCATTTTGTTTTTTGATTTCCGGGGTTTCTGGTGATTTACAAATTCCGTTAATAAATTTACATTTATTTACAATGGATTTACAATTGTTTACAATTTGTCCGGAGTCGATCGGTCAAAGTGGGGGGCCAGCTTCACGTACGTGCGATTAGCGCACACAAATACAAAAAACAATAAGGCGATTCGCGCCCTGCGCCAATATATAATAAAAGGTGCGAGATTTTCAAAACTGATTCGACGCACGCCGGTGCCTTCACGACGTACGGTACGATATCTTATGTCGACTGATCGAAATTACGGCGGCCGTGCTAATCTTTCGCGTTCCAGCCGGCCTACGTCGGACGATAAGGCGTCCTTGCATAATATTATATGTTATATAACTCACACGACAATAATAATTAGACAAAAATAAATAATAAACAAATAATGTGTGCGTGTGCGTGTGACCAGCTATTCCATTATACATTATTAACGTATACATGTATATATATTATTTAATTGTACGTATTTTACAATAGTACGTGCCTTATGGGCTCAAACACTATCTATACTGTGGTATAAGGTCTATGGTGTGGACTTATCTGTGTGATAACGTATATTATTATCTAATTATCAACATAATTATTCTGCCCAGAGTGTTACTAATTGTTATCATTCATCATATCATTAATAGTCGGGCAATTTGTGCGTTGTGTTCTTGTGTTTTGACGTACTTTAGGCGTTTCTTATGGTTAGATTTTTTTTCCAAAACGTTCTTTATTGACTTTTCTTCAAAACGTTCCATTTTCTGTACTAAATCATAAGTATTACTTCTCATATTTTTCCAAAAACCTGGTATACATTTTTGTACATATTATAATAATCATTATAAAAACTATAAATTACTTTAAAATATTGTTCGCGCTCCGACAGTTGTTAATACTGGTGGTGCCTTTGCCAGTGTTGGTGACATTGAGTGTGGTTGCTACCGCCACTCACCACCGTCAAGCTCGGACAGCGGGAGATCTCCAGTTGTCGAAAAATGATAAGAGATATGTACTTGATAAGCTTCGGAATACAAGACAGTAATGCCAACCATCGGACAAGAAAAATCCTTTTTAATATTGATAAAAATTATATTATTATTACCATTATTATAATTATTTTCAGTTAATAGTTTTTAAATTCTTCTATTTGATATAATTAAAAAATATATAAAAAAATAAAATTAAAAAAAATTTTAAGATTAAAAAACATAAAATGCATGTTGATTTAGGACTTATTAGTCATGATCACTATTATATTAAATTGATTGACATGGAAAACAATGGTATGTATTCCACCTGTAAATAAAATGAGTGAATCAACTAAACATTATAAACGGGGACGCGTAACAACCTGGAATGTTAAACTCTGGAATTTAAAACCTGGACTGTTATAACTTGGACCGTAATAATCTGACTCACTTTTCACTTCATTTAGGAATTATTAGTCATGATCACGATTATACATTGATTAACAAGGAAAACAATGACAATGGTATGTATTCCACCTGTAAATAAAATGAGTGAATCAATAAAACATTATAAACATGGTTCAGATTTATATGTATTTTTATATGTATAACTTTTTTTTTTATAGATGCTATGGAGCCAATCAAAATTTATCATCCAGGTATGTGCACATTATGTTATTTGATATTTAATGTTCTGAGATGTGATCATATACATAGTTATAATTATTATTTGTATTTTATGTAACAGAACTCCAGAAGCTTCCATGGGAAGTCCTTAACGCGGAGAAGCCTCAAACTTATACCATTGTTTTTGGTGTACAGAGGGCTACAGAAATCATCAGGGATAATTTGGGCTTCTTTTATTATAAGAATAAGAGTACTGAAAATAAAATGTAAGTACAAAAATAAGTTTTAAATAAATACAAAAAATAAATATAATTTCTTACTCTTACAGTTATTTGGTATGTAGTGAAAAAAAAGCTCAACATTTGTGTCATGCAACTGCTCAAATATCCACTGACCAAAATGATAAGAGGTTGAGTTTGTGTAAACAGCACAATCATCAAGTTAGGCCATTCAACATGGATGTCCCAATACTCCGGCAAACCTTGACAGAAAAAAGCCTTACGTAAAACTGTTTCTTCATACACCCCGAGAGGAATATACATTTAAGAAATTGTTAAGTAATACATATTCTTTTTACTATTTAATAAATGAAATTGCCTACTAAGAATTATAAATTGTTTTATCTGAAAAATTTAAGAGTATATTAATCTTTTATAATTTATGTTTAAATATAACACTGGCTTACTTAATAGTTTTCCAAATGTTGCCCAAGAGTATACATTTTTACAAGGTTTTGAGCGAATGCGTCGTCTGAGGTAAAAGTCATTTCCTGCAACACCTGACAATATTCAAGACCTCCACTTATTATTAATGGCAAACACCCAGTTTGCAATAACGTTGCAAAATCCATCAAATAAGTAAATTCTTATTATAAATTTTGTCTAAAAAGTTTAAATCCCAACAATAATTTTAATAGATTTTATCAAGGTCCGCTGATAATAAACAAACAATTAATAAAAGGTGTTATTTTTTGTAATTTAAACAATATTCAAGAAATAGGACCAGAATTAAGAAATGTGCGTAGTGTTTTAATTCATAGAATTAAAATATATTTATTTAGATAACTATTATTTTGAAGTTTAGGTTGAGGTAGCAGGATGTGAGGGAACATTTAAAACAGTACCAAAATTAAAAAAAATTATGCATCCCAAGTATTTACTTTTCAATTAATTTATAAAAATGTGGTAAGTCATTAATATTATGATCAACAAATTCTATTTTAGCTCTTAAACTTGTTATTTTAATTCAGTTAAAAATCTCCTGAAAATGTCGATTCTGCATCTGAAGTTTCCAATATCTAGTAGATATTATCTACATGCTATTATCATGCTATAATCATGATCAGGTAAAATGTCTTCACACTCCCATTGATAAAAAATATATATCAAGATTTTTTAACTATCTCTAGTTATTAATAATCTTTTTTACATTATTACTTACACAGACTTTTGACAAACCTACACCTGATTCCCAAGTTCTAATTATTTCAGATGTCTGAAAATGTAGTTCACAAACATAGGAATTGTCTCCAAGCATAAGTCCTATTGCTTGTTGCCATTTTTCCCTTAATTCGATATGTTTTGGTGCCTTAAACATTGACCTAATATGTGAATTAGGTTCACATCCTCGTACACAACACTTATGACTACGTGACATATTTGAATCGACATTCAACAAATGGATTTAGAAAAATACACTTTTTCTCGTAAGTATTATTATGTTAACCCATTACAATAAATATTTTTAAAATTTTCTTAAACTAAGGATCAATATTTTATTTACTAACGTTATGTACCTACTATTATAGAACTAATTTATTATTATTAGATATTATAGGTATGTGCTTTTTTAATTTGTATTTTCAATAGATTTCCACTTAAAGATGCAGAAAAAATGAGTTATGGATAAAGGCAGTAGGTCGAAAATAATTTATCCCTTCTAAATATAGCAAGGTGTGCAGTGATCATTTTGTTCAAACTGATTTTCAACAAACTGTTGGTGGTAGCTACAAGTTGAAGCTTAACTCAAACGCTGTGCCTTCAATTTTTCCATCATATTCCAAACATGTGTCTCAATTAAAAATACCGGAACTAAGTAAATTAAATGAATAGATAATACCAAGAATTGTTCTAATTTTTTAAGTATAAATTTTATTATTTTATTTCAATTTAGAAGGCATTGAACCTATTTCACCAGATTTGACCCCACTCTCAAATACAACTAATTTGACGACCACAAGTACTATCGTAACATCTAGTAATAATCCAGATTTACCAATAATGATTACACCTGAAAGGTCTGTTATTAATACCAGTTTTGAGCCATTATTAATAACACCATCAAGAGCAACCTGTTCACGTCCATTATTTGTAGCTAGTCCAAAACATAAAAAACATTCACCATCAAAATTTGAACTAAAGCTCAAAATAAAACGGCTACAACAAAAGATTAGGAGGCAAAATACCTCATTAACTAATTTAAAGGATCTACTAAAAGATTTTAGAAAAAAAAATTTGCTGGAAAACGATACAGAACAAATATTATTGGAGAAATTTGAATGTACCAATTTGGAGTTGTTCAAAAACCTAATTAAAAACAAAGGGCGTAAAGCTACTGGACGTAGGTACAGTAAGGCAATAAAAGAATTTTCTTTAACGCTTCATTATTATTCGCCAAAAGCTTACGAGTATGCAAGGTAAATAATATAGTTGCTTATAAATTGCTAATTAGAAATTAATTATTATAAAAATATATTGTCTTAGTGATATATTATACACCAAAATTACAATTTTCTTTTTAGCAATCACGGAGTATTATGTATGTATATTAAGTAGGAGTATATTATTACATGTGTCATATCATTACAAAATGAGTTGAACTTAACTGGTTCATCCATCAATTATGGTATAATCATGTATAACTGTATAAGAATACTTGTAATAATATTAAGTTTATGAAAAAATAATTATATTATGAGTATATTGTTATGAAATATTTGTATCACAATCACAGATATATATAATAATTATTATATATATCTGTGATCACAATGTATGATATCAAAACGATTAAAAAATGATAAGAATTTGTAAACATATCTAAGAAAAACATGTTAAGTTTATAGTAACAATTTTTCAGTTAAAATGTTATGTTTACCGTGTATTTATTTAATCCAGTACCAGACTCCTAAGTATTTTTTATTTCAGACGGTTCAAAATGTTGAGCACAGACACGATGGCTCTTTTTAAAATCATCCCCAAAGCCTTTTCCCATTTAATTTTGTCTTCTTCATTTTGGGGAACACAAAATGTAGATTTTGATGCGTCATGAGGTTGACGTACACAACAAATATACATGTAAATTGTTAATTTTATTCAAAATTCAATATAAAAAAAAACTTAGTACAATTCACGTGTAAATAGTAAATACCTAAGTAATATTTTTATTTTGGCGGTATTATAATCATGGCTAAAGCTGTAATCTATACCATAGAATAACTATAGTAACTATACTATTAAGTTTTAAAAGTAAACTTATAGATGGCGCTACAGAATCGTAGGTAAAATCAGCTGGTTTTTGGAGAACATTTGTAACACATAAACATTCTTTTAATTTCTGTAGAATTTAATACACCGTGCTGCAACCATCCTATCTAAAGCCGTGGTTGGGAGTTCTATCGTGATAGTCCTATCGTTCTATCATCGTGTAAACTATCATTGCGCCATACTATCGTGATAGGTGATAGCCCATCAGCCCATGTGTTCGATTATATTTTTCAAAATATTATTGTCGTTATGCAAGTGTGTATTGTACTATTGTGTATTTTGAGTTAACATCAATATATAAATTATTATAAATTACCGGTTCAAATTATGGCAGACAAATTTAATAATATGCACTTTCTGGAGGAATACCAGAGGTATCCATGCCTCTGGGATAAAAGTATTGGCGAATATAAAAACAGAGGAAAAAGAGATTTTGCCGAAGAATGTCTCATGGAATCGCTTCAAATTAATGATGTGAAGTTACTTAGACAAAAGATCAGAAGTATTAGGTAATTTGGACGCCTTTATAAATCTGGAATTTAAATCTTTGGAATGTACAAACATGGAATGTACTGTACCTGGAATGCACGATTCTGGAATGTACAAATCAGGAACTTCAAATTTAAAAACCTGGAATGTACAAATTTGGAATGTACAAATCAGGAACTCCAAATTTAAAAACCTGGAATGTACAAATTTGGAATATACAAATCTGGAATGTACAAACCAGGAATATACAAATCTGGAATGTACAAATTTGGACCAAATTATGTAGTTGTAATATCAATATTTAGTAAATAAGAAAAATTATTTAATAAACATATAATTGACAAGAAATGGCTTTTATACAAAGTGTGTACGCCCAAATAAAAAAAAATTGTTGTCATTTTTAACCCCCTTGTTTGATTTTAGAAAACGCAGTGAAAAATAGTCCTATTGCTTGTTGCCATTTTTCCCTTAATTCGATATGTTTTGGAGCCTTAAACATTGACCTAAAATGTGAATTAGGTTCACATCCTCGTAAGCAACACTTATGACTACGTGACATATTTGTATATTAAGGATAAAGCAGCTAAAACGGAGGAGAATGGAGAAAGTTAAGTACATTAAATAATTTAATATATTAAGCTGATTTGGATAATAAGGGCTAAATGAACTAATTATATTTATAGATCAATTTTCATTGATTTCATCAAACAGTGTTAACAACACTCAATTTAAAATATTATACAAGCTACTTCTAGTTAGAGTTATAATTTTAGTGTGACAATATTAAACCAGTGGTGATGAATGATGAAACATAATATTACAATATATAAATAAATTAAACAATAAATATTATCAATAATTTTATTTGTGTCAAATAAATATTTTATAATTGTTTTTTTATTAGTATAAATGTATAATATAATATAAATATACTTATTCAAATATGCATGAACTAAATATATATAATGTTATAGTTATATGACAGCTGTATAATCAGTGATGCAACCATAATAATATGAGTGGCAAAGTTTTGGACAATTATTATCATTGATCCTTATTTTTTTTTAAATATAATTTATCATTGATGTAAAAAGAATTTTTAATATAGCATTTGAATTTTGGCGGGTAATGAGATGATATCATTCCCATGTCGTTTTGGTGTTATATGGCCCATACCATTGAATACCGTGGTATCTTACATTTGCCCGGACTACTAGCGTTCGTAGCGGTATGCTGCTAGAACTATTTACAAAGTTGGAACGTCTGATAAGAGTCGTTGAGAATCCTGTTCTTTTTATCCGTGGCCTGCAGTAAGAACTGGTAATATCCCTTCAATGAAGGTTGGATTTCAAGCAATTGTAGATTACGTCAATCAATTTCCAAATTACATGATGTATTTAGAGGAATTTTTATTTGATTATATTTGGAAATATTGGTTTGAAACAATGAAACCTACTGCAGTGACAGTTTTCCAAAAAGATATTAGACCGAATAACTTTGTAGAAAGTTACAATGCTTCAATGTTAAGGCTGATTAAACCTCATACCAAAGTGTGGGAATTCCTTAGTAGGACTTAAATAATTGCTATTAAATTTGAATGGTGGCCATTAATATGTTCCTAACACAGTAAATAATTGTTACTTAACAAAGAAATTATGATTTTAACTTTGGTTTCATAGGAAAGGAGAAAATAATATTTGTTTTTATTGCATTTCAAGGTGTTACTCGGTTAAGGCAAAGTGTATGTTTTAGCCAAAATTAATTTATATGGTTTATTAATTTATTGTGTTTCTGTTTCAATCTCATGGAAGACATACATGGTATAAGTAAATCTAAAAATGTATTGTTTATTGTTATTTCATTATTTTTGTGAGTAAATTACTAATTATTTTGTACTGGTTTACACTATACTAACCTAGCAATTACTTATTATAATTTATTACCTATCTAAGTCTCTTTAGACCCTCTCAAATTCGGCACCTCTCACCGTTGGAACCAGTTATTGTGGCCAGGTCGTCCACACCGGTCAGGTCTTCACATCAGCTCAACGTCAACAGTTTATCTTCTCATCAGGATTTATCTCCGTCACCCGCAGCTCAGCATTTCCTCCCCATACTATATTGTATTGAGTAGCTCCCTTATCTCATTGTTGTATATTATATATATATGTTAATTTAAGGTGTTTTTAGTCTTTGTTGTTATATATTTAATCAGGTGGATTGGCCACCCCCCGGTAAGTTGTTTTTATCGTATAATAAAATCTTTATATAAACTATTCTATTGTTAATGACAACCTTATTTTATCCAATTATCTAGTCTGGTGTGGTGCGAGTATTGGGTGCCGACCTTCGGTGCAGGGAGTACCTTCGGCGTAGACAAATATAATTTTTTTACTTTCTTCATAAATATAAAGTAACAATCTTAATTTAAAAAAACCAAGCGCTTGAGATCCAATACCTCCGCAAGAAGCAAAAACCACACATATTTACAAAATGCACCATTCAATTTCTCAAAGTAGTATAGCCAAGAAAAAGATTGAAGCCATCTGGGCTGAAATCTATGTCCTCTTTTTTTATTTATTTCTAATAGAGGAAAATTGTAAGTATTTGGCGGCACCCATAAGCTAGTTAACACCTATATCAAGCAATATATTTTATGTTGCAACTTATAATATGTAGTCCAATATTTTTATAATACTTACTATATTTTTTTCATTATCTGACAAACTACGGTTAATAAATAAAGCTATATCATTGACAACATGCATGCTATTGCTATCGAAACATTCTATAGTACATTGCTGTGTAACCTAGCAAATGAAAATCATTAAAAATCAAATATAAATAATGTAAATATTGCAAATAATACAAATATAAATTATTGATGACATAATACAATTTTAGTTTTTACCTGTTGATTATCAGTGTTGTCATTTTCGATAGGTTCACTTGTAATAGTAGAAGTAGAATCGACAGCTTTTTTTTTGAGAAAAAATGTAAAATACTACTATTTCTTTCATTTTAAAAAATTAACCAAGATTCGTACAGTCGACAGAATAGAACAGAACACAATTAATTGTCACTTATTAATTGAATAAAGACGAAAACGCTTATGATAACACATTGTAAATAACCAGCCGAAAAATGAAATCACATTATCACATAATATAACGAACCACACTTTGGTTAACATAATATGTTTGTAAGTTGTTAATAACAACTTGTTATCACTGTGGTATTATATTACTTATTTTTTAAATAATCAAGCTAAACGCCTAGGTTTTTTTCCAAATTCTTCAATTGAATTTTCAACTAATTTTTTATCCTCTTCTAGTCTCTTTCTGTGTACACTCATCATACACAATCCGGACAACCGGTCATCACCCATAATGGCCCTGTTCCACGTCTTGACTCCGTCGGCCACAGCTGGATAAAAATGTTTTGAGATTTCGATCAAATCTAAGTATTCAATAAAATCTAATGATTTTGTATTATTTTTCCACATTTCATACTGTTGCGCCGTCAGCACTTACATAAGCAGCAATCGCTGTAGCAGTTTACTGACGACTCGCGGGTGTGTGGGAGCAAATGACAAGGATCCAAATATAGTGTCACAAAATATAATATATATAATAAATATTTGATACGTACAATACACTTAATATAATAAAGAGACAACGTCGAAGACGTCTCTTCAGACAATTGCCACAATAATAATATCAACAATATGACATAAAATAATTATAATAAATAACGAGCACGACAGGTGCGCAATATACAAATTAATAAAAAAATTAAACGGTTGGGCCGAAGCAATGTGCTGGAATGTCGGCACGCATGGTACCCACTAAGCCCCCAACCTGTACTCTACGCGACAAAACGAACATTACTTGGTGGGTAACAGCACCAGTTTGACCACTGGTCGTACGACGCTACCTGCTCGGGTTAATACTCGAGCGACACGGACATGACCATCCGTACCGGGAAACAACTCTACTATACGGCCGAGGCGCCACATCAACGGCGGATTTTGGTTGTCTACTACCACGACCATATCGTCTATTTTGACGTTGGGGACACCCTTGGTCCACTTGGACCTCTCCTGTAGCTTAGTCAGATACTCCGAGGACCAACGGCGCCAAAAGGATTGATGGCACTGATCCATCAACTTCCACCGATCGGTTAAACTACGGGCGGACTCTGGACCCGATCTAGGCGGTACGGTGAGAAGCGGTTGACCTATTAAAAAATGACTAGGCGTCAAACACTCGAGGTCATGCGGGTCCGTCGAGGCGGGCGTGAGCGGACGCGAGTTTAGAACGGCCTCTACGCGCGCTAATATAGTCGTAAACTCTTCGTACGTGAAGATGTGGGTCCCTATGACTCGTATTAAAAGTCGTTTCGTCGATCGCACCGCCGCTTCCCATAAACCTCCGAAGTGGGGGGCGCTAGGCGGATTGAAGTGCCATTCGCAGATAGCACGCGAATTGGCGATAGCGGCCCGGCCTTCCGGGCTGTGGATAAGCGCGCGTAATTTCTTATCAGCCCCGACGAAATTAGTACCGCAGTCCGAAAACACATCGCTCGGTAAACCTCGACGGGCAATAAAGCGATCGAACGCGGCTAGGAAGGCGTCGGTCGACAGATCGGTTACAACTTCGAGGTGGACAGCTTTCGTAGTGAAACAAATGAAGACCGCTATATAAATTTTGAAAACGCGTGATTTGCGCAGTCTGGTCTCACGCATTTGTAATGGGCCCGCATAATCGACGCCGACACGCTCGAAAGCTCGTCGCTGTTGGACGCGAGTGTCGGGCAAATCCGCCATAAACGGTTGAACACGTTTGGCATCAACCCTTACACATATAGAACAGTTAGTAATGACACTATGCAACACCGATCGAAGCGAGACAATCCAAAACCGACGTGAAATGAGCGCGGAAAGAACTCGCGGGCCGGCATGACACGTCACCCGGTGCCAACGGTGGCACAATAAATAAGCGTAATGCGAATGCTTAGCTAATAAAACCGGATGTTTACAATCATAAGCTAATAAAGAATGCCGCAGTCGTCCGCCAACGCGAATCACGCCGACCGGATCGATAAAGGGCGCTAAACGGGCAAGTGGCTTCGACGAGACATGCTTACCTGTCGACAATTCGCGTAACAGAACGGCGAAATGTACGCGCTGGGACTCAGCCTCTAATATGCGAGCGGCGCCATCTATTTCTGACTTTTGCAAATATGCGGGCGCATTGTGGTCCGGTTGTCGACGTACTCGACGAATACCGGCGGCAATAAACCGGCGCATATACGCCACTACTCGTAACATGCGGTCGTAATTAGAAAAACGATTAAACCATTCGACTTCAATGTCGTCAACACAGGCGGCGCAGGACACTGGACGAAGTTCGGGCAGGTCACACAACGGTAACGGCGAATGAGCATCGTCCCATTCCGACGGATCGCCATACGCTAATTGTGGACCGTGCCAATACAATTCGTGCTGCGCTAGGGCAGCCGGCATTATGCCCCGCGACGCGCAATCGGCGGGGTTATTGACCGAGTCAACATGCCGCCATCGACAATCCGGCAGTAAAGTGCGAATTTGGTGCACTCGATTCGACACATAAATTTTAAAAGCTTCGTGCGGGGCACCTAACCAAGATAATACTATCGTAGAATCTGACCACGCCCTTATGCCGACAATATTTAGTTGCGGGGCCAAAATCTCGCGAACGCGACTTAACCATCGAGCCAATAACAACGCGGCATTTAATTCTAGTCGGGGATGGTTAATGATGATTTTACCGGCGCTAATTTTGTTTTCGTACCAATTAAACACACGGACGCGTTAACATCGACGTCAGCCATGCGCACATACACGACCGCCGCGTAGCCTAGTTGCGAGGCGTCACAAAATCCTAGTAGATAGCACGGCGCTCCGTGGCTCGAGTTCAAATAACGCGGAACCCGAATATTTAATAACGACGGTAAGTCGGAGACGAACGCGACCCACTCGTCGTGAATATTGTTTGGTAAAGGCTCATCCCAAGTCATGCCAAGTTTCCAGGTCCGCTGCATTATAGATTTAGCTAAAAATACCGCGGGAGCGAACACACCTAGCGGGTCGAATATACGCGCTACTAAAGAAAGAATGCCACGTTTAGTGCATACGGGTGCTGAATCGAGACTTAGCGCGCAACAAAAATAGTCCCCATCGGGATGCCATTGTAAGCCGAGCACCTTAGTACCGTAGCCGTCGACCGATTCGAACGGCATAGGCGCACACACGCGATCTGTGGCTGGTACCGCGTCTAAAACGCATGACGTATTTGACGCCCACTTTTTCAATTCTAATCCCGCTTTGTTCATAACAGAGATTAAATCGGACTGCAATTTTAATACGTTCGACATTGTATCTGCTCCGTCGCAAATGTCATCGACATAGGTCTGACGCGTCAACGCGTTACGCACAAACTCGAAATTATCGCAATCATCGGATGCGATAGTTTGTAACACGCGTAGAGCAAGATAAGGCGCGCAATTAACGCCGTACGTAACGGTATTTAACTCGTATTCTACAAGTTCGTCGTGTGGCGACGGTCGCCATAAAATATGTTGGAATTGACGATATTCCGGCAAAATTAATATTTGTCTATACATTTTGCAGATGTCGGTCGTAAAAACGTACTTGGGGACTCGAAATCTTGTCAAGATGTCGACTATGTCCTGTTGTAATTTAGGACCGGTAAACAAACAGTTATTCAATGACGGTCCGCGACTACTTTGCGCGGAAGCGTCGAATACAACGCGTATTTTGTTTTCGTCGATCGCCGGACGATACACCGCGTGATGCGGAATAAAATAACGTCCCGGGGACGTCGCGACGGACATATGACCTAGCGAAATGTATTCCGACATGAACTGGACATATAAGGACTTTAATTGAGGGCTCGTAGCCAATTTACGTTCAAGTGCGTCAAAACGTCGCACTGCGAGTTCGCGGGACCCGACAAAAGTATCAGCTGACGGCGGCGCACGAAAAGGCAACGGTACCGAAAAACGGCCGCACGGCAAACGTACAGTCTGTTCACAAAATAATTTTTCACAACGCCCCTCGTCCGTGAACGTCGCGGGCGCAGCCTCTGGCTCCTCAACTTGCCAAAACCGTTCCATTAACCCTTCAATGGAAACAGTCATAGCGACCGGCATCGATTGATACGGGTGAGCCTCTCGGTCGGACACTGGACCAATTAAGATCCAACCAAAGACCGAACTAAACGCCGTTGGTAAAGCTTTGTCCACCGAAAATTTCCGACCGTCCATTATTGACGCGTATACATCGCCGCCTAATAATACATCAATAGGTGAAGTGGTATCGAATGACGGGTCGGCGAGCGCGATATTAGAGTACCTCTCTTTAACGCTCGAGTGTAACGTTGTTCGAGGCAAATCACCCGTTATGGCGGGCAACACCCACGCATTTATGGAAAGCACAGGTTCGGACGCAAACCGCGGCTGTACGTTACACTCAACGCGACCTTGGACATTTACTACAGGAGCTCCGGATAAACCGCTTATCGGGGCTGTCCAACGAGAGCGCTTAAGGCCTAATCGATCGGCACACGCACTCGTAACGGCGCTTATCTGCGACGCGCAATCTATCAATGCGCGCATTGTTTGCCACGAACCGGAACGATCGCGCATATGCACTAGCGCGGTACCTAAAATTATAGACGACGCCTGGTGTGGAGGGGGGATGCGCGTAACGACGCCTCGGCAGCCGGTGGCTCGTTTCGAACATCGCGATCTCTACTGGACGATATATTATGATGAAGAAGCGAGTGGTGTTTACGCGTGCAGTTCTGACAACTCGACCTTACAAACACAACTAAGGCTTAGTCAGGTGAAAAAGAAAGGTTTAAGGTACAAGGAAAATGAAAAATTATTTGCCCTTAGTTTATATTATAGTTCACCAAAATCATATAAATTCATGCAAAAATGGTTATGTCTTCCAACTGTAAGGTCATTAAGGAATTGGCTTCAATAATTAGATGTTTCATGCGGATTAAACTCAAATGTTCTTGAAATACTCAAAACTAAGTTTATATCTGTTGAAGATAAGGACAAACTAGTGTCTATAATCATTGATGAAATGTCAATCAAAAAATTACTTTCATACAATTCAAAAGATGATTTATTTTGTGGTTTTGAAGATTTTGAAGATAATTCAATAATTGATTTAAAGAATATTAAGTACTGTGACCAAGCCTTAGTTGTAATGATAAAAGGTGTCACTACTCCTTGGAAACAAGTTATTGGGTACTTTTTTCAAGTGGACCAGTCAAAGGATATAGGCTTAAACAAATTGTTGCACATACAATAACAAAATTAAAAGAAATAGGACTCATACCAAAAGTGATAATTTGTGATCAAGGAACAAACAACTTGTGCATGCGTAATTTGTTTGGAGTCACATATACAAGACCTTACATTAATTTTGATGATGAAAAGATTTATTTTTTCTATGACAGCCCACACCTTATAAAATCTGTAAGAAATAACTTTAAAAAGTATGATTTTTCCATTGATTACGAAGTATATTCTTGGCAAGATTTGGTTACTTTTTATAACTTAGATAAAAATAAAACCTTGAGATTAGCACCAAAATTAAAAAACATTCATATGGAACTACCACCCATTCTCCCCAATGCGGGTTTGTTTAGCTACCCAAACGTTAAGTCACACGGTTAGCTCTGGTATATTAACACTAGTGGCACTGAACAAAATGAGAAGTAAAGCAACATACACTGCTAAATATATTGCATTTTTTGATAGCCTTTTTGACATTTTTAATAGTATAACATACAATGAACCGAAACTATTGAGGAGACCATTGACCAAAGTTTCCTATCACTGGGAATTTTTAAAAAATGCTGATAAGTTTTTATATAATTTAAAAATTCATAATAAGTCAGGAAAGCAGCCTCCGTGTATTAAAGGATGGAGAGAAAATATAAATGCACTAAGGTTACTGTTTGAAGAATTAAACACAGAATATTCCATAGAATTTTTACTAACCAGAAGGTTAACTCAAGATTGCATTGAAAATGTATTTTCCATAATTAGAGCAAAAGGTGGTAACAATACAACTCCAGATGCTACTAAATTTCAGTCTGCAATAAGAATGTTGATGTGTAATAATTTGCTTACACCATCAAAAGAAGGAAATTGTGAAATGGATGCCTGCCAATTTTTAACCAAACTTAATGAATTAAAAGCAATTAAACTACGAGTAAATTCATTTAACACAAGGGATAGTACAATTAAAAATGATGAAGATACGTGTAACAATAATATACTAGATGTTAATTTGTCATCAACAAATATCAGCAGTATACTCATGGATCCACATAATTCATCTGCAGTAACTTATGTCACAGGATGGGCATGCAGTAAACTTGAACATCCTGAATGCATCAATCAATTGGCAGCAAAAAAACAAAAGTAACACAGCTGTATTCAACCCATCTACTACTTTTATTGGAATGAAAGAATATGAAAATAGTGATTTGCTGTATCCATTTGATTCAACGATTGATTTTTGTAAAAGAATGACTTGTTTATTTAAAGAAAATATTCAAAAAATGCTATTGGAATCAAAAGCAAATGTAAGGAGTAAAATTATTAATTTGATTCAGACTGTATGTATCAGGACAATAAATATATGTAATACATGTAAACTTAAATTCATCACAAAATTTATAAATGTTTTGATTAATACTTATGTAAAAAATTGTAATAATAATATGACCAAATACAAAATTAAAACAGCTAACAAAAAGTTAAAAAAAATTACCCATTCATAAAAACAAATATTTATTTTATATGACTATAACACATTAGGTACACATATTGGCTATTATCTATTTATTTATTATATTTAAAAGTTATTTATTTATCATTATTATGTAAATTATAAATATATAATAAAGTTTCAGTTTGAAAGTGCATTAAAATATTAAATTATTTTTATATTACCTAAACTAAATGTTACTACAACTTACTATAATATAGGTATCGTCTATCAATGAATAAAAAAAATAATAATAATAAGGGGCAAAGGTAGGCTATCAATAGTGAAACCGAGGGCATAAGTTTTCGCCACATTATCATTGACTTTCTCGTATTATCATTTATAGTATTTGGTTTTATCTACATTGTGACCCACAGCTACAATAAATTAACATTTAAAAAGAATTTGAAGAATTTTTTTTTTGTGTTGTGTGCTCCTTTAAGTGATCTAGAATCTTTATTATTGTCATCATCAAATGATTCATATAAAAATTTAAATAAAGATAAAGAAAAAGTGGAAGTAACACTGGAGGACTGCACTGTTGTTTATTTTGCTGGGTATTTAGCACATATTTGCTTAAACAATTTTAATTGTAATAATTGTAAATTACAGTTGATAACCGACTCAGATATTAATAATAAAGATCAATTATTTATAATTAATAAAAATTTTGAAAATCTTAAAACAAACGGCCTTAAATCTCCATCAAAAAAACTTGTGGAACTTGTTATTTGTGCGATTGATATATTTGAAGATAAATTTGGAAAAGTTCAACATAAAAAAAATATTAAATTAATATTTATGACATGGTTTAAACGTCGAAAGTCGTAACCTAATAAAACATGGCTCCATGAAAATGAAGAATGCGCAGACCTTAAACTCTTCATTCTAGACAAATTATTGACTTGTAAAATATGTAAGAAATGCAAAGATTATTCAATAACGACAAGACAGTCAAAATTAACAAAATTAAAAATGTTATCTCATGTATAATATTATTAATGGAATCAATTATTTAAATAATATCTCTATATTATGTTTATATTTATTTGTTTTAATTTATTTCATAGTAATAATAATATTAATAATATTGTAATAGTACTTAATTACTTAAATAACATTATTTATTATTTCATTTAATCAAACGAAAAAAGCCTATCCAAACCGGTTTTATAATAATCTGATTCTAATCTAAGAAAGCTAACACCGTCGGCCGTCGTGAATAATAATATTATTTTTTCGACTATAAATAACGCAATGCAATCTATCGGATTTTTGCTTTACTATTATTCGTGTTTCTAAATAAACAGCCGTATGGCCAGTGTTGCCATACGTACGGACCCGGTTGGGGACGTACGGTAATTTTGGCATGCGTACGGTCTGCGGACGGACGGGTAAAAATGTCATTTGTTAAAAAATTCAGGTTAACCAAACCACTCGTAAATGTATTAATCAACGAATTGCGTCCCTATCTCGAACCACCATCTAGGAAATCTGCAATAAGTATCGAGCGTAAGGTAAATTAATACCTATATATTTGTCATTTATAATATAATACCTATAATCTATATGTATATATGGGTACATTAGGTACAGTGTAATCTTATCCTAAATATGATGATATGTATAATATTATATATTGTAGTATTGTATATATTATAATAATATATAATATAATGAAATTCAAAATTATGTTACCCCCACCCACCAATCTGTGGCCTGTGGGTTATGTTTGTTAAAATTCAAAATTGTATAATTAATAAAAGATCGAATGCACGATTTTATGTTATATAACCCTAATCTCCTTGAACCCTTAGGTTTATGTTTAGCATTACATTTTATCGTTTGTTTAAAATTTAAAGACTAAATAGGTACCTCTAAAATATTATATAATCATAGTCTAATTATTTATAAGTTACCAATAATTATAAATTGTAATGATTTAGGTATTAACAGCTCTACGATTTTTTGCGAGTGGTTCATACCAACAGGATATTGGGGAAAATCGGGTTTCATCGTTAAGTCAACCTTCGGTAAGCAAATGCATTACCGAAGTTTGTAATGCATTGAATATGCCTAATATTTTTAATAAATATGTAAGTTTCCCATTACAATTTTAATTAAATCATACCAGACAGGAGTAAGTATTTCAACTATTTTATTTTCATTCACATATATTATCTATAGGTAAATAATAGTATAATACCTACTTTGTTTTCTAAAACACAAAATTAAAAAGGTTCACTGATAATTATGGAATCCCGGGAGTTATCAGCATTGTGGATTGCACACATGTTGCGATAGTACCTCCAAAGGCAGATGGACCTTACCCGGAACATACGGTCAATAGAAAGAATTACCATTCCATAAATGTACAATTGGTAAAGTCATAAATATTAAAATAAAATCTTCTGTATAGGTGTAAATGTGTTATGTAGGTGTGATTATAGAGACCCACTAACTATGACTATTTTTATTTTTGATAGATATGCAATTCAAATATGCACATTATAAACGTAAATGCAAGATACGCAGGTAGTACTCACGACAGTTATATTTGGCGTCGTAGTTCTATCTCTACAGTTATGGAACAAATGCATTAAGAAGGAATGCGTTCTTATTACTTATTAGGTATAGTTTATACGATATTACCTAATACCTAAACAGTAAACCTAGTATCCGAGCACCTGCCTGGCTGCCTGAGAAGTTGGTCAACTATTTTTCATAATATGATCAATATTTTTCTCTTGTACCTAGGGGACTCTGGATATGCATTGAGGCCATGGACGATGACCCCATTAAATAATCCAGACCCCGATTCTCCAGAAGGGAGGTACAATAAATGGTTTACTAAAACCAGATCATTAATTGAACGCACTAATGGACTACTCAAAATGCGATTTCGGTAAAACTTAATTAATTACAAATTACCAATGTCAGAAAAAACCATTTGAATACCATTTCATTAATGTTCAACAAATTTTTATAATAATATAATATATTTGTATGTTTAGGTGCCTTTTAAAACATCGGGTATTACATTATCATCCAACAAAAGCATCTAAAATTATTAATGCATGCGTTGTTCTCCATAATATATGCATTGCAAACAATTTACCCGAACCAATTGATGAAGCAATACATGATGTAGACTGGGGTATGTATTACGACGATGAAAATAATTTAAATCCTCAACAAGTGAACTCGAATTTATTAGCCTTACGTAGGATGCAAAATCAAATAATTCACACGTATTTCACATGACTCTTCGACAAAAATAGAATTCTTTTATATATATCGTTTTAATTATTTATTTTAAATTTTATTTCAGTATTTTAAGAGTTATGTTCTTTAAAACATATATGTTTATTTACAATTTTTTTTTTAATATGGCGATTTACAAATAGTTATGACTAGTTTAAACTTTAAATTAATAATAATATAATATAATATTTTTTTTTTTGAACTTGCATAAAACTTAAAAGTTAAAGAAATACAATTTTATAATTATTTTAAAATTTTTAAATATACCTTTAAGTAGCTATATATTTATTTTGAAAATTTAATACATATATTTATTATATATTATATTTATGCTGCGACTTTTAAATCGCCTTTATTATTCTATTATTTATATTAGTTAGGTATTTTGTTTTGATAACCATTGTTGTAAGGAATTTGCAATTGCCTCTTTAGCCACTACGTCTCTCAATTTTAATTTAAGTTTTTCTTTATAATACAATGCCTTCAACTTTAACATACGAGCAGTTGTATTACTTGGTTCTTCAGTGGCAAAAACAGTATTTCGCAGGTTAGATTTCTTGCCAGTGGACCTGAAAAAAAATCTATTTTTGAATAATGTTACCTATTTCATCACTATAAACTGTAAGCACGTATAGAATAATATAGTAATTAGTAATATAGGAAGTCATGGACATTAAGCATAGGTGCTAGAATCTTTGAATTTGCAACGAATAGCCAACAGGTAATGGGCTAAAAACTATTAATAAGAGTTATAGCATTTTTTAAAAGCAGAAAGAATAGTATATTAGTATTATAGTAAAAGAGTAAAAATACGTGAAAAATGTATTAATTTCAAGCGAAACAAAACACAATCAATAATTTACAAAACGATACTCCCATAATATTTTGTTTCAGATGGTGATAATATAATATGTACTATAAATTAATACATTTCTTCAGACCATATTCTTTGTTTTTGCTGTAAAAATAATGTATAGAAAGTTGTGGTTATTCTAATTATTATGAACCACAATATGTATAATATTCAATATTATTGTATATTATTAGATATTAGTTATATTAAAATAATTTTAATATGATTTATGACTTATGGATAAACCAGTACCTAACAATAAAATTCCACAGACTTCTATATAATAGTATATGATACTTCTATATTATATAATAGTTTTTAATAATAATTAAACTTCCGGCACTTATCAGCAAGGGCGTCCGCAGGAATTTGTCAAGGGGGGGGGGCAAGGTATTTAAATTTTTTTATTATTGTTTCATTATCTGATTAGTGATAAAGTACCTTATTGTTTTTAACGTGTTTTCTATCATATAAGTAGGGAATTTAAAAATTAAATTATTAATTATGTGTATAGTTAGAACGTTAGAACTTAATCTTACAGTAGGTATTAGTTTTAATTAATTAATGTGCAACTTCAAATTAACAAATGTATTTTTTATACATAAAATGTAATCAATGATTTGATAATTTTAGGTTACTTATAAAATTAAATGTTTCTAGATTCTATAAAATAAATAAATAACTACCAATTGTCAAGCCATTTGGAAATAACTTCTTTATTTTTTTAATTAAAAACAAACATAGCTTACCTATATTTATTAGAGCTAAAATATAACAGTATAGTAAATAACCTTTAAATAAATTATTAAACAAATATGTATTCAATATTCATACATAATATAACATATTAAATTATATAAAATATAAATAGTAAAAATAATAAAAACTTTTAAATTTTAATATTTTAAAATAATATATATTTATATATATATAGGTAGTATATACTCTATAAGCCTATAACATATTGAAATAAAAAAGAAACATCATAAAGATCAAACTTAATATGAATTACACGTGTTACCTTCCACAACTTGGGGTTCTCAGAAAAAAATAATATAAAAATATCAACAAATAATTATAAATAACAACCATTCAGTCATTGAATAATAGTTCCATCCTGCGTGGTAGTAAACCAAATTCATTTATAATTTCTTCAATTAATTCTAATTTATGATTTTTGACAAACTCTTTATGGACAGACATGCATAAACAATTAAGTCGATTATCACCAATAGTATTTCTTGACCAAGTTTTTACTCTACGCAATGTACTAAAAGTTCTTTCTACTGAACAAGTAGTAACTGGTAAAGTTAATGCAATAGTTAGAGCAATATGAACTGCTGGATATAAATTTGCTTCATCTAATAGACTTATGAAACTTATGTTTTTCATTTCACATTGACTTATGTTTCTATTTTTCCACACATTATACCATAACATACACTCCTCAACCAAATTATCAATTGCATACAAATTATTTATTTTTACTACCATGTTTTTAAATTCATCATGCTGTCGCCGTCGTCATCATTCGGGAAAAATAATTAATACCAACTAAAAATAGCTACGCAAAATCCAAATATACCAACATTGATTAATGATTATAAATACTAGTAGTATTTTAGTATTTATAATTAATGATACCAATGAAATCACGAGTTCCTACTAAATAGTAAATATTTACATATAAAAGTCGAAACAGTGCATCGAAAATACACCCATAAAAATCCACATGACATTTGTCGACTATGTGGCACTCAACGTTTCAAAAAATGTTTTTATTTAAAAAAATATTTATTTTATGATATTTTATACTACATAATGGTTATGATAAATTGACCCAAGTAAAAGCCAAGGGGGGGGGGCAGATGCCCCTACTTGCCCCCCCCCCCCTGCGGACGCCCTTGCTTATCAGTTATCTTATAATTATGCACCCGCCACTTGCGGATACACGGGTTTCCCCGTAACACACACACATATGATTTGATATTTTTAATGTACTAAAATAATTATTAAATAGTAATTATTCAGCACGAGTACAGTAGTACACATGTTTTGTTGAATTTCGATGGGCTAGACGTCAAGATGAATTTATTTGAATTATATTTATATTATATTATTATTTTTAAAAAGATACTGAAAATGAATTGATGAAGGATAGTTGGTAGGTAAGTAGCCAATTGTATTTAATATCTATTACTTTTTGGAAATATAAACTTATTTCAATATACAAAGACCCAAATGTTTTTAATTGATTCCACAATATGTTAGTTTTAAAAAGTGCTGTAAATATTATTTTTACTAAAAATAACTTAATCATGAAATAACATTTTATTATTGTCTATTAAATACTTAATTAGTAACTATCTAAATTACAAACAATTTGCAATTATTACTATGAACTTAACAATTACCTATTAGATTTAATGATCCTAACCAAAATTACCAATTAGATTTTAAATGGACATGTCATTATCAGAGACGTATTTACAATTTTGGCGCCCTAGGTACAACAATTTTGGCGCTCTCTTTTAAGCAACCTGTAATTACAAATTTACTTTTTGTCATTAAAAATTGTTGGAAAATAAAAGTGTTCACTTATGCAGAAGCATAAATGAAATAAGTAAAAAATATACATTAAGGTGGTCCTTAGTAATAGAAGTAACATTTTTTTTCCCAACATTTTTGAAGTGAGACCCCTAAAACCTGATCTTATGCATATAAAAATAATGTGAGTAAAATTTGGTCAAGATTGATTGAACCTAAGATGTGCCCCAAGAGGGTTGATTATTTGAATTTAGGGTAGTTTTTCAGTTTTTCCTAATTATCTCATAAACTATTCTACTTACGATAAAAATGTATAGAGCGTTTATTATAAATAATCTTATTTCCTAAAAAAATGTTATAATTAGTAATACGCTTAAATCTATTTATTTACATGCAAATCAATAATGAAAATAATGTGTACAATTTCTGCTACATATCGATTATACAGTATCTCCATAGATTGATTAAATATACGAATAAAAAGTCTTATGTTAAATTAACGAATTAATGATATTATTTCTTTGTAATTGTCGTAATGGATGCATAATATAATTGATTGCATATTGGTCATTAACTTGTTTACGTCTGGGTTAAAAATAGAATAGAAATTATCTCTAGAAAAATACATTCACAATAGTATTATCGCACTGTATCGCAGTAATTTTTAGACTTAAAATATTGTGGCTATTAGTTGTCTCAGTAATATTATCGCAGTTGTCGTTTGGTAATTAGTGACTATTAATCGTTTATTCTTATTTGAAATATTACTTTAAAATGTCACGAAAACAAGTGTTTTTGGTTGGGATTATGAAAAATCAAATAACTGGTGGAAAGTTACCCTCAAAAAGAGATATTTTAAGCGTACTTTTTTATAATATGCGTGTTGTTAATCTTAGTTTACAAGAAAGTGCGTCATTAGTTATTGACGAGTGTCTTATTTATTGGAAAAAAGCTCGCATACCAACACATCATCGTTCGGATTGTATTGCTAAATGCAAAAAATTGTACACTGATTTACGAATCCTGGAAAAGCATAAAGCTCGTATAAGTGAATTAAATAAAAACAAACGAAAAGAATTTGAAGATGGCTTAAAAGATTTGTTTGACATAGCACATGCTGACGCTCTATCTACGATAAAAATTAACGAAGACAAACAATTTTTAATTGCACAGCGAATAAAAGGACGCCAAGGGTGTATGCTTGGAGTTGATACGAAACAAACAAAAATTGAAAAAAAGAAGATAGCCAAAGAAGAAAAGTTGAAATTACTTAAAGAGAAACAACAGTCAATCCTTGAACCAGGTATGTGTTATATAATTAATAAAATATTTTGATTTTTTTATAGTCAAGTATTTAAGCCGTAAATATTAATATATTTTTTATTTGAATACCAACATAACTGATTTCTATGCATTTTATTTATTTATATTAACAAGTTAATCAATTAATTTAACAAATTATTTTTTTTCAAATTTTTTAGTATACTATTCCGAAACTGATTCATCTTTGTCCGATTATTCGAACTCTTGTTGTAGTATCAATATTCTAGAATCACCAAATCGTTTTATTCCTAGTACATCGGGCATCCAAGATAAAATTTTACCTGAGTCTGGGCCAACAAAAACAAAAAGAGCTAGAAAAGAAATAATATCTCCACGATTATCAGATGTTTTTGATAAGTGTAAGATAAGTGACAGGGATTGTGTCCATATATTAACTGCAGTTTTAGATGCAATATCGGTAGATCCAAATGAATATATTATTAACAGAACATCAATAAAATCTGCTAGGGAAAAATTTCGACAGCATATTTTTAAAGAGATGAAATATAGGTTTGATAATTTAAATTTTAAATCATACGTACTTCATTGGGATTCTAAATTATTACCAGACATAACCGGACATTTGAAAGTTGATCGACTTCCAGTAATTGTTACAGCACCGAATGTAGAGCAGTTATTAGGAGTTCCAAAACTTGATTCGGGTACGGGATATGAAACAAGTTCTGCTATATATTAAACTCTAGAGGAATGGTCTTTAATAGACAAAGTACAGGCTTTTGTATTTGATACAACTGCTAGTAACACAGGTCGATTAAATGGTGCATGTCATTTATTAGAGCAAAAACTTGATCGTGATATTTTATACTTGGCATGTAGGCACCATGTGTATGAAATAGTTCTACAAGGTGTATTTACTGAAGTAAAATTAGCAACAAGTACAGGGCCAGATATTTTATTATTTAAAAAGTTCAGAAAAAAATGGAACACTATAGATACAAATTCATATTCAATATGGTCTACCGATGAAAATGTGAAAGATATTTTAAAAGACGTTTCTGACGAAACAATATAATTTTGTATAAATAAAATTAAAGAAGATTTGCCTAGAGATGACTATAAAGAATTTCTTGAATTAATAATAATATTTTTAGGAGGTATGCCACCACGGGGGATACGTTTTAAAGCTCCAGGTGCTTATCATCTTGCACGATGGATGGCAAAAGCGTTGTATTGTTTAAAAATATTTTTATTTCGAAAACAATTCAAAATTACGCAACGTGAAGAAAAGGCATTAAAAAGATTATGTTGTTTTATTATTAAGTGCTATGCAGAATCATGGTTTTTAACTCCAAACGCAATTACAGCTCCAATGAATGATATAATGTTTCTAAAAAAATTAGAACTGTATAAAATAAACGATAAAGAAGTAGCAGAAAAAGCAATAATGAAATTCATAAATCATTTATGGTATTTGAGTGAAGAGTGTTCTGCTTTTTCAATATTTGATGAAAGATTAAGTATTGACACACGATTAAAAATGGCTGAAAAAATTTTGCAAGAACAACCTGAAAGAGAACCACAAAAAAAGTACATTGTTAAGTTTGAAGATGTACAACACTTTCTGGATAAAGATTTACCATTGGATTTGTTAGGTCCCAATTCCAAAAATGTATTCAAAAGGTTCAATATTCCTGAAGATTTTTTAAAAGTTCAACCAGATAAGTGGCATGAATTAGAAGAGTACTAGAAAGGAAAAAGCATATTAAATTCAATAAAGGTGGTCAATGATATGGCAGAACGAGGAGTCAAACTTATGCAGGAATATAACGACAAGTTTACCACAAATGAGGATCAAAAACAGTTTGTTTTACAGGTACCTAAAAATAAGTCGAATATTTCAATATTAATAAATAAATAATATGTTGATATTTTTAGGTGGTTCAAGATTACAGAAAACAATATCCTGGATTTACTCGAGATACTCTTAAGAAACCATACACTTAAGTAATAAATAAAATATTTTTTTTATCTCATAATAAAACTAGTAATTATAACTTATTTGAATTAAATAAATTAATTAAATATGTTTGTTGCATTTATAATTCATAATATAGCATTGGTATTGAAAATTCAATTTTAAGTTAGTTTAATAAAATATTATTATTCGTATTATTCATTGATATATAAATATATGTTAAAAACCATCGATAGTGGAAATGGTGCACATTATATTTATTATTGATTTTATTGTAAATCAATAGATTTGAGCTTATTTTTTATTATAACATTTTTTATAGGAAATAAGATTATTTATAATAAACGTTCCATACATTTTTATTGTAAGTAGAATAGTTTATGAGATAATAAGGAAAAACTGAAAAACTACCCTAAGTTCAAATAATCAACCCTCTTGGGGCACGTCTTAAAGTTAACTAATCTTGACCAAATTTTTCACACATTATTTGTACATGCATAAGATCAGATTTTGGGGGTCTCTGCTTCAAATTTTGAAACTTAAAAAATAAGGACCACCCTAATATACATAATATATATAATTCTAATGTACGTGTGTATGTCACCGAATTCCTCCTAAACGGCTGGACCGATTTCAATGACATTTTTTGTATGCCTTTGGGTGACGCCCTGGATGGTTTATATTGACTATGGGGTGAAATGATGTGGTGAGGGTAAGTGCTCACACAGGGACTTCGAGATTTACGATGGAAATATTTGTTTATAAATGGTTGCTATTAGTAACCATGGTTGCTATGTATTTGTTTATTTGTAACCAGGGACAACCCTATAAATAAATAGTACATAGAAACCACGGTTACCAATAGCAACCATTTATAAACAAATATTTCTATCGTAAATCTCAAAATCTCTGAGCACTTCACAGCATTCTTTTTGTACGCTTTGTTTTGATATGCATTATATGTATCACATTTACGGTAAATATTATATAAAACAGCGAGGAGGAAATATTGGTCGACGGACTCTGAATTCACAATTAATCCAGAACCGTCGGTTAAATAGATTGGCAGAAGATCAATTGACGGACATTGAAAATTTAAGAAACCAGGCTGCAATCACACGTTTTAATGAAAGTCAAGAGCAACGCAACGAACGCCGTCGAGCTAATGCATTGAGACAAAGACTGACCGTCAACAAGTCACCGAAACATTCAGAACACGTGAACACAACAGCGTTTGCAAGTGTATCGTGCATTGACACGTGCAACACTTCTTCGCCTTGCGTTTGAATATGAGTCGGACATCGACTATTCGTCACATTCACAAATTGTAATCGGTACCATGAACAAACAATGCCAACACTGTCATGCACTCAAATACAAAGGTGAATCGGCTGGGTTCTGCTGCGCGGCTGGAAAAGTTGTATTGCCACCGTTGAATTCTCCGCCAGAACCATTGAAAGCACTATTGGCTGGAGCTACACATCAATCTAAATTATTTTTGCGTAAAATTCGCAAATTTAATTCGTGCTTTCAAATGACATCGTTTGGAGCAACAAAAATCGTTCAGAATGAGGTTGGTCGCAATTGTCAATCAACGTTTAAGATTCAGTGCCAAGTGTATCATCAAATCGGTTCTTTAATGCCGATACCTGATACCGATTCAAAATTTCTGCAAATCTACTTCATGGGTGATGAGGAGCAGCAAATAAACGCACGCTGCCAGCACAACCATATTGAACAGATGGAGGAGCGAGAAATTGTGGGTATTTTAGAACCGTTTTTACAGAATCACAACCAGTTGGTCCAGTTGTTCAAAACCGTTTCAAACAGACTGCAAAACGACAACTACACGATCGCCATCATAGCAGACAAAGTACCATCTGGGCAGCACGCGGGCCGATATAATGCACCGACAATTAATGAAGTTGCAGTTGTTATGGTTGGCGACGCATTCGAACGTCGAGATATACGAATCAAACGTAGAGATAACACAGTGCATACGATTGAAGACAGTCATCGCTCTTACGACGCTTTGCAATATCCATTGATATTTTGGGAAGGAGAAGACGGATATCATTTAAATATCAAACAAAGAAATCCAGCAACAGGTACAATCTACACATAATTTACACTATGGCCCACAAGCATTCACTTGAAGCTCTCAATAGAATGATGAAAGATCTAAATAATAACACCCGGCTTTTCGGTGGTGCTTTACTGCTGCTGTCTGGTGATTTTAGACAGACATTGCCGGTCATTCCACGCGCTACATATGCGGATGAAATTAACACATGTATAAAACAATCTTATCTATGCCGAAATGTCAGTACATTACGTCTCAACACAAATATACGTGTTCAACTGCAAAACGATCCATTGGCACCATCATTCTCCGAGCAATTGCTCAACATTGGAAACGGAACAATACCATTGCATGGAGACACACAATGCATTAAATTGCCAGATAATTTCTGCACCATGGTAACTACGAAAGATGCTTCGATTGCAAGCATATTTCCAGATTTACAAGCAAATTACATTAATCATGCGTGGCTTCGGGAACGAGCTATTTTAGCTCAAAAATATCGATGTTGACTCTATTAACTTCAAAATACAACAGTCATTGCCTGGCAATGAGGTATTGTTCAAATCGATCGACACTGTTACCGATCCTGATGAAGTAGTCAACTATCCTGTTGAATTTTTGAATTCGCTGGAATGCCACCACATAACTTGCGATTAAAAATTGGCTATCATTTTGCTTCGGAATTTAAATGCAACTAAGCTATGCAACGGTACAAAATTAGTCATAAAAAAATGTATGGGCAATGTTCTTGAAGCCACAATTTTGAACGGCAAATTTGAAGGTGAAGTTGTTCTCCTGCCACGAATCCCTGCAATGACCACTTCAGACTCACCCATTCCATTCAGACGACTGCAATTCCCAATTTTCCCAATTCGCTTGGCATTTGTCATGACTATTGGTAAGTCACAAGGTCAAACAATGTCGATTTGTGGGTTGGATCTAGAAAATCCGGTCTTTTCACATGGCTAATTATATGTGGCGTGTTCTCGAGTTGAAAAACCGTCAAGTTTATTCATTTATACTCCTCAGGAATTGACTAAAAATATTGTTCATCAACTCGCATTAAGATAAAATTAAACAAACATTTATTATATTATTTGTCTTTCATTTCATACTTTGTTTAATATCCTAATCGTTTGAATATCATGCAGGACAACGTCTGTCAGGTCCTCTAGTAGTATATGTATATTTTTTACTTATTCATTTATGCTTCTGCATAAGTGAACACTTTTATTTTACCACTGTAAACCTGTTCTAATTATTTATTATTCTTAACAAAAAAAAGTCAATCTTAGACAATTATTTATAATTATAAAGCAGTTTTACATAAATTTGTCAGTAAAATAATAAACTATTGATGTTTTGAAAATATAGCTAATATTATATCATAATTTATTATTACCAAATGTACAATAAATAACTAAATTAATACATTTTATTTATTAACAATTAATACATTTAAACTATTTTACTTTATAATAATATCTATAACAAATAATAATTTTAGATTTTACACTTTTTTTCTAAATTGTATTACAAAGGAATAAAATTAATTAAATATAGGTAAATATAGAAGTATAAAGGTTATACCTAATAAAAAATAAAAATAAACAAAATATTAAATTATGATTACATATTTTTAGATTTTACGATGGGCCTTATGTAAAGGAGCTACAGTGGAGACTACCAAGCAGGTTTCACGGCCGGAAAATTCACCCCTGATCAAATACATATTATCAAACAAATAAAAGAGAAGAGTCATGAATTTGATAAAGATGTGTACCTGCTATTTGTTGACTTTAAACAAGCCTACGACTCGATAGTAAGAAGTACGCTGTGGAACGAAATGATCAAACTAAGAGTTCCAGCCAAGATCGTCAGAATGGTAAAAACATGTATGCTTGATTCAAGGTGCAAAGTGAAGTTCAACTCAGCAATATCAGAGGAGTTTACAGTAAATACAGGGGTCAGCCAGGGCGATGCTTTGTCTCCGGTCTTATTTAACATTGCCTTGGAATCGGTAATTAGAAGAATAATGCAAAACAAACCGCAAGGTTTGAATATAGTACAAGGAAAGCAGATAACATTAGCCGCATATGCAGATGATGTAGTTGTAATAGCAGAGACAGAGGATAGCCTAAAGAGAACAGCCGAAATGTTGAGTGAGGAAGCGGAAAAGATTGGGCTTATTATTAAAGAGGATAAAACCAAATTCATGATTGTATCTAGGAGAGAACATCCACAAAGTGCTATAACAATAAAAGACATGTCATTCGAAAGAGTTTGGAACTTTAAGTACTTAGGAGTAGATATAAATTCACAGGCAGATAGCCACGAGGAAATACACAGGAGAATCACAGCTGGCAACAAATGCTACTACTCATTAGTCCAATTATTTAAATCCAAAAAACTTTTAAGAAGAACGAAAATAAGACTCTATAAGACCCTCGTTAGACCAATTGTACTATACGCCTGTGGAGCTTGGGCATCTACCAAATCTGACAAAAACAAATAAATGATCTTCGAAAGAAAAATTTTGGAGAATATTTGGTCCAAAAAGAAATGAGGAGGGTAATTATGAAATAAGATCAAATAGAGAACTGAATGTTTTATTGAACGAACCCAGTATAGTTGCCATACTCGAGAGCCAAAGAATAAATTGGGCCGGACACGTATGGAGAGCAAAAGTCGACAGAGAGGAAGGCCTAGACAGCGGTGGGAGGATCGAGACAAGGAAGATATCAGGACGTTAGGAGTTATGAATGGAGAAGAACTGGCAGAACACAGAGAAACATGGAGGAAGATGATGGAAGCGGCAATGGGCCTTAATGGCCTCGAATAAATCGGAAAAAAATTAATTTGTAAATTTATTCAACTCAAACGAAATATTTTTAATTTCTATGCTCAACGATTTTATTTGTTCTTCATGTGATTGTATGGTTTTGATGTTTTCGCTGAGTAAATTCTCAAAATTAATCAATTTAGATGAATTAATTAATTTAAAAGACTGTTCTAGATGTGAAATAACTATTTTTTTCACCGATCTGAGAACCATCAAACACGTTCATGTCTACTGCTCGACTGATGTTATTTTCGAATATCCACTATATTTATCCAACTATTATGTGAAGTATCAAATCCTAACCACTTGACAAAAACTTGATTTTTTCTACTAAGAAATTGTTTGTTGGATTGGTCTAGTGTATTTTTTTTTTATTATTAGCAATTAGTCAGAGACTATGATAGCTCAACAGTTATACATAATACATATTATAGATTATACATAGTAGGTACATTATAAATAGTTGAATAATTAAAACATACTATTCTGAAGACTTGTAAGGTTTCGCGTAGCGCAAACGATATTAGAGATACGATAGCAATTAAGTTATAAATTATTTGGACAATATGAAATAAACAATATAATTATGTTTATAAAGAGAATTTTACGGAGATAACTATGGAGATAAGGTGCCTCTGGGAATTAGTGTGTTAAGTAATGAGGAGAGGAGAGTGGAGTGATTATAGAGTTGAGGTTAGTGATAAATTTAGATAATATGACGGAAAAATTATCTGTAAAAGAATCTTGAGTCCGGGTGGCTTCAGCGTAGGATTTCGGGCTGGATTGAGGGATTGGCTCTGGAACTTTGAAGTTGCTCTTGAGGGTCTTAAATTTTGTTGAGGTCTTTTGAAAGCTGAGCAGCCCTTGAAGTTAGCAGTGTGGTCCCCGGAGCAGAGTGGACACTTGGCTGGACTTGCGCGATCCTTTGTATAGTCCTCGGAGCGATGGGCTGCGCCGCATTTAAGGCATATAGGATCGCGGTGACAATAGTTATTGTTAAGGCCATAAGCTTGACAATTGTGGCACTGTGGTGGACCACGACGGGACAGATGAGGTTTCTCGATTAAAACTTTGGTATTGAGTAGCGAATTAATTTTTAAAATATCTTTGTTATTATACTGACGATATAGATCGACAAAAAATAACGGGAGACCGCATTTTTTTTTTTTTTTTTGACATTAAAAACTTGTTTAACCGAATGTCCTTTTTCCGACAAGGCGACGGAAATTTCCGTACACAAAGTGGAATGGTGGAGGTTTCTTATTGCGACTCTAAATGAGCGACAATCGCGAGCTTGAAAAGAATGAAAACTGGCATTAGTTTCTTTGAGATGTGTCAAAATAGTATTGTAACTTAGTACGCCCCTGGGATATACGATCAGAAAAGATTGAGTGGATTTATAGGTAAATGCGTCAGGACCGGTCAACCTTGTTAGCTTCTTTGTGAAGGCGAGGAAATTTGAAATGTTGGAGATGTAGAACGGAGGAGCCGTTGGCGAGAAGTCTTGTTTATCGAGCATCAGCTGCTCGATATTTTGTTTTGCCGGGCCCAGTTTTTCATTGCGAGCTGTCGCACTGTTGGTGGGAGTGTTAAAAACGTTATCGCTGGAGTCATTGGTGCACAAGGCAGCATAACGATTAGGAGTAACGAAAATTTTAGATTTTTTATCGTCGACTTTTGGCGAAGTTGACGAATTAGAGAGATTGCGTTTATTGGGCTTAGAAAATGGAGCGGAACGCCACCAGTGTCGTGGACTTTGTCCGCCATACCAACGAACGGCAAACGCGATAACGGAGCTAATAGGCATCAACGTGCGTGCACGTTGAGCGGTGTTGCAAGACTGTGTCTTGTGTATTTATTCAGAGTAAAAACAACCGGCAATTGGTTTTCCTGTATAAACTTGTAGTTGATAAGCAGTCTTATTTATTTTAATAATTTCAAATATTTCTGTAAACCAGCTGGGTAAATAACTTTTTGTGAACAAAGAGGTGTTGTGGAAGATGTGTTGATGTGGTAGTGGTAGCTGGGTGAGGACTCGGTTTCATGGTTGATTCCGACATTTTGGATGGTGGTGACTATGTTATTGGTCCGTTTATCGTAAGCGGTGATTTTGCTGTAAGTGTTGTCTCATATTGATTTGGATATTGGAGTTGTAAATAGGGGGTGTTTATCTGATATTGTATCAGTGTAATGTTTAAGTAATTCAGATTTCAGGGTTTCAGTATAGGTTAGAAATATGTTGTTTTTGCATCTTGGGTTTGTATTTGGGATGTTATTTATTGAGTCATCATTGATGTTGTTGTATTTTGATTAGAATTTTGTGTTTGGGATAAGTGTATAGTTTTGTTATTGACTTGTATATGATTTTTGAATTTTGGTTGATGGGCAGATGTCGATTTGTGTGCGTACTCGTTGAAATGTGGGATGATGTTTAGATATAGTTTAGATATAGAATAACACCATATTGTGATTTAGTTATGATATGAACTATTCTAAGTGTTACTTATTTTATGCAAGTGTGTCCTAGTGACTTTTCCTTGTCATAAGTGCGATTTTGAATCCTCATGATGTATTAAATTAATTTTTAAGGGTGGTTATTGTGTTATTAACTTTTAGTTAAATTGAATAAATGCTATTCTAGAGTTTTGTGATGTTATACCTAACTAAGACTATTCTAGAATTCCCCTTTTTGTATGATAGCCCGAAATGGTTAGGTAATGATTAATAATAGTGTTATAAGGTTTGTGCTAATTTCTAGTATATATTTTAGATTATTAGTTATAATATGTTATGTTTGGTTTACATCTATCCTAGTTATCTAATTAGTATTATTATATGATTGATTTTTCTTATTAGTTATCTATATCTATTCTAATGTTCCCTTTTTTTGTTTTTCTAATGGTGACTATAATATAGTTCCCTTTTAAAAAAAATGTAATGGTTATTGTTTATAATATAATTCCCTTCTAATATTTCTTAATGGTGTTTACTTGTGATATGAATTCTTTATATTTATTTTGATTTTAACTTATAGTTACTATTTATAATGTAAATCTTATTATTTCTTATACCTATTTATTCTTACCATAACTGGTTTCCCAGTGATGTCTACTTATAATATATTTCTTATTTGTATATTAATTTGCTTAAGTAAATGTTAGTATATTGGATTGTTTTCCCATTTTTGTTTTTTTTTTGTTGTTTTTATTTGTTATATGAAATAGCTTAATATAATATAGTGTATGATTATTATAATGTGGAATGTTTCCTTTTTTATATAATATAGATTTGTGATTAATCTTAGTAAATAATGTGTAGCAATGTATTATGTTTTCTGTATTATCCTATAAATCTAGCCATCTAGGTTAGTATCTTATGATTAGGTTGTGCTAATATCGGTTAGTATTTTCTAATGTATTTTTGTCTTATGTTTTTTTGTGTTTTATGTGGCATTAACTTAGTATGATTGTAATATAAGGGGTTTTTTATAAAACTAATTTGTAGGTAAATTAAGTAATTAATAATTAATATGAATGATGTTTCATTGAAAGATATATTTAGATCAATTCAATGACTAGTTAGTTGCTTGGGATATAATCTATTATTAGATTAGTTGAGAATTAATAAGTCGCCCCATTATGAACAAGTTTTGTATTTGCTTATTCTACATATTACACTGATGGTATTTATTTGTATGATTACACATTTTCATTCATTTGGTAATCTGAGTATTTTGATTTTGTTTCGTTACAGGAATAGTTGGTTACCTATACAGTAGGTACAAAACCGATTATGGCATAGCATTTCGCGAGATCTCGAGACGCATTTTGAACGCTTTTGAATTTCGCGGTGATCGCAAAGCCGCTCTGATCGGCTTTTTATACTGGTTTTTATACCAAATGTGTGGAATAAACATGATGAACAGGTACCTGGTTCACGTTATGAAAACGTTCGACGTGAATGTCAACCCGAAAACAGTGACCATCGCCCTAGGAGCCGTTCAAGTTAGTAATAACGAATTTGTATTTTAAGATAGGATTACGGTTCTGACATATAATTTCACTCCTGAAACCCGGGGATAATATTATAAGTACCTAAAATCAAATCAAACATGCGTGTACCGTTCGAAATATTAAACTCAGAGTCAAAGCTTTCGGTTTAAAAAAAAAAAAATGATTTACCGTATCCAAATGTTCATATATTTATTATTTACAGATATCAATACAATTTATCACGATACTATTAATATACAGTAGAAACCGTTTATAATGATGTTCAAGGGACCAAAGAAAATAGGTCATAATAACCGGTTGTCATTATAACCAAAATGACGAAAAAAAATTGTAACTTCAATACATATTATTATTATTATTTATTTATGCAATGTATAATATAGAAAAAAGTAAAGATAAAAACATTTAATTATGTACATATTTAAATTAATTAGTTCAATTATGATTTAAAAAAATCTGTTATTTTAGATTGAACTTTGTTTGTATAAAAATCACGCTCTATTTTTTTTCTAGTTCTTCAAAATGTATCTTGGGACTTACGTTATTCAGAGCTATACAATTTGCTAACATTTTTGCTGCATTGAACACTGCATTAATAAATAAATCTTCATCGGGAGTATCAGCTTCTTCACTATTATCGTCTTCCTCGAGTTCTTCGGGTTGGTTAATCAATAAGAAATAAGTTCTTGATCACTTAATGGTTCTGAAGTTAGCACATCATTATCAAAGTTAACATATTCATTTATGTTTGGGAAACTTATATCTTCTTCTTGTTCTCCTTGGACACTATAGATAAAATATTTTTCCAATACAACCAAAAATAACCGTCATAACATCCGTATAGTCATTATATGGACGTCATAATAACCGATACAAATTAGTACATACAATATAGGAGTTTTTCCGGGACATTTAATCTAAGGTCATTACACCCAATATGTCACTACAACCGGTGTCATTATAAACGGTTTCTACTGTATAATATAAAACCGTTTTCTTTATATTAATGTTTCAGGTCATTATGACGGGCTTCGCAATGGCTGTGATCGACCAAAAAGGTCGACGTTTGTTGTTGTTATCGTCGGCAGTGACAATGTCCCTGTGCTTAGCTGGTTTGACATTGTGTATTGTTATAAAAATACAAGAAAATTGTATGGGCATCCTATCGATGATTCTCGCCACGGTTTTCATTTTGGCTCATCATCTAGGATTTGTCCCTGTACCTTAGGTAATAGTGGGCGAAATATTTTCAACCAAAGTACGTATATTATGGCCTGGATATAATAATATATTATATAGTTACTCTCTGTTTTTTTTGTTATAATGAAAAGCTAAAAAAAAATTGATACTCGTAATGATATCATCACATGATAGACAATAATAATATTATCTGTTTAAAATGATATAAATCAATGCACATCCTAATGCTATATCTAGATTACACTTATATTATATTCAAACCAATTATAATTTGTAATATTATGTTAATCGAATGAATATCATGATTTTTGTTTAGGTTAAACTGTACGGAATAAGTCTCATCAGCTATGAGCTGGCTGATGGTCCTCGCAAGAGTCTACTTTCCGTACGTAATGTATCAGTTTTTCGATACCGAATATGTTTTTTTTGGTTCACATTATCGCGTGTTTGTTTGCGGCATTATTTGCGTGGAAATTCGTATGAGAAACCAAAAACTCCAGCATATTACAGGTCTAGTTGGAAATAGATGCGGGTTTTGAAGTCGTGTCTTACATAACAGTATAATACTCGTAATATATAGTAACCACTATTACCGTTTATAGTGGCACCCTGGTACAAAATGTTTCTACAGGATTCAATAAGCCTGCAGTTGCAGTTAAAAATTTGCTGATGTCATATTTTCTAGTTTCTATTATGTTTATTGTATTTTTTGTAATAAAAAAATGTTCAATAGCACTGTATTTTTATAAATTCTTAAAATATTAGCTCGATAAGCAAGAAAATGACAAAGTTTCTGTATGCCAAGAGTATAATTTATAACATGTAACGATCTGAACAATATTTTTATTTTGTATGTGCAATAAAATAATACAGTAAAACTTATTTGTTAACGGTTACCTCTAAAAGACGGTCACCTCTGTGTAACGGTCATTTAAAGAATTAAATTGACGAATTTGAAATGAACGTAAAGTGCAAATTGTTTCTTCAAATTATTAAGGGCGGTTTGTAGTTATCTCATCGAACTTTTACTATAACGCTTATTAATCAGCTCTTTTCACTCTTCAAAAAGATGACTGGGATGATTTTAATTTATTAAAAACAGCAGAAAATAATTTCGAAACAATTTATTCAAATATTAGTATTTTAAAACAAAATGTATCAAGATGCTCAGAAAAATATTCTACTTCGGATAGCAAAATTAAAACTCTACGTTGTTTTTAACTCAAAGTTAAAAAACTTAAAAAATAATGGTGTTAAAAAATTTAATTTTAAACGGTTTTGTCATACCATGTAACAAAAATATTTCCCAAAACTTAAATACTTTTTGAAATAAAGAGTGTCTTACGTTAAATGGATCACCTGGTATACGTTTAATCAGCATTCCTAAATGATTAAAAAACTGCCACATTAAATATTATTATTTTTATTCTTATTTTATGTCCGATTGATTGTTTGGGTGGTGTCTGGAGTAGTTGGTATACACAGTTTGTATTTATTTGTTGACCTCTATAACAATGTAGTACAATATATTTTGCAAGTATTTGGTACCTAACAAACAAGTTTACTTACTTTATTTGGCAAATTTTTTCTTAGAGCATTCAACCCTGAAATCAATTCATTCATCATTCATTTGTTAACCGATGATTTTTATACTTTATTTTGTTTTAGATAGTTAAAAATGTTTGCTTAATTAAAGAAAATGAATTAATTCTATTAAAGAAAGAACTAAATTTATAAATTAAGATATCTTTTTAGAGATTGTAATTGTATGGTTTGCATAATATATTATTTGTAAAAATATAATTAAATACTGTTTATTATATATTATACCTAATAGCCGAGTTTCCTAATATTTTCAATAAAAGGATTTAGTTTTTATGTTTTTAACGTCATATCAGTTCCATGGACTATTTATTGCTAATTTATATGTAGGTATATAAAGGTTAGTCCCAAAATTGAATGATTTTATAACAGTTTTAGTTACTTCCAGGATAACGTACAGATAATTTTATCAAGTAATTTAAAGGGTGGAATAACAAATTGAAAATAGTTATCAAGCTTATGGTAACAATTTAAATCGGTAACAATATAAATTTGTAGTGTGTTAAAATGTTACCAGTTTAATGTAACCAGTTAGTTTTATGTTATAGTTATGATTAAAATATAAAACTATTTCGTATACCAAATGTTTAAATGTGCCAACTGATTTCTAATCAAATAAATTTGTTATTTTGCTATAATTCTAAAAACAATTATTAAAAATCATAGGAACTTGAAAGATTAAACTATTAACATGCCGGTAATTGTGTGTACACAATACAATATTCAAAAAATTCCGTTTAGTTTTAATCTTTTACATCAATTTTTTTTCTATACATTATTAAAAAATTATTTATGTAATAAACAAGATTTCTTATAAGTTGTTCTTATAGTTATTTTAAAAAATCGAAATAATCTGCAGTTATCTCTAGAAAAAAAACTGCCCTCACTGACACCTTATAGACACATCTGTGTTATTATATTAATAGATAAATGATTTTATTCAGCATTCCGAAATTATTAAAAAATTGGTACATGAAATATTTTTATTATTATTATATGATTGATGGGGTACTGATAGTGTCAGGAATAATTGGTACTAAGAGTTTGTAGGTATTTGTGTTCCTATTTTACAATGGATTATAATAAACATAAGGTAGACGGTATGTACCAGCTAACATATACAAGTTTACTTACAACTCTTTGCGCACTCTCTCCAAACGTTGCAAGTCCTTCCCGGTAGGATTTCTGAAATCAAACTCAATATCAATTTATTTCTATTATTATTTTATTTTAGGTAGGTTAATGTTTGCTGTAACTCTAATGTTCTATTAATTTATCACGGTACAATTATTTTATATTGTATCTAGGTACTGTCTTATCTTGTTTTCGTGCTTACAATAGTAAAATGATTCAAATAGTTAAATTAAATTAACTAATGTTTGTAGGCAACTCAATCTTAAATACATAAATAATACAACAGTAAAGTAGGTGTATAGCCATAAGAATAAAGTTTGCTTGATGTTCTAGAATAGTAATACAAATTTACAATAAAAAATGTTGGTTGTTTTTTTGAAAAAAATTATGAGTGCCACACTCTTTAAATGGTGTAAAAATCTAAATATCCTAAAATATACTGCAAATTCCAAAAATCAGAATTAAAATAAACTTTTTTACAAGGCTAAATTAATTAATTAGGTAAATATACTTGGTGAAATACTTTATATAATATAGTACGAAATGGGCGCATCCAGGATTTTTTTTTTGGGGGGGGGCTATATAAAATTATCTTTAAATAGTTATAATATTTCTTTTTAGTTATGTACAAAAATCGAAAAGCACGCTTGTGTACGATTATTAAGTCACTTTTTTTTATGAATTAACTATAATATAATAAACATTTTTAATACAACTATTTTTTGGAGGGGGGCCTAAGTTTGTTAGCAACTACCCCCCCCCCCCTCCCTCCTTGGGGGTGCTCTTGTAGTACAAGCATTGTGATAGAGTAATTCTTAATGTATTTTATGTAATGTAATTAATATTATGTTGTATTTATACCTAAGACCATCTAATTTGAGTCGGTCTAAATCATATTCTAATTTATTCTTCTTAATTGGACCAGGAAAAACATCCATGGCCGTGTAACGAAGTTCGCCCATTTTAATTTGACGACTTTTGACTGTTTCATCGCTAAAATGGATGGTTAATAATGAAACGATACATTATATGGTATTTTAGGGGTCAACATAACACAGTTTAATTATTTATTTTAGTTATTATATATCAAACTCAATAGTTGCCATCTGTAGGAGTGCAAGACTCCAGTAAACAATAATATACCAAGTGCATATTATGTTGTGTTATAAACTAATATTAAAATAATTTAATAATATTATGTACAGATATTGTGTACATAAAACCATTAATATCCAAATTATTACACTTACATTTATTATTTTACTTTTAACAATGTAAGAATCGAACTACTGGGATGGCATAGAAATAATAAAAATAATAATAACGCATCACTTTACCATAATAATAGAATAACCGTTTCGGGAAAAATATTGTTCGGGAATTTCGATTCGGGAAAAACAGCTGGTACTCCTTACAAATTACGCAGGCAATAGATGCACTATTACTAAATTAACAGCGGTAGATCGAAATAATTGACAATTTATTGGTAGAGGGTATTATATATAAAATATAAATAACAATAACACGATATAAATTTCACAAGCGACTGAGGTTTGAAATAAATAAGTGCACAGATAGCTAGTGAACTTAACGAACGGAGCAAAGCAAACAACGACCATACCGAATAAAGTCTAATATTGTACTGTCATATCATAGATGTTATCTGCGCCCAACCCTTACCCACCAAGAAAAGAGAGCGCTTTCCAGGTTACCCTTTGTCTGTTTTAAATTCTAATTTATCTCGTATAATAAAAAACATTTATGTTTGAGTATTATTTGTCTGTATGCGTTTTATGAAGTTAATTATTAGTTTTGTTGAAATATTTTTATCAAAGGCGGTCAACTAATTTTAGTTGGTTTAGTTGACTCTTTGATTTTAAATCATAGGTATTATTATACAGGTAATACTCGGTCCAGCGCAAGATCAAGCCACAGCCCAATGAAAATCGGTTCTTCTGCGCATTCCCTTGACATCAATCAGTATAACAATTCGGATATAAAACTAATATAGGTAAAAAGTAATTTTCATAATTTGTCCCACCCCTCCCTTCCAAAAAATTTCCGATTTACGCCATTTTAGTCTTTATTTAATTTATTTTACAAATGCTAAATTTTGAGTAATAATATTGTAGGTCTATATTATACCAGTTAGTGTTTACTCCTCTGTCCGGGCCCAATTGACGGGTCAATTCTTTTTTTTTCCTGTCTACCTTAGGCCGGAAAGTCTTATTATAATCTTTGCTGTTGACATAAACAGAAGGAGAGTTGGTTGTTTGCATCCTGGCCGGTGTTCCACACGAAATACAAGATCCATTTCTATAAAAACAATAAAATTGAAGTCACAGCAACTTGACGTATATGCTTGTTGTCGTATTTGAATTACGCGATATGGAAATACATTTTGTTCACATATAATAAGTAAGTCAGTTTCTCAGTAATAATAATATACTAATGCGCTGTTGCATATAAACAATCACTTAACATATATTATAATTAATGGCCCACGATATCGGTCCATTAGATTTTAGTAAAACGTTAAATGAATCAATTTTTTTATGCAACTATTGACATAAGTTTTTTTGTAATCGTGCAAAATGCAGTGCATATTAGGTATTGCGGTGTTTGGAAAAAACGAATTCGGGTTCATATTATATGCGAACATATTATAGACGTCACTAACTTATATATATATATATATATATATCAAACAGAACGTGAACGGAATTCATATACTATATGTTGAAGGGCTATGAATTCAATTTGCGGACACAGTCCGTCCAAACTAAGTTTGGAATTTATTTTATGAATATAAACTTATAATTTTAATTGATAATAGTTATTTAGATTGATAACTACAAAAAAGAGGACGAAATGACTGAACTCCTTACATTTCAAAATATAATAGGTACCTTATAGAAATATATTTTATTATTTTGTTCCTATTTTCCTGAATTACTTTGATTTCAATAAACTTGGTAATCATTGAAGAAAATAAGTTTAATATATGTTAATAAACGAATGAATAATTGAATTTGATATACACTTATCTTAGTTTTTAATTCTAACTATTAGTTAAACGACAAATTATTTTTAAAAAGTTCTATATGATAGATCGCAATCAAATTTCACTGTCATAATTATATTTTCTACATTCTAGTTTGTTCAAAACGTTTTATTTGAAACATTTTTATAAATTATAACAATAATATTATTCAAATAAGTGGTTTAAAATGCGTACTTACTTGAATACAACGATGCCCTTTGCTTCAGGATCCCTCAAAATGTATTCTTTGATATCATTTTTAATTTCAATATGCGTCGACATTACCGCTTTTTCAAATCTCTGATATTCCTCTTTGCCCATATAAGTTTGCTTTAATTCATCGATATCTGCCCTATTTTTCTTTAACTTTTTCATCTATATTTTTAACAGTACAATTAATATTCTGTGTATTTCGGTGTATCTAGAACTTAATTTTAATACATATAAAAAAAAAAAAAATTAATACTTACGTGTAACTTTAGAAAACTAATAATAGTCTGGAAATTCGTCCTATAGTCGAGATCGAATTCACGGAAATCTCTGATCGTTAGGCCCAAATGTAAGTCTTTCATTTTTTGAGTTGTACCAAATACGTCTATATATGCTTGTCCATCGGCACTTTTATCCAACTTTTCTAAATTGGCATTGAGTTGTAACCGCTGCGAGAAATCAAATATATAACTTAATATTAAGAATTATATTCTTAAGTTGTGCTCATATTGATCAAGCTAATTAAACTGTTTAAGGATTTACATCATAATTATGTTTTTCCTTTTCAAACCTCAATTCGATGTTGGAATAAGTGATTTTTTCGCGTTCATGAAAATCACTGTCTGAAGAATCGTCCGAATCATCATCAGTTTTCTGAAAGTAAGACAATTACTTTAATATTTCCAAACATTAGGTTCGAGAACAAAATCTTTTACAAAATGTTTAATCCTTCTCTTCAAAAGTTTAGTGGCAAAATCAATTTTTTTGACTTTGCCCACCAGTTTTTCGACAAGGCCCTCCACTACTTTTCGATCAGTTTTGCTGTAAAACATTTTTATTACGTAGTATAAGCATAATGTATAATATTAATTAGATTTAGCTTTATAAAAACGAACCCTTTAAGACAATATGTATGTGTTTCTTTTACAAAATTGTCTAAACTGAGATTTGAATGAACCGAGATTTTTTCTTTGTTCTCATCTAATAAATCTATTCAAAAATAACACAAATGTAGAGCATTTAAAATATTGGAAGACAAAATAAATAAATACTATTTTCCGCGTTTGAAATGTACACAAAAAACTAATTTTTATAAATTTAAATAGAAAACATACTTAATAAATCAGTTTCTACAAATTGCGACAAATTATATTTGTGAAATCTATACAGTCATATATGTAAACAAATATTTAGTGAATGAACGTTTTTTTATTATTTAGAGTGAGTTGTTGGTTTTTTAATTTCGAAGAACCTGAATAATATTTCAATTTTAGAATGTAATATTTTTTTATTGTACTTTATCATAGATTGTAAATATTTATTTAAAAAGATAAAAGTAACTTTTGACTTAAAACTCGTTTCTGTATTTACCATGACGTGTTAAAAAATTAGTTAACCAGCCCAACCTTAAATATAGGGGATTTTTTTTAGTAAATGGGCTTGGTTTTTGGCTACTAACTTGCATAAGCCAAATAAGAAATGTCAGTAAGGCTGCGTCTATTAGGTACCCGAAAACAAAAGTAAAATATTCAATATACCAATATCCGATATCTCTCTGCCTGAAGGTGGGTAATAAATGCTATCCTGAGATCCTTCAAACATTTCGGCCGATTCGGAAATCTATGTCAAAAAAAAAATTTATTTAAATATCTAATTTAAAACGGACGAAGCAGTATTTTACCAATTTTGAATTGTCTTGACAATACATCTCCAATGTCTTTTCTGTAAAATTAACAAAAATTGTATTAGCTATGTTTTAAAATTAATGAAAAATACACAAGTCAACATAACTGTACATTCATTCATCAAGCAGTCATAAATATTATAACAAACTATTATTACATGAATGTTTAAAAAGTCGTTTAATTAACAGTAATATTGTACCTATTTTCAGTATTTACTTTAAAAAAAAAATAGAAACATAGTCGTATAAAAGTACGAAAATTGATTATAAATTATAACACATATTATCCACGAAAAAATACCTTGTATTTCATATCTGAAGCATTTTTACCCATGAACAAATATTGTATCGTTCATAAATCGTATAAAAATTATAGTATGACAACAATTTAAAATATATATTAATAGTACAAGAGCCAACTTTTTTTGATAATTATTTCATGTCTAGTAAATATTAAGAAGATAGTACTCATAGAAACCACCCTCAAAGCTGAAAATCGAAACATTTATACTGATCCAAAAGCCAAAATGATGACAGACAGAAGAATTAAAAAAAAGAATTAAAAAAAATAAAAACACACATCGTTGTAAGATCGCTCCGCTCAAAATCTAAGAAATATAACTATTTAGGTCATAGAGCTTAAAGTTATTTACCGTGTAAAGTTTGAAGTTCGTTTACTCTCGACGTTAATAGTTCTAATTGTTCCACAACTGTTTCGATTGTATTTTGCAAGGTAGATTTCTTCTCAATAGGTTTGTAATTCAATTGGCTTAAAAAATCGATAAATATATATATCATGTCAATTGTCATTCAATTGTATTACGTCCAATATAATATTATAAATTATTGATCTTTACCTTTCTTCGAATATTTCGCTGATAACAGATTTTTCAGCTGTCAACTGCATCGAACAATAAAATATCAGAAAAACAATTCTATTGTGAAGCTTAACTATATATAAGCAATTTACAAATTTGGTTAATGGCTGATAAAGGTAAACGTAGATATTATTATAAATGTTATTATACCTACTTATAACATATGTATAATATTTGTGGGATGTCCTGAGTACTAAAATTAATGATAATAAATTAATAACCATAGATATGTTTGGGGTGTAAGCCAGTCCACATTTCGTGGGCCACCCTCGGTAACCGTAAATAAACTGAGACGCATTCGGGGCACGTCAAAAAAATAATTCTTTTCTTATAGAGTGCACTCATAAATTAAAAATCTATAATACCAAATTCTGGTTGAACTCGAAAATTCAACAATTTTTATAATTTTCATAATTAGATGGACTTATATAATGCGTTTCCTAGATTATCATATTTATATACATACGTCATTATCATTTGATATTTTCAATTCTGGTTGTGCCGATTCTACATCCAATTCACCATTCGACTCGAATAACTACAACAATTTTTAAGTTCTTTTTTATATTATAATATAATAAGTTAATAAAATGCATCTACGTTAAATCAGGTTTTGAAAACAACTGCGGCCAACGCATATCACGACAAGATAACTATTTCTATATTATATTAATCACGGCGTTTACAATATTGATCATTTTATATATTTTAATAAAAAAAAAACAATTCGCAGATATTAAAGTAATATATTATAGCCAGTAATATTCAACAAGCATCATCGGCCACGTTTTCCTTTAATTATGATTTTTGGAATCTTTGAGTACCTAACCTAACCTAACCTATACTAAATACGCATTTTAAATTACATAGATCTTTTATTTACTATTTAAGGAGTATCTTTTTTTTCAAAAGAGAACCAACATTTTTACAGTATATAAGTATAGTATTAAGTACTTAAATGAATTTAATGAATTATTTTTATACATCAATCGAAATTTGAACGAGGTACCTTTTACGAGAGTAAAATATAAATAACTACTAAGGATAATAATCCTTAAAAATGGTTTTAAAAAACTATAAAATATATCGTGTGCCCTGCAAATGATCCCTTATCGGGAATTCTTGGACTAACAAACAACTAATTAATACGAATTTGTAGGTATATAAGTAGTTAGGTACTGCAATTTATTTACCGACGGGCTTGTTTCTTCGGCGTTGTCAAATTTTTTTATTGGTTGTGTCTCGACTTTAATTGGTTTTTTCTTGGGACGCGTATGTAGAGCGCCTTCGTCCTCGTGTGTCACAGTAAATTCCGAGTTTAATGGAATTCTCGACACGTCAATAATTCCTGTATGCACGTCCTTTCGACAAACAATATTATGAAAAAAATATATAGTTGCGACCTTCAAGTAACAGATTTATAGACAGTGGGTGCCATTTGAAGTTTTCAATAGGAGTGCCAAGCAGGTAACATAATTTTTCCTCCAATACAATTAATATTGTACACGTTATGCTTTTTAACATAATTTCACTATCATGCATCGACCATCGGCGGCGCTGTTTATAAACGTTTTGAGTTATGACCGTCCGAAAAAACGTAGAGAAAATAGAAGTGCTAAGTACTTCCTGTTACCCCCCCCTCCTTAAATGGCGCCTTTGTATTACTATTACTGATAAGTATATTATATTATAATTCAAAGTATAGGTACCTGCGCGCGGTCTTTGTCCGCTCCATCAAAATCGACGTAATATTTGTTAAGATTGGTATGCCGCACAATAACTTCCAAGAGTCTCACCAAAAAATGTTGATTTATATGTCCCTGGAAATTTGTTTGATCATTATTCAATATTCTCAGGAATTTTTTTTTATAAGAAATAAAAAAAAACATATATTATACATCAACATTGAAATTGTTAAGATTTGATTAACCTACCTCCAGCTGTAAGCTTATGTAGCTTGTGTTGGAGATAGGGTGAGCTATGATTACTGCTAAATATATAATAAGTAAGAACTTAATATAATTAATATATTATATGAAATCAAGCAAACACTCACATTATTGACATCTACAGCCATATGAATCAAACTATCAACGTTTAACGAATAAGACATATTGTTATTTTTTTTCTAAGCGTATGTGACCAAAAGTGTTTCACAACTGTACTAAAAAATTGTTAATTCAAAAGAAGTAAATAAAAAAAATAATTCACAATGTTTCTATATGGCAACGAAAAAACATCTGTTTGATTATTTTATTATTTTGGAATACCAGTATATTATATTATATAAAAAATTATTAGACATTTCATACTATAATAGTAATAATAACACCTTAATATGGGAGGACAGTCTATATGTGGGCTGTATAGGTTACCGGTACCTATGTCGTGATGTTACTGAATAGGCAAAGATTATGTCACGTGGTTAAATTTTCAATCTAAATGTAGATGATAAACGATAATAAATAGGTAGTAATTGTTTTCTCGGAAAACCCTAAGTATTTCCGGGAAAACTATGAGAAATAGGACGATAGACGCAAGACCTACATTAATTGTAATATTGTATGTCAGGGTGGTCCAACCCGCGGCCCGCGAACCTTTTTTTTTGGCCCCTCCAACAATTTTAAATTTAAATTTAAAATCACAATAATATTATAACAAAATCGCAATAAGAAGGTAATAACAGTAATGCGCATCGGTGTTTATGTAAACTTTTGAATTAAGTTCTAAGTACAGTATAGTAAAGCGTGTACCGTGTATTTACATTTTATTTATAAGTTCCTTCAATTATGTCAAAAAGAACATTTTTGAGTGGTTGTGAAAAACGAAAAATAAAATGTAAACGACAGGAAGAAAATAAAAAATTGTCAAGTTCCTTACTTTGTTGGGCTAAAGGTAATTTATTTTATAATCATATTTTTGTAATTTAAAATATTAAATTGCTAAATTATTACCTAAGTTATTACCTACTAATCAAGAGTTTTACCACTGACCAATTAAATATGAGTAGTTGACTTCAAATAATTATATAAAAAAATTCAAAAATGTATACCTACCTATGCTTTTTGTACAGTCTTATTCTGTGTTTTAACAATTTTGGGGATTTGTATACAATTATACATAATACAATATTAATAATCATGTCTCAAAATTAAATGTAATCAATCATATTTATTGAATTTTTTCTATATACATATTACTTATAATTTATATATTAACTAGCGGACCCGACAGACGTTGTCCTGCATGATATTCAAACGATTAGGATATTAAACAAAGTATGAAATGAAAGACAAATAATATAATAAATGTTTGTTTAATTTTATCTTAATGCGAGTTGTTGAACAATATTTTTACTCAATTCCTGAGGAGTATAAATGAATAAACTTGGCGGTTTCTCAACGCGAGAACACGCCACATATAATTAGCCATGTGAAAAGACCGGATTTTCTAGATCCAACCCACAAATCGACATTGTTTGACCTTGTGACTTACCAATACTCATGACAAATGCCAAGCGAATTGGGAATTGCAGTCGTCTGAATGGAATGGGTGAGTCTGAAGTGGTCATTGGGATTCGTGGCAGGAGAACAACTTCACCTTAAAATTTGCCGTTCAAAATTGTGGCTTCAAGTACATTGCCCATACATTTTTTTATGACTAATTTTGTACCGTTGCATAGCTTAGTTGCATTTAAATTCCGAAGCAAAATGATAGCCAATTTTTAATCGCAAGTTATGTGGTGGCATTCCTGGTAAATCCAGCGAATTCAAAAATTCAACAGGATAGTTGACTACTTCATCAGGATCGGTAACAGTGTCGATCGATTTGAACAATACCTCATTGCCAGGCAATGACTGTTGTATTTTGAAGTTAATAGAGTCAACATCGATATTTTTGAGCTAAAATAGCTCGTTCCCGAAGCCACGCATGATTAATGTAATTTGCTTGTAAATCTGGAAATATGCTTGCAATCGAAGCATCTTTCGTAGTTACCATGGTGCAGAAATTATCTGGCAATTTAATGCATTGTGTGTCTCCATGCAATGGTATTGTTCCGTGTTTCAAACCTTGCGGTTTGTTTTGCATTATTCTTGCATCGCCCTGGCTGACCCCTGTATTTACTGTAAACTCCTCTGATATTGCTGAGTTGAACTTCACTTTGCACCTTGAATCAAGCATACATGTTTTTACCATTCTGACGATCTTGGCTGGAACTCTTAGTTTGATCATTTCGTTCCACAGCGTACTTCTTACTATCGAGTCGTAGGCTTGTTTAAAGTCAACAAATAGCAGGTACACATCTTTATCAAATTCATGACTCTTCTCTTTTATTTGTTTGATAATATGTATTTGATCAGGGGTGAATTTTCCGGCCGTGAAACCTGCTTGGTAGTCTCCACTGTAGCTCCTTTACATAAGGCCCATCGTAAAATCTAAAAATATGTAATCATAATTTAATATTTTGTTTATTTTTATTTTTTATTAGGTATAACCTTTATACTTCTATATGTACCTATATTTAATTAATTTTATTCCTTTGTAATACAATTTAGAAAAAAAGTGTAAAATCTAAAATTATTATTTGTTATAGATATTATTATAAAGTAAAATAGTTTAAATGTATTAATTGTTAATAAATAAAATGTATTAATTTAGTTATTTATTGTACATTTGGTAATAATAAATTATGATATAATATTAGCTATATTTTCAAAACATCAATAGTTTATTATTTTACTGACAAATTTATGTAAAACTGCTTTATAATTATAAATAATTGTCTAAGATTGACTTTTTTTTGTTAAGAATAATAAATAATTAGAACAGGTTTACAGTGGTAAAATAAAAGTGTTCACTTATGCAGAAGCATAAATGAATAAGTAAAAAATATACATATACTACTAGAGGACCTGACAGACGTTGTCCTGCATGATATTCAAACGATTAGGATATTAAACAAAGTATGAAATGAAAGACAAATAATATAATAAATGTTTGTTTAATTTTATCTTAATGCGAGTTGATGAACAATATTTTTAGTCAATTCCTGAGGAGTATAAATGAATAAACTTGACGGTTTTTCAACTCGAGAACACGCCACATATAATTAGCCATGTGAAAAGACCGGATTTTCTAGATCCAACCCACAAATCGACATTGTTTGACCTTGTGACTTACCTATAGTCATGACAAATGCCAAGCGAATTGGGAAAATTGGGAATTGCAGTCGTCTGAATGGAATGGGTGAGTCTGAAGTGGTCATTGCAGGGATTCGTGGCAGGAGAACAACTTCACCTTAAAATTTGCCGTTCAAAATTGTGGCTTCAAGAACATTGCCCATACATTTTTTTATGACTAATTTTGTACCGTTGCATAGCTTAGTTGCATTTAAATTCCGAAGCAAAATGATAGCCAATTTTTAATCGCAAGTTATGTGGTGGCATTCCTGGTAAATCCAGCGAATTCAAAAATTCAACAGGATAGTTGACTACTTCATCAGGATCGGTAACAGTGTCGATCGATTTGAACAATACCTCATTGCCAGGCAATGACTGTTGTATTTTGAAGTTAATAGAGTCAACATCGATATTTTTGAGCTAAAATAGCTCGTTCCCGAAGCCACGCATGATTAATGTAATTTGCTTGTAAATCTGGAAATATGCTTGCAATCAAAGCATCTTTCGTAGTTACCATGGTGCAGAAATTATCTGGCAATTTAATGCATTGTGTGTCTCCATGCAATGGTATTGTTCCGTTTCCAATGTTGAGCAATTGCTCGGAGAATGATGGTGCCAATGGATCGTTTTGCAGTTGAACACGTATATTTGTGTTGAGACGTAATGTACTGACATTTCGGCATAGATAAGATTGTTTTATACATGTGTTAATTTCATCCGCATATGTAGCGCGTGGAATGACCGGCAATGTCTGTCTAAAATCACCAGACAGCAGCAGTAAAGCACCACCGAAAAGCCGGGTGTTATTATTTAGATCTTTCATCATTCTATCGAGAGCTTCAAGTGAATGCTTGTGGGCCATAGTGCATTCATCCCAGATAATAATTTTGCATTTTTGCAAAAGTTTAGCCATACCGGAATGTTTTTTTATGTTGCACACTGCATCTGGATTTGTGTGAATGTTCAACGGCAACTTGAGTGCTGAATGTGCAGTCCATCCGCCATCAAGCAAAGTGGCTGCAATACCTGATGAAGCAATTGCTACCGCGATATGATTTTGTGATCGAATGCGCGCAAGTATTAGTGAAATGAGAAACGTTTTTCCAGTGCCACCTGGTGAGTCCAAAAAAAAGAATCCACCTTGTTCTGCTGCAATTGACAAATTAATTCGATGACATACATTCTTTTGTTCATCAGTGAGTAGTTGCTCATTATTTTCAACGAAAGTAGTTAAAGAAACTGTATCGAACTGTTGTTCGCGCTTAATCTCGCTGTTAATGATGTCTGTTGCTGGGCGGTTAGGTGAGCGCATACCAAAATGAATGAGTGGCATATTCGAAATCAGAATGCAAATATCTTCAATCTTTATTAGCGCCTCGTTATATATTTCCGGCGTAAAATTGACATTGGGATCTTGATCAGCGATCCGAATGCGATGCAGTATGTCGTCGCTCATGGAATCTTTATATTTGTCCCAGAGGACAGAAGCTTAAAATGGAAAACATGTCGTCAACAATATGGTGAATAATTGGCGAATTTGATGAGGAGAGGCACTCAATGCTGCATCTGCAAGTGTAATATCCCAATGGTTGTCATCTTCCAGCAAATGTAATTCGTGACACGCATCGTGGTATGCGTGATCAAGTGCACTTCGTTGCCAATTAAAAAAATTAATAATGGTGTTACGTTGAGGGCAAAATACATACCAATCCCTATTTCAACCCCTTACAGCCTTTTTTAGTATTAAAAAGTAGCCCATATCCTTCCCAGTGTCTAAAATATCTATGTACCAAATTTCATTTAAATCGGTTCAGTAGTTTCGGAGCCTATTCATACAAACAAACAATCAAATCTTTCCTCTTTATAATTTTAAGTATAGTATAGTATTTTAAGTATTTTATAGCTCAAGATCCACCGAACAAATTTCGATAAAAATTTCAGGGCATATTAATATTGATATGTAGATGGTTTCTATGAAGTTTGTACGCTGGGCGATATGTGGTTCCGGAGTTATGGCCTCCGGCGATTTTACGATGGAAGGATTTGTTTATAAATGGTTGCTATTGGTAACCATGGTTGCTATGTACTGTTTATTTATAGGGTTGTCAATGGTTACAAATAAACAGTACATAGCAACCATGGTTACCAATAGCAACCGTTTACAAACAAATTCTTCCGTCCTTTCCATCGTAAAATCGCCGAAGGCCATAACTCCGGAACCACATATCGCATATGACCCATAGTCAATATAAACCATCCAGGGCGTCACCCAAAGGCATACAAAAAATTTCATTCAAATCGGTCCAGCCGTTTAGGAGGAATTCGGTGACATACACACGTACATTAGAATTATATATATAAGATATGTATATATATGTTACGGGGAATGTAGATAATCGGGGCATTATATACATTGCCCGGGCATTGTATAGAATGACCCGCATTTTTAGGCAATTTGAAAACTATTCAAGAATTTTCCATATTGACCGAGCATTTTAATAGAATGCCCGGGCATTATACAGAATAGCCAATTTATGAAGGGCAATATGAACTTGAAAAAATATTGCCATATTTTGTGTTTACTCAAATAACAAATATGAAACTAAATTACCTGACCCTAAAGACAAAAGAGACGAATCCGTTAAAAACTTGGAAATTCAAGCCTCAAAAATGAAACAGGCTTCGGAAAATCGTTTTAGTTGAGGTAATGTTGGAGAGTCAGTATGGTAATTAACATCTCAGATGTCGATAGAGCACTTAGTGATTTTCGTAATATTATTGGAGTTATATTATCAATTATTTCTACTAACTATTATTATTTAAAAATGTTTGTTTTACAAATTAATTTGTTATGGATTTATTTCAATAGCCAATAATAATATGTATGAAATCGGAACATCAGAAGGCCGCCTTCCCAACTTATACGGCCGTAACCAATTTACAATATGTAAGGAGTCTTTCATTAAAGTTGTCGACGTGCCACAATTAAATATTACTTTAAGAGAAGTGGCGAGGAAATTATCAAATTTAGGTGCACAACGTAACGTAAAAAATGAGAGATGTGATAAAATCAGATGAAACTTCCTTTACACCTGGAATAAAGCAATGAGTAATTTAAGAAGAATGTAAAGACACTTGCTAGTCTTCTTTCAGCTATGATGACATTTGGCAAATATTCTGGCCTTGATCCAACTTCCAAGAAACTTAAATTGGTTGGAAACAAGCACATTGGTACACAACCTACAGCTAGATCCAGACGAAAAACTGAAATGAAAGGAAGAAAAAAATTAGCTGCAGGAAGGGTTTATAAGTGGAAACCCATTCCAGAACACAGCTATACTCGGGTAGCAATTTGAAGGTGCAATGTCTGTGTATTTACACGGTGCTTATAAGACCGTTCATACACGGTGTGAGCACTGTGTAGCTTCAATAAATTATAGTATTTATGCTAGGAATGGTTGACGGTGTAAGAATAACCTATCATTCTATCAATAAAAATGTTAATACATCAGAGCCGTACCGATCCATTTTTTATCCTGAGGCAGAACTTTAGCAATGCGCCCCCCTGGGTGGGGGGGGGGGGTGACACACTCACAGTTTTTAATATTTTTCAATAAAATAATAAGATTAGGAAAATCAGTAAATTTTTAATTAGGTTTCGAGCTAAACAAGAAATAATATTTTTAGCCACAAGTTTATAATTCTCAACCTTATATTATAGGAAACAAATCAATTCGAATTTTACAAATTTATTTATAAGGTATTTCAAAATAATAATTAATAATAATAAAAATAAAATAATCATTATTTATAAAGATATTTTCCTTGCTTTTGTGTCGGCAAATTTGTCAATAACTTCTTCGTAATCCAATTTACTAGCGATTTCTGTTTCTATTGAAAGTATGGCCATGTTTGATAATCTCTCTTGAGCCATTGTAGATCTTAAGTATGTTTTTATCAATTGAAGTTTGCTGAAACTCCTTTCACATGAAGCTGTAGTAACGGGCATTGAGAGAAAAATCCTTATAGCAATTTCAATATTTGGATACGATTCTTTAAGCTTATAATCGTGAATCATTTGTAATAAATCCAAAAACGTAACTGATTCAATACTTGGCAAAATTGATAAAGCTGCATGTTTGAAATCTTTAATTTCTTCAACTATTTCCGCAGTATTTATATCTTCATTATATTTTAATCCCAGATCAGCAGCTGCTTTTTGCAAATCGTGTGAATTCATATTGGTTAATGAATGACCGGAAAGAAATTCAAAATCGTTTGAAATTTCCATAATTTTTTCATACTGCCATGTCATCTGAGTAAGAAGAATATCTATTGAGTCTATAATAGTAATTCGAAAGTTTTGTTCAGCAGAAATATTTATCACGTCATCATCTGTTTCATAAAGTTCTAATCTTTTTCTTTTTTTGTTCTTGATTCCTTTAAAGTTGTCGATATTTGTAACTCTTCTGCAACTTTTGTAGCATTTGTAAAATTGTCTTCCATGGTTGTGTCACGAATTTCATCTGAAACAGAACCTTTAGAAAACCAGTCTTTCATTTGTTTTGACAATTGTACGTCTTCATTTGCTTTTTTTTTCTTAATACTTCGATTCTCTGCTCCACTTCGTTTCTTTTTATTATTCATTATTATTTTTTAATAGTTAAACTATCTGTATAGTTTAAAAACACATTAATTTAGTATAAATAATTTGTACCTGTTTCTTGTTCGAAAAAAAAATAGAAAGCTACACACTTGCCGAGTGATCAGCAAATACTAAGTCAAATTATTAAAATAGTAATAATTACACAAAATTTGTTCACTATTTATAAGCTGATGTATCGTACGTATATCAACTGATATAATATAGATAATAGATATTAAGCATGTACGTCGACCGATTCGTCGATTAAACAGAAAATAAAGATAATATAATATAATATACTACTGTCTACTATCAACAAAATACCCATATAACTAATAATGGTATACTATTCTTATCGGCGATAAACGTCGTCGTAATTTCGGGGGAAAAAAATAAACATTATGTTTACGGATTAGTGCGTAGCAATGAAAAATATTATTTTGACAATATTTTTTCATAAATTAATCATTTAATATTTTTGCGCCCCCCAGCATCAGGCGCCCAAGGCAAACGCCTCACTCGCCTCACCCTAGTTACGGCTCTGTAATACATATATATACTCTCGGGTTAAATTTGCGTGTATAAATGTAAAAAATCACGGTGAAATAACTGTGAGAAAATTATTTCATGTACGGTGTTCTCAGCGTGCTATAAGAGATAAAACACATTTAATAGGTATTTGTGTTTTTGGTTGAATAACGTGTGTCCGTGCTAAGTACGTACGGTGAACTTACAGTGTGAAAATTGTTTAAAGCACCGTGTCCGCACTATACTAAAATGTAAAATTGCATTTATACAAACTTATATAATACAATATACCTATATTGTTGTTTATGTTTCTATAGTTGAATAACGTGTGTCCGTGCAAACTACACACGGTCGTAAACTTAATATTATCAGTTACTGGAAAATTATTTAAACCGTGTGGTTTAAATTTAGAATGATAATAATAATGAGTATTATATAATCATGTTGACATGTTCTCATTCGCGCATTCAGCTTTCCGCTATTTATCGCGTGCCGCGTTATTTTCTTTGTTAACTTAACCTGTGTGTATCTTAATTTCTAATTATTAAAATTGAATATTAACGTAATAACGTTTATATGTGCATTCAATACAGTATACACAATACACTATATTATACAAATACTGCAGTCGTCTGTCACACCAGATACTGCAGAAACTGATCAAATAATATAAGTACTTTATGAATTCTTAAGACAGATTATTATATAGTATACTGAATAATATATATATATTCAACATTCAACATTTGAAAATGTAAGTACAATAAATGTAAATAACACAGTCTGTTAAATAGATATAACAGATATATAATCTATTATACAGCAGTCTACACATATTATATTACCTATATATTATATTATCTTTTAAGTTATATTACATAGGTACATTATAAACATTATTATATTAGTATAGGTACTTTATAACAAGTTGTAGTCAAGACATAATAATATAGTAATATTATATTTAAGTTAAAACAATTGTTTTAATAGTAATATCTCTATCTTAATGTACTTTTTATCTGCATAATATGTATCAGATATTGTATATTATCTATGCGCATGGTAAACACATTGTATTGTATTTATCCATGGTATTATAATTGTATATACAAACTTGAAAATAAAAATTTTTTATATAGATACTGTTGTAATACCCATTAATAATATATCAATAAATGTACTATTTAATAAACAACCGCAAATGGGGACATCACAACTAGCACAAATAAGTAGTGACTCGCCAATTATAAAGACATAGATCAGCATAATTGTCAAAGCGATGCACTACTTATAGTCATGCGAGTAACCCACAAGACACCTATCTCTGGGACCGTGTGGAAGTAATGTAAACGGAATCAAGGAGAAGGCCGTCTTGTGCGAAGTGTTGTCCCCGTCACTGCCGTATACATGTTCGCAGAATAAAAGAATATCACAACCCACTGGAAACAGATTTGTCAATACAGCAAAATAAAAAAAAACATAACCAATTAACCAAGTAAAACTAAGCCAAGGCCACACGATAATACAACAACATTTATATAAAATGAAGTCTCTAGCATATTTCATGATAATCAGCATATTCCACATACCACAAATACATACTCAACAAACGCCAGGTATTATATTTACAAAACAAAGAAACATTATGTTTGGTTCGGGTCATTGGACAATTGTCATTAACAATGATGTGAAACCATTATATAAAAAACTAGAATACATGAAGCAATTATTAATTATGATACCACAATACAAAACCGAAGATAAGGAACAATATGGTTTTGTAATTGAGAAATTTTCAGTAGATATACAATTTATAAACGAAGGGATACACAATTATATTGATGATGTAAATCAAATTTTTAATTTATTACCGAAAATTCGAAATAAAAGAGGACTAATTAATGCCGTTGGATCCACCTTTAAATTCTTATTTGGAACAGCAACCAATTATGACATTGACGAAATAAATTTAACTCTTAGCAACATAAATGAAACAACGAACGAAATACAACACTTACAACAATCCCAAATAACAATAATACAAAATATAAACAAAAATGAGTACATCAATACAATAAAAATGAACGAAATAAACATTTAAACGACGGCGCACTGAGTATTGAAACAATGAAAACAATGATAATAAGCCTTAATCAAGATATCAAAATAATTTCATTCATGATTAGAACTGAAAAAGTTGTGAGACTAATAGAAAATTTTTTACAGGATGCAAAATTAGAATTAGACAGAATAAAACAAGGTTTAATAACTTCGCTCTATGGTAAACTAAGCCCAAATTTAATATCTACAAATAAATTCGTAGATATTCTCACAGACATAAAAAATAAAATGCCGCAAAAATTAGATATGATCATTCCTGTGACATCAAACAATATTCATGTTTACTATCAAATAGCAATCCTTAACAGTTTCGCAGATGACAAAAGTCTAAAATTGGTTATACAAATCCCGATTACATCTAATGAGGGAAACTTTGAACTATATTCAGTACAAGCATTACCTATATTTATGGGGGACTTAAATAAATGGGCCAAATTAGACACAATACAGGATTATTTCGCTATATCGGACGATAGAAAAAGCTACTCAATAATCTCTCAAAATCAACTCGACAATTGCAACAAACAAATAGTCACGATTTGTAATCATAGGGCCATAATAAAACGAGGGGAATCTTGTGAATACAATGCATTTTTAGGTCGAAATATTTCAGGTTTTTGCAATAAATCGATCATTGAATTATTAGAATCCGAAATATTTATTCCCTCGGATAAAGGAGTACACTTTAGCGTAAGAAAAGAGATAGATATAATAAAAAAGTGTTGGGTAAAAACTGGGCTAAATATTTACAATTATAAAATAAAAGAAGCAGGGATATTACTTGACACAGAAAATTGCGAAATCTCTACGTCACTAGAGACAATAAAAATACTGCCAAGAGTACAGAAATCAACCCAGGTAAATATTAACATTAGCATAAGTTTAATAAATATTAGCACCATTTTCAGTGACACAGAACTGCTAAAAATAAAAAATTACAAACAAGAACTAAGAAGCTCAATATACAAACCTATTGAAAACATAAACATAAAAGGATCAGATTTCATAGACGTCGACAATATGCTAACAACGATGAGTAAAAACTATAATCAAAAAAAAAACATAATGTCATATAATGATTATATCATAATTATACTAATTAGCATCATAGCAATCATAATAGTACTTTTAATTGTATTATATAAAAAAATAAAAAAATTGGTAATATTATGACCACATTTTGTAAAAATATATTAAATATCAATTATATTGATATCACAAAATATATACCTTATATTAATTGGTGTTCTATAAAAATAACATAATTTTAAGTAATACTTTAAACATTATTGTATAAATATTTTAAGCATTTATAAGAATTTTCTCTCTGTGAACAATGATTGGTAGAATTGCTTGATTGACCAGTAATCATAATAATGACCATAACAAAAATTTATATTATTATATACACTTTCCTACCTCAACCATAAAAAAAGAACCGGAATCTAAAACTACAAACAAATCTACAGAAGTTCAATCACATGGATGCTCACGGCTGAATACAAAATTTAAATAAAAAAAAAAAAAAAAAAAAACAAATACTGAATTACAACTTAGTCAATGTCCACTCCTCGCCACAAAACCATGCACTTATTGGAAAATAAATATCGAAACAACAACGAGAGAAAAGGACATGGATAATATAACTTCCTCTTCCCCCTTTATAGATAAAATGGCATTATATGATGTAATCAAAAAAAAAGCACACCCACACCAAAAATTGTATAATTAATAATTATCATTGTTATTATCACTATTAATATTATTTCTACTATTTAACCATGCTTTATATAATTATGAATACATATGTTAATGTATGTGAGGGCACATACAATTTTTTAACAAGGGGGTATGTTGTAATACCCATTAATAATATATCAATAAATGTACTATTTAATAAACAACCGCAAATGGGGACATCACAACTAGCACAAATAAGTAGTGACTCGCCAATTATAAAGACATAGATCAGCATAATTGTCAAAGCGATGCACTACTTATAGTCATGCGAGTAACCCACAAGACACCTATCTCTGGGACCGTGTGGAAGTAATGTAAACGGAATCAAGGAGAAGGCCGTCTTGTGCGAAGTGTTGTCCCCGTCACTGCCGTATACATGTAAGCATTATATTTTTCTATTTTATTTATTATTATTTATTACCCATTTAGATCTGTGGTAAATATTGTTATTTTAAATTATAACAATACTTATAGTAATGAAAAGTAACTAAAAAATACATACTTGTTTGCTACATACCTCCATATTCACATTAAATTAATTTATTAGAACCAATTTATAACTTATTTCATTAAAATAATATTAGGTCTTATAAATATTGTAAAAGGATTGGAGTGGTTGAACGAATAAGGGGTTTCATTTATTAGTTATATTATAGTACTATAGTATAGGTTCCTAATCAAATTTATTTTTTCACTCATAAAATCTTTTATAATACAACAGGTAACATAAGTTTTAGTTGATTTTATATAAGTATACCTATGTATACATTTACTATTTAGACTTTCATGTGAATAGTAATTAATATGTTTTGTTAAGACTAACGATATTATAGGCTGGTAGTCAGGATTCAATTTATTTTAATAACATGATGTAATCATATTTTAATTTTATGTAATATATTATTTTTCCCATTTCTCTAGCAATTTTGATTCTATGTTTATTGAATAAAGAAAATTCATTCTTACTAGATTTCTTATGTGTTTGTTCTTTAAACCTAGTATTTTATTCCAAGTCCAATTATCTATTACATTTATATAGATTCTGACTGTAGCAATATTGTTGACTTACGATGGCGTTTGTTTTTTTTTATCAAGTTGATCTAGTTGGTATTTTTGGGAGGTTATGATTGAAAATTTTCAGTACTATTTAAAATAATTACTACTATATTACACTAGTTTCAATTGCCATTATAAACTTGCATAACTGTAATGTAACTAAACAAACTGGTAGGTATTATGATTATGTACCATTCAACATAATGCATGAATTCAAGAACTATAATATTGTTACATTAGACTTATTACTTATGATAATTTATTTTATATTTTAATACATTAACATTAAATCTTGGTAAAATGAATAAGTATTGTATTAATTTTAATAATTAATGTAAGTCTGTTTTTTTACAAGTATTCTGTCAAATAATTTATACTGATATGATTTGTGTATACCCCCCCCCCCCCCCGGAGACCGTTTTCAAGGCCGTAGTCACCCGATTTGGCCAATTCACACAGTGTCTATAGCCTGGTCATAGTCTTGAAGAAAAGCAATGTATCGAACATTTTGAAAAACGGTAACTAAGGGAGAGGACGGAAGATTCATCGTTCAGCTACCTTTCAAAAAAAACCCGATTGAATTAGGCAGTTCTAAAGCGACTGCGCTAAAACGATTTATGTCCACCGAAAATAGATTACGCGGTAACCCACAATTAAAAGAAGCCTATGTAAACTTTATAGACGACTTTCTAAAACTAGGTCATATGGTACAAGTTTTGGAGAACGATCAAAACAATAAACCGGTTTACTACGTACCGCAACACGCAGTATTACGCGATAATAGCATAACAACGAAATTGCGGGTCGTGTTCGATGCGTGGTGTGCAACAAATACAGGTAAAAGCCTTAATGAAATTCTATTAAAGGGACCATCAATCCAAGATGACCTAATTAATATTATTAGTCGTTTTCGGATACACAAATATGCGATGTCCGCCTATATCGAAAAAATGTATCGGCAAATTTAGATCGCCGACAAGGACCGCGATTTGCAGCGTCTTTTGTGGAGAGCGAACCCAGAAGACGAAGTAAAAGAGTTTAGACTCAAAACAGTAACGTATGGTACGATTTCAGCGTCGTATTTTTTTTTATTTGGCTACGGCCTGTTTAAAAAAATTAGCAGACGACTCGAAACCACAGTTTCCGAACGCAAGCATTGCAGTTGCGAAAGATTTTTATATGGACGATTATCTCGGTGGCGTGCCAACAATCGGCGAGGCTGTTAAATTACGTAATGAAATAGTGGCGATTACAAACGCGGCTGGATTTCATTTACGGAAATGGGTATCAAACGATAATCGACTATTAAGCGGAATTCCCAATGAGGTCAACGACCCGTTGCGCGTACTTAACTTAGATGGCAACGTTGTCAAAACACTAGTATTGACTTGGGTTCCGAATAACGATACATATATCTACAAATTCGATAACGTGAACAATGGCAAGGTCATTACAAAACGCACAGTGTTATCGGCAATCGCTACTGTAATTGATCCGTAGTCGTTAATTGGCCCAGTAGTAGTTAAAGCAAAAATTTTTATGCAGCAATTATGGACGAACAAAGTCAGCTGGGACGAAAAACTACCACCACCGTTGTATGACGCATGGAACACGTATTACGAAGAGCTAGCGGAAATAGAGCAAATACATATACCACGGTGTGTAGTGGGGGTGGACAAGCCGCTCTGAATACATGGTTTCGCGGACGCGTCTACAAAAGCATACGCAGCAGCGATGTATTTACGCGTGACAGACGAGCACGATAATGACGCCACTCGCTTAATTGCCGCCAAATCAAGAGTAGCCCCATTAAAGGTGGTTTCGTTGGCCAAATTAGAATTGTGTGCAGCCGTTTTACTGGTACGCATAGTTAATAAAATACTGCCCAGTTTGCAAGTGATGCTTTCGAGAGGCTGTAATCCAAAACAGTTACGCGAAGATAAACTGTGGTGGGAGGGCCCGCAATGGTTGGAAGCTGACGAAGACTTGTGGCCTAATTCCAGAGAAAAAGCTCCTTCACCACCAAAGGAAATACCCGAATGTAAAAGTGAAATGCCATTTGTTCTAAATACTAGATTCGAACACAATATAATAGATAAATATTCCATTCTTCAAAAATTACTACGTATTACGGCGTATTGTATACGTCGGAGAAAATATAATCTTAAAAGTCATCGTTTTACTGTGGAAGTCGAAATTGATGAGCTCAATGATGCAAAAATATTGTTCATTCAATTAGTACAAGGGCAATATTTTTTCGAAGAAATTAAATGTTTGATTGCTAAGCAAAATATTAATAATAAAAGCAAATTAAAATTATTATGTCCGTTCATAGATAAGGACGGTGTATTACGGGTCGGCGGACGTTTGAACAATATGCCATCTATACAAGCTGATAAGCGAAACCCGATATTGTTACCATCGCAATCGAAATTGGCAGTATTAATAATTACCGACGAACATTATCGTCAACTACATGTAGGTCCTCAGGCGCTATTACCGTCGATTAGAGAACAGTACTGGCCATTGAACGTTAGAAACATAACTAGAGTAGTTGTTAACAAATGCATCATTTGTTTTAAGACTAAACCGTTCACGTTCCAACCAGTAATGGGAGACGTTCCGAAAGAACGTATGCAACCTGGTCGCGCGTTTGCGACCACCGGAATGGATTTTGCCAGTCCGGTAAAAATCAAGGTCAGTACTCGCCGAAACGCTCCATCGGGTAAAGCATATATATGCGTATTTGTGTGTTTCACCATGAAGGCAGTACACGTGGAATTGGTGAGCGACCTAAGTACGGATGCTTTCATAGCTACCCTTTGTCGATTTTGGTCTAGGCGCGGGTATTGCACAATATTATGGTCCGACAACGGCAGAAACTTCGTAGGAGCAAATCGAAAGTTAAAAGAACTTCGAGACTTTTTCAGTTCCAAGGAGCATCAAGCAAAAGTGCAACGTTGAAATCTTTTACCAATAATATAATATTCATCATCTTCTTTTATTGGATCATTCAACGATTTCAACGCCTTCACTGTTTTACTTGCAATGTCTATGAACTCCCTTTTCTTTGTAATGAAACTTTTCTGTTTTTTTATGTAAACTAAGACTAGGGCTGGGTCTGGGACTAGGGCTAGAGACCTGTTGTTCAACACTTTGCGTATAATCGGACTCGGACGGTATATTTTCATTTTTCACCCATAATATCAGTTTGACTCATATTCTGTGAATAAAATTAAACAAAACTACAGTGCGCTGACATCCTATTATGAACATTAATAAACGAACAATAAACGAAAACCTATTTTTTTTTTAAAAAAACAAATAACCTAAACGGTTTAGGCTAAACCAAAATGAAAAATGTTTAATTGTATTTAATCCTTTGTTTAAATATTTAATTTCGTCAAAATTTGAATTTTAAATGTCTATGAAAAATTGCATTATAATATTAAATTAGGTACTTACTGAAAATGTAACACTGTCATCAGCACTGGATATACCCTCTCTTCCATTTTCATAGTCAATGGTAAAAGACAATAGATCAAAATACCACGGCGTTGGTACGTATATGTCATCTGTAGAGGATCCTGTGCGTTTGCTCGATCGCACTTTGGCCAGTTCTCTTCTGTATGATGTCCTCAAATTATTAATTTTTTTTTTAACAAAAACCTCGTCAGCTTCAGGTATTCTTTCTTGACATTTTAAAACAAGTGCCTCAATGCCTTTATTTCTCAAGTGTTTATTTTTCGCGATATCACTTTTTACGTTCCACAATGCCGGATGATTTTTATATTCATCAATAAAATCGGCTACAAACGTCTTATCAAATTCCAAAGCCATTGTCATAAGTTTAAAAACTTTAAAAAATAAGTAATGGACCGAATTCAAACCAGGACTCAGTCAATACTAAAATAAAATGTACGCCAACGAGCGGTTGACATCGACAGCATCATATATGCACATACGGGTTTGTCGACATGTCGGAGATTGTCGTGTTGACGCTCCGTGAGCGTCGACGCGCAGACACGACGACCAACAGGCCTGTTGCGATCCAGTTATGGAGCTTGGTTGACAAAGGTTGAATCAAAATGAATTTACACGTAGTCAAATTAACTTATTAATATTATTTTATTGACATATGGTTAGTTTTAACACTTTTTAAAACACCCAGAGTAATGTATACAATTTAAGACAAATATCTCTAGAATGAATACTGTTAACTAGTCGTCACACCGAAATAATGTGTCGTCTCCTTCTCGGAGCGCCTTTATATAGTAGACAACAGCCGGATTACGTGGTGTCTTACAAGGTCCCACACTTAAGTATTCACTGTGGCGTTTTTAATACTTTTAGAAACTAACTTTTCCTTGTGGCACTTATTAATAGTAATTAATATACTGTTCCACGTACGCCTTGTGCAATACTGTATTAATAGTATACACGTGTGTGGTCCTATACCTTGACTATCTCAACAGGCCCCTACACGTATCAATTTATCTGCTCGATGGCGTTTGACGATAAGTCTGTCGATAAATCGTTTCAGATATGGGACCCTTAAGGTCGAGTTGATCAATCTTTAAGTTATCAATTAAATAAAAGTTATTCAATTTTTAATTTTTTACAATGAACAATATTAGTCATGAAGGCTTTACTTATAAAATGAATAGCGGAGAAAAGAAAGGCATTCGGTAAGTTTATTACCTATACTATAAGTACTATGTAAGATAATACTATAATAGAGCAGGGCCTAAAATACATCTGATTTCAGAGGACACACTTATTAATTGAACTGTTACATTTGGGCTTTGACAGATGTCTATAGCAAAAGAAATTTGTGGGGGTTGTAACACCCATTATCCTCCCTCTTTTATTTACAACTTAGGTACCCTGCAAGAGGGTTAGTGAGGTAACTTTTATACCTAATTATTACTAAAAGGCACTAACTTAATAACACTAAAAGGCAAAAGCAGTAAACAGGGGCGGACTGGGACCCAATCGGCCCACTGTTCTGCAAAAAAAATATTTTAAATTCAATACACGTTGGGTTATTTTGTACCGGCCCGATGAATATAATATGACACCGGCCCACTGTGCAAATGCACAGTAGCATAGTGGCCCAGTCCGCCCCTCGCAGTAAAAGCCTATGTGTGTAGTAAATTGGAAAATATGTAAATATGTTTTTAGGTTATCACCATCAATTATAATATAATTTGTGTAACTAAATCATTTTTAAGAATATTCAAGGGTTTTTAAAAAACAGATTGTATTATGTTTAGAAAATAATATAATTGGGCTTGTTAGTTAAATAAACTCCTTATATATTTATCTTAAATAGTTAAATAGATCCTTTGGCCAGTTATATTTATTAAACAAGACAAAATAACTAGCTAATTCTATAAAATCCAATTTTTAATTATAATAATAATTTTTTTTAAAAATATTTTATGATATTTTAGACTTCAAACAAATAACAATACATATTTATAATACCCTTTAGTACACATAATTATTCAATATTATGACAATGTGCTATAAATTACTATGCTCTTACTAGATAACTTTTCAGTAGGTTATAGTAAATAATATTGTATTTCAATAAACACAACATAAAATTTTTTTAAATATTTTATAAACCTACCTACGTGTTTAGTTGGGTACCTAAGTTATGTTAGGTTATCTCACATAGCTACTTATGTACTTTGTATTGACCCTTTATAATTTCTTCTTTTTTTTTTTAACAAACTTGTCCATAGTATAGAAATAAAATAAGTAATTAACTTAAGTTAACAGAATAGGTAACTAGTAAATTAAAATATTAAGGCATTACTATTTGTTATTTCTACAATCAAAACTAAAAATATGTTATAGAACTTGGGACACACATTGGTCATTCAGGGGACACAATTCGATTTTCAGGGGACACAGTATTTTAGGCCTTGTATTAGAGTATTATTCTTAATTAGATATAATTTATATTATAATTTTTGATTTTATTTCAGTTACCTTGACTTTTTATCTTGACAATAGATTTCCACTAAAAATGTATCAGCCATAGAGTTTTTTACTTTCTAAACTTTCTAGATACAGTGTAAAATAATTGAATATATTTCAGGCATGCTATTTGTAGTGTATGGATTGTTAAGTACTTCGAATTTGGGTAGTCGGTCAACGTACTCAGTTATTGTGTTCAGAGCTCCCCAAATTCGAGTAAAGTAAAATGTATAAAATAAAACAATAAAATAATTCAAAAAAATCTGTTATTTACTGGATTGCAATATATGCAAATATTCGGTGTGTATTGTTTGTATTTTTAGGTATATGGTATGCTGTCAGAAATTTTGTAAAGGTTCAGCAAAGCGATTAATTGATGGTACTGTAATACATAATGCTATAATACTACTAGCTGTAATACTACTCACTCACATCAACCAAATAATTTAGAAAATGAACTATTGGAGTTAAAAAAACAATTTCGATTGGTTCTGGTTCAACGAGCAATTAACGAAACGACAAGGCTCAGGGATATTTATGATGAGGAATCTATAAGGTATTTTTTCGTGGTTGTTATCTTAATATTATATTTAAATGTAAAATAAATTAAATGATGTTCAATATTAGCCACTGATCTAATAAAATTACATAAAATGAATACTTTGTACTCAATGTTTATGTTTTCTTACAATTTACAGTTGTATCATGATTAAGTACCCATTTTTATTTCAGACATGTGAGAGCAGCAGACCAATACTCTTGGCCATTAGCCGAGATGTCCATGCGCCATGCTCGTAGAAAAAATGTGCCTGCTTTGCCACCAACTTTAGTTGCACTTGCAGATAATTTGGAGGCAAATGTAGACCGATATACTTGTTGTGGTCATTCTTTTTATCAGGACCGTACAATTGATGATGATGGAAAAGTTTCAATTATATTCGGTTCTTTGGACCTGATTCAGGAAGTTATACGCCAGGGTGGATCTGAGCTTCATGCTGATGGCACTTTTAAAGTTGTACCTTCCTCTCCAAAATGTCGACAATTGTTTGTTATGCACTTTAATATACAAAATCATGACGTCCGTGAAGTTGGCCCTTACACTTTTTCAAAAAAAGTTTTGCACAGTGCCAATATTTTGCAAGTAATTAGCAAGAATTTGCAAGTCCAATCCCAGAATTTGCAAGTCAAAAACAAAGGAGTTATAAGGGGTGGAACTGAGGAAGGGCCAACTTCACGCAGTCCTTACTTGTTCTCCAAAACTTTCGAAACTAGTGTCAAAACACTCGTTATAATTTGCAAGAATTTTCAAGTCCACTCCCGGAATTTGCAAGTCAAAAATACCACCCCTACGATTATTCAAAGTTTTTACCCCAGCCCTTACTTGTTCTCCAAACTTTCGAAACTAGTGTCAAAACACTCAATAAAATCATGTAAGTTTAAAAATTTGGCCAAATATCTTGATAGTAATAAATTATAATATTTTTTATTATAAAATATTGTGTTCTAGTCCATCCCTATCATAAATGTTTTAATGGAGTCAAAAACAGAAGCAGCTTTTACTCTTGTGCTCAGAAAATGTAAGGCCTTGTTTCCAGCTATTCAGCCAGTATGTATTATGACTAGAGCCCGGATTTGTAGGTTTTTGCATATTTTTTCCTTTTAACTTTTTTATATTTTTGTTAATAATCTCCACGAATCATAGTAATTGGAATTCACTGCTAAATTTTTATTTTGCATATTTTTGCATATTTGACCGTAAATGCATATTTGTCTATAAATGCATATTTGTTGCTTATTTCAATGAACTAGAAAAACTAGAAACACAAAATATGCTTTTATCTGAAAGTTATTGTTTAATAAGTGAATTAGAAAAAAAATAAACATTATTCCTGGACCTAAAGGGGCAAGTTTGGCGTCACTGATGGATCGTTGGTATATGATGGTATAATCAGTGTTCGACTTGGGGGGGGGGGACGGAGTACCTCAACTAATTTTTCAGAAATTTTACCGTACCATTACTTTTATTTTTAAGGGGAACGCACGGGACGATGCATCATTCTGCATTTTTATCAAAATGCACTTGATAACACCATAATTTTTCTTACCATAGATTTAATGATAATAATAATTATTATTTGATTAATTATCATGTTTCATAAGTGGCGATTGAAAGCTTATCAATTTACAGGCCGTCGGGGGTGGATCTGTAACGGGGAACTATAGTAAAATAACATGTGAACACTGAGATAGATAAGAATATACTGGAGCGCGGACTATGATGTAAAAACGGGCCGACGTATTTTTCGTTACCCCCACTCCTGTGTGGCAAGAAATTGAACTTACATACCAATAACATTGAAAGATTTCACATTTTAACTTGACATAACTCTGGGATAAATGGTCGTATTACGTTAACTTTGGTATCAAAATTTTTGTTTTCATATTTACTTAAAACTTACATTTAGTGTCATTTACCAAAAAAAAAATTCTGAATAACATTTTTATTAAAAAAAAATTTGCCTACGCTGTAGTATAAATAATATAATACTCGTCACGCGATACCATATTATAATTAATATTATTTATAATGAATCTTGGAAAAAAAAGCCCCGTACCTATCAACTAAACACATTTTTTTTTAAATTTTATAATGTACCTTTATATCAATATTTAATTATGTAACAATTTTTTTGACATAGGTATCTTAAGTATAATATATTATATAAAATGTTCGTTTAATAATTTGTATATACTTTTATATCATAATAATATTTAATAAAATAATACACCAAATATTTTAAACTATAGGTATAAATATACATTTGAAGTACCTATAAGAGATTAATCATAATATAAATAACATAAAATAAAATAGATGTTATTTGTATATAATTTTAAAAAATGTTTAAAGGTGGTAAAAAATTTAAAATAATTGAAATAAAAAAAAAAATTATCATAATAAAAGCATTGTTTTCTAATGTTGTGGCTAACTATTAGAAATATTAGACTATTAGAAAATCTAATATGCTTATCTCATGCATAGTATTCACTATTTTTGTTTTGTGTATTTACTAATAACATTTTATGAATTCTATAAAGTAATTAAGACATTAAGGATTGAAGAATCCCCTGTGTATTTAAGTGGTAGGAAAATGTTTGTCATAGGATTTATTGTGAACATGAAAAGTACCTTGGAAACGTCTTATAAACTATTGTATAAAAATCTGAATCCATTAAAATTTATTCTCACATATAAAGACTCTCAAGATCATTTAGAGCTTTTTTTTGCTTGTGTGCGTTCTAGAGGTGGTTGTAACAATAATCCTAATTGTATTCAGTTTAAACATACTTTGAGACAGCTATTATTTACAAGGAATATTACTGTTAATAGTGGTAACTGCTGTGACTTTGATGCACTTGAAGATGATATTTTAAAATTTTGCTCTGAAAAAAGAAGTATGATGAATGTACAGGAAGAAACAACATTTGATGATGATGAAAGTGAAATTCAAACTTATTTAGATCAACTTAATAATTTACAGTTAGGAGAATACGTTAATGATATTTTAGATTATATTTCAGGATATATAATTCGAAGCATGGTAAAAAAAATATCTTGTACTTTTTGTATTAAAGCTTTAACAAACCATCAATCTGATCACACTTATGCAAACAGTTTAACATTTACTTCTTCTGTTAATAGAGGCAAACTGTTTATTGTTTCAAAGGCCATTTCTTTAATTGTTCAACATCTAGAAAAAGCATTTCAAATAATTGTTGTGAAAGAAAAAGAGTTACATAAAAATGTATCCTTAAATATTTTTGAGTGTGCTAAGAAAAGTATTCTAGCTAAAAGTAGTAATTTCTTTTTTACTGGATTCCATCCAATCAATGTTGATCTTGGTGCTCCTAGTCATGAATATACGTTATTTAAAGCAATTAGTAAAAAGTTTATTAATATAAGAATGCGTCACTATCAAAAAGAATACAATATTCGTGAAGTACAAAAAAATAAATCGTCATTAAGGGTTAAGCTTTCCAAATTAGTATTATTTAAAAATTTATAAATGTTTTTGAGCACAAGTAAATTTATGTACTAATTAATGTTTTTCTATAAATTACTTATACAAGTTGTATGTACCTACCTAAACCTAACCGTATTTAAAATGTTACACTATTATATTGTTATTAATTAAAATGTTGTTCAGAGTTCTTATTTTTATTTTTTGTAAATACAAGTTTGAAGTACACATAAAAACAAAAATGTTGATACCAAAGTTAACGTATTACGTAATACGACCATTTATTCCAGAGTTATGTCAAGTTAAAAATCTTAAAATGTGTAGTCTTTCAATGTTATTGGTATGGAAGTTCAATTTCTTGCCATACAGGAGTGGGGGTAACGAAAAATACGTCGGCCCGTTTTTCGCAACATACGAGCATAGGCGAGTCCGCGCTCCAGTACATTCTTATCTATCTCAGTGCATGTAAATGATACACATCGCCCCTGTAACAGGTTATCACTTTCAATCGCCAATAATATAATATTATTGCTCTAAGCTAATATATTATCAGTTACCACTGTTATCATTCACTAATATTTATTATTAATTGACATTTAATAAAGATTCAAGATTGTTATAACTTATTTTTTTATTTAATTTTGTAAGTTTAAAATTAAAGATTAAACTGTCTTATTTTCTTACTATTAGAAATTATAATATAGTACATTAGTACAATAGTTCTTGAGTAATTTATATTTGTTATTTTATATTACATACAAATATACAATTACAATTGTTATTTCGATTTTCGTTTATATGATGGCTGAAAAAAAGAGATCACAAAGTGATATATTTTCATACTTTGAAAAACAGACTCAAATAAATACAAGTACTTTAAACACAGTTATTGATGTAGACGATGAAGTAATGCCACAACAGGTGAATAAGTATAATATAGTATTATTTTTTATTTGTTACAATTTTAGTAAAGATTTTTTAATTTATTATATGGTTAGTTATAGACTATAGTACCATGTAATTAGTAATTACACATTACATAACTATACAGAACAATACAACAACTATTCACATTCAAGCAGTGAAATTAATGGGTTGATATTTAATTTGAAAAAAAATTAAAAATTGATTTAGGTACCAAGAGAAACTAATTAGTAAAGGTTGTATTATTCATATATATTATATGCATATATATATAAATTCAAATAAATCTTTTTTGGGCTGTTGTAAAGTAATGCTTTAAATATTTGCTTTTTTATGAAATAAAAATACTGTATGTTTAAGTAGCTATTATTCAATATATTATACTATTTTTACTTAATAATTATTTAGCCATTTAGGTATAGCTAGATTTATTGGATATGAAATTATAGGTAAGTATATGGGAGTGTATAAAATATTGATTATATTTACCTTACATCAACCTTCCGGCGTTGGGAAAGTGGCGTCCCCATCGCCCAGTACCCTTCATGGGCGCTGCAATAGCCCCACTCTGGTCTTAAGTGATTGGAGTGGTCTGGCCCTCCAGGTTGGGGGTTGGGCGCTGGGTTAACAACCCAGCCTCGTAAAAAAACTTATGTTCAGGAACCAAACAAAAAGCCTCGGAATAGTGGAGATAAGGAAAACAAAAATGGAAACTGGAAATCGGAAATATCTTCTTTGGGTACATGGAACGTTCGCACATTATACAGCACTGGAGCGGCACATACAGTGACGCAAGAAATAGGGAGATATAAACTTAAAATCGTGGCTATCCAAGAAATTAGATGGCAAGGAACGGGATCCTTGGACATTAATAATCATACCATTTTCTATGGGGACTGCGATGATCGACGACAATTTGGTACGGGTTTCATAGTTCATAAGTCAATGGTACCAAACGTAATGGAATTTAAGACATTTAACCCGAGAATATCACTATTAACAATTAAAGCATTCAGGTTTAATCTCACAATTATTAGTGTTCATGCCCCTACTGAGGAAAAGACTCAAGAAGAAAAAGACGACTTCTATGATGAATTAACGAACGTAGTAGATGGGATACCTAATAACAGAATAGTGGTTATATTAGGAGACCTTAATGCAAAAGTAGGAAAAGAATTAATATTTAAACCAACTATTGGCCACCATAGCTTGCATGAAGTATCTAACAATAATGGCCTCAACCTAATCGACTTTGCAACGAGCAAAGGCTTAGTGATTAAGAGCACAATGTTTCCCCATAAAAAGATCAATAAGGGAACATGGAAGTCACCAGATGGGAATCACATAAATCAAATTGACCATGTACTAGTCAATGACAGGTTCAAAAACAGTATTACGGATGTCAAAACGATGCGAGGAGCGGACTGTGACTCTGACCACTATTTGGTTAAGGTAAAAATTAAAGCAAGACTGAAGAGAAGGGTGGCAACAAGGCCAACGGCAATAGACAGATATGATATAACTAAGTTCACAGATGAAATTTTCTGTAAACGTTTTAAAAGTGAGATACACAAACGCAGCAATGAATTAAATATAGATAGTATAGACTCAATAAATAATATGTGGAGGGGGGTACAGGAGACAATAAAAGAAACATCAGCTGAAGTCCTGGGAAAACCAAAAAACACTAAAAAACCGTGGTTCAATAAGAGGTGTGAGAAAGCCCTAAATCAAAGGAAAAAATTTAGAAACTTGTACCTTAATGACCCTTCCCATGAAGAAAATAAAACAAAGTATAATGAAAGCAGAAAAGAAGCAAGTCGAACCTTTAAGTATGAAAAAAGAGTCTATACGAAAAACATTTTGGAAGAAGCAGAAAAATATCACAATGAACATAATACACGCCAATTATACAAAAAAATTAATACACTAAAGGGAGGTTACAAAAAATATGAAAAGTTCCTAGTAAAGGAAGATGGAACACTAATTACTGCACGATCAGATATTGTAGAGAGATGGAAAACGTATTTCAAACATCTGCTTAACTGCAACGACCCCAGAGAAACCTTTACTTGGACGAGGACAGAACCCAACCTAAATGAATGTACAATACCGTCAAAACAAAAAATTGAATTACAAATAAGGCGATTGAAGAACTATAAAGCACCTGGTGAGGACGGTATACAAGGTGAAATTATGAAAATGCTAGACGAAGATTCATTAACACATATACATAGGTTACTAACCCACATTTGGGAGCAGGAAGTACTACCAGAAGGTTGGAATGTCGCTGTCGTATGTCCAATCCAAAAAAAAGGTGACCCACAAATATGTAATAATTACAGAGGAATTGCCTTATTGAATGTGGTCTACAAGATATTGTCCTATTGCATTTTAGATAGGATTAAACCCATTGCAGAAGAGATACTGGGAGATTATCAAGGTGGTTTTAGACCCAACAGATCAACAACAGATCAAATCTTCAGTTTAAGACAGATCATAGAAAAATCATGGGAATTCAATAAAAGCATATGTATACTATTTGTAGATTTCAAAAAAGCATACGATTCTGTCCACCGACATAGTCTAATAAACATATTAAAAGAGTTTAAGTTCCCGAACAAACTATTAAAATTAATTGAGGCCACTCTGCAAAATACAGAAATCAAAATAAAGGTAGCATCGGAATTGTCAGAACCAGCAACGGTTAGGACAGGTCTAAGACAAGGAGATGCGCTATCACCAATATTGTTCAACCTAATATTAGAAAAGGTAATCAGAGCAACAAATTGTAACAATGGAATAGTATTGGGAAACTCGAACATAAATATCTTGGCTTATGCGGATGATATAGCGATATTAGGAGAGACTGAAGAAATGGTTAAGCAAGTATGCAGGAAACTCATCACGATGGCTAGTAAGGTCGGACTGGAGATAAACGACGAAAAAACAGAGTATATGATTGTAAGTCGACAGGACAGAGAATATCAACAAGGACAATCTATGAATGTAGAAGGGCATGTATTCAAAAGAGTCACACATTTCAAATACTTGGGGCACTTGATAACACAAGATAACGATCTGAAGATGGAAGTCAGTGCTAGGATACAAAAAGGCAACAAAAGTTTTTTTGGTCTTGGAAAAGTACTGAGTTCAAGAACATTATCGACAAACCTGAAGATACAAATGTACATGACCCTGATACGACCCATAGTACTGTATGCCGCGGAAACATGGCCACTTAGGAAAGCAGAAGAAACCAGACTAAAAGTATTTAAAAGGAGAATCTTACGGAAAATCTACGGCCCATGCTTTGACACAAACACAAGTGAATGGCGTAAACGTCATAATAAAGAACTCGAAGAGCTGTTCCAGAGACCGAACATCGCGAATGAAATCAAGAAAAGAAGATTAACCTGGGCAGGACATGCATGGCGGAGAGTAGGATCCATAGTCAGAACAACAATCGAAGAGAACCCGGTCGGTAAGAGACCTTTAGGAAGACCACGCTTATGCTGGGAAGACTGTGTAAAAAGGGACGTGGAAAACATTGAACCAGAGATACCATGGAGAGTAGTGGCAGAAAATAGAGATAGATGGAGAGAAATTTGTTTGGCGGTATGGTCTCAATGACTGAAAACCAAAAAAAAAAAAAAAAATTTACCTTATAATCTTGCTCATAATAAATAATGTTTATACAATTTGCTGCAATAAAACTTAATTTTAAGCTTAATTTATTAATATTTTATAAAATATTGATAGCTGATATATTAATAATTTAGTACGTATACTTAATAACTATTTTGCTATAGTGCATTTAAATGCTTAATTTTTAATAATAATGCCTGCTTTTGAACTTGTTTTAAACTTGTATTTGCTTGATTTGAATAAAACATTGTATTTTTTAATTATGAAGGAATTGGAAAAATTAAACAAAGATGAAATTAAGCCTGTCCAAATTGAAAAAGAAAAAAATCTTACACACTATAACCAGCCGGAACCAGAAACATTATTGAATAGTGGATTGTCTTATGATGGATTACCACCTGATTGTTGGGATCAAAATCAAGTTAAATACTTTACTAATGAGTATAATTGGTTATACATACATAACAAAAAGTTGGGTTGCAAAATATGTAAGAAGGCTAATTTAAATTTAATAAAAATCCAAGGAATGCATGATTCAAAAGAATGATGGTAATATAACAGCAGTCGGTGATGATATAAGTAAGCAGCAAACAAGCCTCAGGAAAAAAATCTCAAAGCATAAAAACACGCAGGTGCACATAAAAATTGAACAAATGATTGATCAAAGTATGTTAGAAGTAATACCAAATCATTTACAGAATCTTTCAACTATTGATAATGCATTAACTGAAAAAATATTTAGAACTGCATATTTTATTGCCAAAAATCAAAGACCATATACTGATATGCCCAAACTTGTAGACCTCCATGTAAATAATGGTTTGGAAATGGGTCGCATTTTGCAAACTGACAAGGCTTGTAGTAACATAATAGACCATATATCTTTAGAAATGCGGAAAAAAATTTGCAAAGATATAGTTGATAACGGAAGAAAATTATGTATAATTGTGGATGAATCTACTACAATCAGCAACAAAACTATGCTGGTAATTTGCTTAAGAGCTGCAATCGCTCACAACGAAGACATTATAACTTTCTTTTTTGACATAGTTGAATTACAAAACACAACTGCAAGTACAATTTATGCTGCTATTATCGAAGATCTATCAAAATATGGAATCAACCATGAATATTTAAAAAAAAACTTGGTCGGTTTCGTTAGTGATGGTGCATCAAACATGTTGGGAAGAGTGTCAGGTGTTGGTGTTAAACTACAAAATGTTTATCCTAATATAATTTTATGGCATTGTTGTAACCATAGGCTTGAATTGGCTGTATCAAATACTCTGAAAGAAGTTCATGGAACTAATCATTTTCAATGTTTTATTGAAAAACTGTATGTGTTGTATCATCAATCACCAAAAAACAGAAATGAATTAAGCATATGTGCTGCATCTTTAGAACAAAAGTTATTAAATATTGGTAAAATATTTACCATTAGGTGGGTCGCATCTAGTGAAAAGACTTTGAAGGCTGTTTTTAATAATTACACTTCATTATATAAACATTTTTTCAATGCATCTAATGATACTCTAAGAGAGTCAAAAGAAAAAGCCAAATATACTGGACTGAAGAACATTTTGGCATCGGTGGAGTTCGTTAATAATTTAGGTACACATTTTGGTGAAATACTTAATCTTTATTTTATAGTTATTTTATAGGTTTATTGTTTTTTTTTTTTAGGCATAATGTATGATGCTTTATCGGAACTGGCAGACTTATCTTTACAACTTCAAAATAGAAATATATCTCTTTCAGTAACAAATAATTATATTGACCGTGTAATTCGTGTGTTTGATTCCATGTCTGAACAACATGGACCAAAAACAGAAGAAGTGGTTGATGCATGTTCAAAACTAATGTTTAAAGATGTTCCATTAACAAATAACCGTAGTGTTCCAAAAATTAATTCAGGACAGTTTTTCAAAGGTCTAGCCAACAACATGCGTGCTAGGCTATTTACTTTTCAAGCATCACATTCAATAACAGCAGGTAATAAATTCAAAGAAAAATATGAGGAGCTCCTTAAAGACTTGGATGTACTGAATGTACAAAATTGGCCGGATAAATATGATATTCAATATGGTTGATACGGCACAGTACAACACACTAAAACGGCCGTTCTCACGGCCACTAATTTAACACGTTTGACGACATAATATATCAACAATGGCCAGAGAACAACATTAGAAACATATGTGTTTAAAGAAGTATTACCGTCGATTATGACGAGCGAAAATGACATCGGCGACGTAGAACAAATCATAAGATCGATGTCATGTTCACTCGTCAAAACACGAATCCGGCTACCAATGAGGACAACACCTAGTGCCAAAAGGGGTATAAATACAGGTGCATTTCACCATTCATGAACCAGTACTCCTTAGACCTTCTAGACCTTCAGACATCAAGTTTCAACACTCTCTGCTGTCTATTGAAGAAATAAGAAGAAGAAACACAATCAAGACTAACAAAGCCGAACGACGCTACCGAAAACTGAAACAGTCGCAGCCAATACAAACCTGACCACCGAACGGCGAAACTTCCAGCCATCGATATCGACCGTGCGACACATCTAAAACAGCCCGTCTCCAGGCTAAGCCAAGTATTCGTAATAGTGAACCGGTCATACCAACCATAGTAACGACAACGAATACGGCCCACACACGGTCGATACAACTAGCGCCATAAACACAGCCAGCGGATCGGACCAGTGTATCGTGACTATTCAGACCCAGGATTCTAATTCCATTTCGAGCCCGCCCAAGGCAAGGAGCCGGAACCGATCACCGTCGGAGACTGTAAAAAAGCCCGTTTCCGGGCTAAACCGAGCTTAGGTGTTTGCGAACGGTCAAACCAACCTAGTAACAACACCTATCGGTTGTGCCACCGTCACTGAATCCAGTCAACGACCAGCGGCAACCCCACCGGCCAATCCGGATGCAACGTTGACGCATCTCCCGCCAGACTCACGTCGGGAACCAAAACGGCCCTTATCAGGGCCACCAAAGACGAGGAGTCAGTCCCCCTAAGCGCGCCTGCCTAGGCCACGCTTTTCCGCCCGGGACTATTGATCGACGCGACTTTTTCGAGCAGGCTGATCAATAACCACCCGGGCCACCCCGATTGTGTAAATATCAAAACATACCCTAATTGTAAGACCGCCTAGTACCCATGAGCTAAGATTAACTAGCCACGGATACGTGGGCCGTCATTCCCTAAATAATTGTATATATTTATTTTGTGTAAAATATAACATACTAATTACTCAAGATACTTCACTTGTGTTAATTACTCAAAGTGACGGAGTGCGTCCTCGGCGACTCCGTTACATGGTGACAAGAATGTAAGGAGGTTGGCTACAACATTTCAAGTAGATGAATCATCTACCGTTAGAGGTTTTCGCGAGTTTAAGGACACAAAAAAATTGTCACTAATTCACTCATTAAGACCATTAATAGTTGCAATTAATACTGTAGCAATTTTATCTTCTGAATGAGAAAGAAGTTTTAGTACCACGAATAATACGGTCACATGGAAAAGAAATGCATTAACTCCTAACAATATTTCGTCATTGTTATTAATTCAATGTGTAGGTCCACCCACTAATAGTTTTATACCAAGTAGCTATGTAAAATCTTGGATATTAAATGGTAAAAGAGATGCAGAAGAAAACCGTTGTCCAAAAAGGAAAAAAATGGAAGATAAGAAAAAACATACCTATGATCAATTACGGAACTATTCAATTAAATAGTAAAAATGAATTGTTTTTTTATTTAGATAATCTTGAGTTTGTTATTATATTTTATTAGTTATAACTATAATAATATACAATACAATATTTACAGTAATTTTTTTTTCTAATTTGATGACCAATTTATAAATAATTTTTATATGATTTAAAGAGGGATATTAGGGGGTGTGGGGGCATAGCCCCCGCGGCTTAGTAACGTTTAACAAACGTGATGAGGACGCTCTTTTTTTTAAAAGCTAACAGAGTACCCCTACTTTAATTTTGCCAAGTCGAGCACTGGGTATAATTCGTGACATAACTCCGGTTATGTCAGTTGTTATCAAAATCGAGAAAACTGTACCCGTCCCGCGAACGACACCAGGAGTGCGTTCAGAAACGTTTTCCAGTGCCATCAGGTAATTCCCACCGTCGTTCAGAAAGTATTTAGGGCGTGTCGGTGAATTCACTGACACGCCCCTTTTGCGTTCAAAAACGTAGATAACTATCTGAATAAGTCATCGCCTTTAACGCACTCTGTAAACCGTCACAACAAAAATGGTTAGAATGGTTACTGGTTAATACCTACATGCCAATATGCTATTCGCGCCAAAATAGTGACAATAAATAAAATTAAAAATATTAATTTATTATATAATAATAAAAATTATCGAACAAGACAATGACAAATGACAATTGTTATTAAGTGTTGATTAGTGCTTGGTGTCGCGTGTATATACGTGTTGATAGTCCATCATTCATCAAACGAACAAAAGGAACAAATCTATTTGAAATTTAAGAATTTAAACCTTAATAATTGAAATAATGTTTCCTCAAGTCACAGTCGTAAGTGTATAAATAAATGTTACTAATTTTAACATAGGTACCTAAGTAGTAAGAAACTAGTTAGTAATTTTAATTATGTTTTTGTTTCAGAAAAAATGTCCCATTTGCAATGGTTATATTATTTCGTCAAAAATGTCAGAACATCTCAATAGTCATTATAAGTAAGTTAAAAAGGAAATAAACTGATATACTAAGCAATTGTTTTGTATCATGTTAGCACTTAGCAGATATTTGTATTTTAAAATATTATAATATTATTATATAAATTAATATTATAAAACTTTAATAACAAATAAATGTTTATTTATTGATACTTACTGATGTAATTATAATTTTTGTTTCATAAATATTGATATGCTCCCCTCCTTAAATTGATAAGTATTAATGTGCTGGTTATGCTAATTCTTATTTAAATTTTCAAGTTAACGGTTAACAAAGCGTGCGATTTATGCCTCCTAGTTATTATTCACTTTAATAATATAATTAATATCTTATAAATTCTACGTTCTTTTTTTTTGTATAGTCAAGTTCATGAACTAGCAGTGTCTCAACAGATGAAAAAGTCAAAACCAACAGCATTGTTAGATCATTTATCTGAAACAAGGTAAATAAACTCATAGTTGATATTATTATTCAAACTTTTTAAATATATAAAATACTTTCATATTATTGTTGTAGCTATAATACAAATCTAGGAAAGCTTATGAAACTTATTCAATTTATACAGTTTTTTGTTTGTACTTTCTTCACTCTGCGCCTTTGCCTGTAAACAAAAAAATATTTTTTTTTTGCAGTGAAGAGCATGAACTAGTGCCTCAAAAGTTAAAAAAGTCAAAACCGACAACATTGTTTGATTATTTATCTGATGAAACAAGGTAAATAATTTCATAGTTGATATTATTATTCATTTTTTGTTAATGTATTGAATGCGCATTTGATTTTAACGATTTCCTGGTAGTATGTTAGTAACATTTTTACAGCTTAAGAAGTTTACAATTTTTATTGTTTAGTAATGAAAAAAGAGTAAAAAATTGGACAAAGTCGGAGACACTTCACCTTATTGAGGCTTATGAAAATAATATTTCGATATTTGAATCAAACTCAAAAAAAAATCGTTTAGGTTGGATTCAAATTTCAAAAGATCTAAAGAAGTACATTTTTCTTTTTTTTGTTTAACATTTTGTATACGGTATACCTATAATAAAATAAATAATTTTTATATCTTTAGAAAGCAGATTGATTATACAGAAGATCAATGCCAAGGAAAATTCAAATATTTACTATTGTATTACAAAAAAAAACTGGACAATAGACCTGAAACAGGAAGTGCTGTCTATGGGTTTGAATTTTTTAGTGAACTTGATGAATTATTTGGTAGAAAACCCAATATAAAACCAAAGCATTTAGCATCATCTAGTCGCATTTATAATAGTTAGTAATACATTTTGAATTAATGTATCACCAATAAAAATGTTATGAAATGTATTTATTATTTACAGACCGCAAAGAAAATGATGGTACCTTTAACGAAGATAGTGTATCTATACCCAAACACACTTCAAACACCACTTTTCCAGAAGTAAAAAAACAAAAAAAAAATCCAAGTATTCATGAAGCTGCAATTCAAAAAAGACATGATGAAAAAATGGCCATGTCTCAACTTGCCCTTGATACATATAAATCATACATGGATAAACTTCTAGAAAAATTATGATTAAAAATAAATTATTTTTTATTAATGTTTAAACAGAGGATAGAACTCAATTAAGGTAGATTGTATGTTTTATGTCTGTATTTTATTTTATTAGTTAATAATTTAAAGATTTATGTTTTTACTATTACATTATTAATTTATAATAAAAAGTTGTTATTAATAAATTTATGAGAAAATAATAATTATTTACATTTAAATTTCATACATAATACATATTAACCAAATACAATTTTACATAGAAACTAAAGGTATCAGCCGCAGTATTAAGTATTGTAAAGTTCACACATTATATTCCGCTTTAATTTTCCATCCGTACAGCGATGATCTTCTGATGAATCTCTAGCAGGATTTGGACATTCGTTTCTTTGATGTCTCAAAAAATTCATTCCTTCTTCAATATAATCATTAATATTTGAATCTGATTTGTTTTTTAAACATAAATTATGTAACACACATGCTGCCAGAACTGTAGACGGAATAAAATCCGTCCTAGACATATCTAGGTATTTAAACCGTCTGAATCTTCCAAAAAATAAAGCAAATGCCCGTTCTATTGTTTGTCTAGTTCTGGATATATTAAAGTTGAAATTTTTTTGAGCTTCTGTCAGACGACCCCTGTTTATATATGGTTCCACACACAATGTAAATGGAGGATATGCTTTATCGCCTAAGATATGTTCTCCATTTGGAAAATAAAATCGTTCATTCTTCATAATATTTACAAATATGTCAGAATTTCGAAAGATACGAGTATCACTCACAGAACCCGGATAGGCAACAAAAATATCAATAAATTTTAATTCAGCATTTGTAATAGCCTGCATGGTAATTGCATAATTGCATTTCCTTGTAACATAAACTTCTGGATCTTGTTTTGGTGCCTTTATTGGAATGAAAGTACCATCTACAGCTCCAATGACATTTGGGATACTTGCCATTTGTAAAAACAATTCTTTTTGCCGTTCCAACTCTTCTCCGTGCGGCCAAATTATAATATTGGAAGCATTCATTATTATTAAATCAATAATTCTGAAAAATGATACTGATAGTGATGATTTGCCCATGTCAAATTTTTCTCCAACTGATCTAATTATTAAACATTAAAAACAATAAAGTGTACAAATTTGATATTAATGAAATTTTACATAATAATTTTAAAAAAATGTACTTAGGTACTAACTAAAATACATGCTTTTCAAACTCAAACCACCGAAGTATTTTTCCAAATATGTTTAAGATTTAATTTACATATAGGAATGTAATAAAGATAGGTATAGATAAGTATGTATAAAAAAATAATGCATAAAAATATTACTAGGTATGAATGCTTAAATAAAAACTTTACTGACGTAATAGCTAGTTTGAGAAATATACTTTAAAGTTTAAATACTACTAATACTTACTAGTTACTACTTACTTACTAGTTACTATAAATATATTACCAATTTATCAATTTTAATAAATTCATTCTTACTACATGTCTATTTGATAAGAATTTATTTAATGTTTTTTACTGAGTACCTACTGACTTACACTCAAATAAAATTAATCACAGTTTAATTCAAATGTAAAACTTTATTTTCAAAGCAGTAGTTAGTCAATTTTTTAAACTAGTTAAAGTTAAGTTAATTTAATATGAAACTATTCGGTAAGTATTATTGTATTAACTATATACCTATATGAATCTGAAGTGGCAAGTATCCAAAGGACAGACAATAACTGCTTTTCGATGGGAATTTCAGGTCTTCCTGTTTTCTGTTCTCTACTTATTATGTTGTTTTGACTAATTTCTATCATAGGTAATACATTGTTATAAAACACTGATCTGGATAATCTAAAATGTGTTTAAAGAGTGTATAATATAATTTACCAGAATGCATAACATTATATACTTTTTATTGCTAAACCTTTAAATTACTTAAAGTGGCTTTGAAAAACATTATCTGAATAATGAACAACAACATTTTCAATATAATTTCTTATCCTGATTGGAGTCTCTTTCTCATAGGTTAAATCCTCATCATTGCCATCATCATCGTCAAAAGTGAATAGTCCGCAGTCTAAAAGTAATTTGAATGAACTACTTGCCGCTATGGCTAGAATTCTGTGATGGTTAGTCATAATAAAATAATTACAGATATAAAATATGTAATAATGTTATACACATTAAAAACTATAGATTTATAAAAAATTATTAGTAATTATTGTACATGACAAAACTCAAAATAAACCTATAAATAGTGTACTATTTATTAATTTGAATGATGATTATATTATCACTTTTAAGCTTACCAACCTTCATTAACATACCTTGATAATCTAATTGGTAACCGAATGGTTCAATAAAATGGGCGGAGTCATATCGTTCCCCGGCGAACAATTTAATTCTACACGGAAAACGTTTCTGAACGCACTCCAGACGTTTGGAACGGTAGCTATCTTCATAATAGCCGGCATAACGTGATAACAAATTATTACATATTGTGTACCTTAGATCATATATTACTGGATAGAGCCATTGCCTATCTCTCCGTGTACGAAATCGTATCATCATAATACGGATTACACTTTATCACTGCGCATGCGTAAACATTTTATCAATTGTTTTTATTTACATAACGGATAGTAGTGATAATATCGTATGATTAATTATTATGCAATTGTTTTATTTTATAATTTAATAATTGTATGCTTTTAATTTTTATATTAATATTTAATGCGATATATTAATATTATATAAAATGGATAAAAATAAAAGTATATATAATAACAGAAATTCGTGTTTTAAATGTTTAAAATCTATGAATAAGAATCCTGGTATGTCGTTACATAAGTGAGTAAAATAATTAGTAATAATTATATAATATATTATAATTTAATAATCTTTTATTATAAATAGTAATAATAATATTTATGCATTTTGATCATATACAATTGTTCCTAGATTTCCCAAAAATAAATTAATACGACAAGAATGGCTTAATGCTTGTGGGTTTTGTGAACAAGACATAATAAATAATAGGAAAATTTGTTCTTTTCATTTTGAGTCAAATTGTTATATTGAGGGCCGTAAAACTTTAAAGCCAAATGCAGTGCCATCCAAATTTTCTAAACTACAAGTCACTTGTGATCATAAACAACATAATAAAAGTAAATGTATTTATAAATATGAAAATAATTAGAAAAATATCTATTTATTAATTTTTTTATTATTTAAGGTAATGAAACAAAATCTAATACTGGATTAATCGAAGCTTCAACACCAACAGTTGATGACATTTCTGTTCTTTCAAATGAAACGCTTCTTACAAAATCTCCAAATGCTAATTCAATATTTGAAACAATAATAGGTTTTTATAACACATAAAATAATATATATTATTTTTCTCAAACATTTTTAAAATAATATTAATACATATTTTAGAAACACCAAAACGCTAACGGAGATTGTGTTATATAGGAGATGTAAAAACACCAGATTTTGATACGACAAAAAGAGCTAAAGTGCATTTTAAAAGAGCTAAATACCAAGTTATGATTCAAAAACAAAAAATTAAACGTTTAAATGAAACTGTTAGAAGGCTTCGCAAAAAAATTGTTTCTATAAAATCTCTTTTAAATCATTTAAAAAAACAAAATTATATTACTGAAAATGCACATGATGAAATATTAGTAAGCCATCAAACTCTATGTTTTTTTTAATCTGTGGATTGGTTTGCAGATATCATCCATTCTTCTCTATTATTATTCGTCTTCTAACTATATTATTTCCATAAACCTTGTGCTAGGGTTGACTTAAGGTCAATGACTATTCCATAATAAATTTCCTTATGTAATTCTCCCCAATACTTCTACATTGGTTACTCTGTCCACGCTATTATTCTTAATCTTATAATTTAATCTGTTTGTGCATTTTTATGTTAAATTATAAACACTTTATATTATTCTTTGTGAAATATTGGTATACATTTAATTAAACAATTTAATCTGTTTGTGTTGTAAATTGTAATTATTGTGCATTTCTATATTAAATTATAAACATTTTATGTTAATCTTTGTGTAACTTTTATGTGTAGTATTATGGGCTAGTATGTGGGCTAATTATATAATTAAATAATGTAATGAAATTACTTTCTAGTTCAAATAACTTATAAGAAATTAATATTTTTTAATGCATTAAAATTTTTACAGAGAACTACTTCAGAATCTATAAAAGAAACTATAAATAGAAGCCTTAAATTGAAAAATGTTAAATTTTCTCCAGCAATAAGGTCTTTTGCTCTTACATTACAATTTGATTCTAGTAAAGCGTACACATTTGTTCGAAAACATTTTAATAATTTACTCCCCCATCCTTCAACTTTAAAAAAGTGGTATTGTGTAATTAAAGGTGAACCAGGATTCACCGAAGAATCGTTTGCAGCCCTTAAAGCAAGACAAAATCAGTCATCTGACCCGGTCATCATAAATATTTCTATAGATGAAATGGCTATTAGAAAGCAAATTTCTTTTTTAAATGGAAGGTTTTATGGTGGTGTTGATTTAGGTACAGGAAATGAAAACGATAGTGATTGTACTCAGGAAGCTACGAATGCATTGGTATTTTTAGCAGTTTGTATTAATGGCCACTGGGAAATTCCATTGGGGTACTTTTTAATTCACAGTTTTTCTGGTTCTGAACGTGCCAGTTTACTGATAAAATGTTTGGAACTGTTAGTAGAAACAGGAGTAAAGTGTTATTCTATAACATTTGATGGTGCTGCTTCGAATATTTCAATGTGTAAATCTTTAGGTGCAAATTTTGAATATACATCTGCAAATTTTAAACCTTGGATTGAATATCCTGGCAGTCAAAATAAAATTTTTATATTTTGGGATGCTTGTCACATGATTAAATTAGTACGGAATACACTAGGCGACAAAAAGATATTAATTAATAAATATAATGAACCAATAAAATGGACTTGTATTGCAGATCTACATAGAATTCAGGAAAGTAAAGGTTTACATGCAGCAAACAAATTGAAAAAACCACACATTCAATATTATGAAAATAAAATGAATGTCCGTCTGTGTGTGCAAACGTTGAGTGCAAGTGTTAGTTTAAGTTTACTATTTTGTGAGCAATTAAATTTAATAAATGAAGTTAAGGCTACAGCAGAATTTTGTCAAATATTTAATGATGCATTTGACTTACTTAATTGTCATAATAAATATGCTAAAGTTGAATATAATTGTCCAATTAATGATGACAATATTGAAAAAATTGAAAACTTCTTAGAAACATTCAAGACTTATGTAGAAGGGTTACGTTATGGACCAACAAATAATGATGCTAATGGAGAGCAACTTATTAAAAGTAAACGACAAGTAGGTTTTATTGGTTTAATCATATGTTTGACAAATTTAATTAATACATACAGGGTAGTTAAAGAAGAAAAAATGACCTATTTATTAAGTTATAAACTTAGTCAAGACCACTTGGAAATCTTTTTTAGTGCAATGAGAAGTCGTGGTGGTTTTAATAATAATCCCAATGCAATTCAATTTAGATCTGCCTACAAAAGACTTATTGTTAGACATGAAGTAAATGGTTCAATCTATGGAAATTGTACTCAGTTGGACAGTTCTAGTATATTATTTGTTAGTGCAAAGAAACGGCAAGATGCTGATGCTATTATGAACAATGATAATGATATAGATAATGAATCTGATTTATTTGAAGAATTTGAACATGATTATGATTATAGAATGCCAGAATTAGAGGAGTATATTACAGACGTGGTGAAATATACTAGTGGGTTTATTGTACGGAAAATTAAGAAGAATAAAAAATTGTGTAATGTATGTGATTCAATGTTAACAGTAGAAAATAATGAAAATGCATCAAGATTACTTAAGTTAAAAACTAGAGGGAAATTGATTACTCCAACAACTGATGTACATAAGATATGTTTAACTACAGAATATATAATAAGAATGAATTTAAATATATTACTAACACATAAAAATATTAAACAAATATTAATTGTAAAAACAATGAATGAAATTTGTCATGATTCTACAATATTCAACTCGCAGTTAATGAAAACCCATATTTTAAATCAAGATCCTCTGGACAATCACCGCAGTCAATTATTAAATATAATAATGAATTTTTATATTACACTTAGAATGCACCATTATGCAAAGATGCATACATTATCAATTACGGGCAAAAATGTCAAACAAAAATTTTGTTTAAAAATCAATATATTGATTAATATAAATATATATATATGTGGGATTGGGCACCAAAATGTACACCTGAATAATCAACAGCACACTAGTAATAGATCAACACTTTATTGAGGTACAAATAACAAAAACACACACTTGACAGTTAACAACAACAAACGACAAACGGCACACTCGCACGTCCAAACGACACTGACGCTTAGCTCCCACCCACCACCTTAGCTGTATCAGGACCCGACCCTCTCTCTGGTGGACAACTCAACCCCACATCTTCCCCAGACTGAACAGCATCCGCCTCGGCTGCATCTTCTTCCTCATAGTTGATTGTGGGACACCATGGTTTCATGAAGTCAGTTCCAGTAGATGTTTTGTTTGGTCCTTCACCGTCGCCCACCTTCCATACTTCGAAACGGTTCGGGCCCCTTCTGCTGACAATACGATAAGGTCCCAGATATTTCCTGGCCAGCTTGGACATCGGCAGGAACTGTGTTCTACGGATAGCTACCAAATCACCTATACGGTATGGCGCAGATTCCTTCCTACGTTTGTTGAAGGTCTTGCGTTGCTCATCTTGAGCCTTAGCAATTTGATCTTTGGCCCGCTGACGGTCCTCTTCTCGTTGACTTTCATACCAGTTTATATACTCCTTCTCTATAGCTTCCTTCAGTGGCACGAAATCAGCATGACGCATTTCCACACTAAAAGTCAGCTTGAATGGAGTCATGCCTATAGACCTCTGCACTGATCCGTTAATTGCCATCTGCACTTTTCCTACTTGTCGATACCATTTTTCTGGTGTGTCAATACACATCTTGGCCAACACATTAATAATGATGGCATTGAGTCGTTCAACCTGTCCGTTTCCACGGGGCATGCCTGTGGTAATTAATATGTGTCTAATATTTCGGTCTTTGCAATATTGTTCGAAACTATGCGATGTGAACGCTGTTCCGCGATCGGACACAATACGTTCAGGGTTACCAAATGTCACCTCCAATAGTGCCAAACGATCAATAACTTCTGACGCTGCAGTACTCTTTGTAGGGAACAGCCAACAAAATTTTGAGAACCCATCTATTACGGCAAATATATGCTTATATCCTTTTGATGTTGCTTCCATTGGTCCCAAAAAGTCAATGTGCCAGGTCATCAGCGGTGCGTCTCCCTTATCAATAGAGTGGAGGAAACCTTCCTGTCTGCCTTGCTTTCTATTCATTAAAATACATGGGACACAGTTTTTAATTACCGACTCAATCTTCTCCTTTTACCCAACAATCGAATATTCACGCCGTACTAACAATTCAGTTTTTGTGACTCCAAAATGGCCGATGTTATGGGCGTTCCTAATCACCTCAGTCTGCATGTTCTTGGGAATTACTGGCAAGTCATTACCATCACATACTTCGTGTAATATGCCGCCCATGATTACATGTTTCCCAGCCACTGGTGCATCCATGATAGTCCGAACGTCAGGGTCGCCTTGTTGTGCGGCTACCAACCGCAAAAGGAACTCACTTCTCTGGATGGACATGCACACTGGGTAACGACTCAAAGAATCCACATGGGGCATCCTTGAGCCGGACCTATGTTCTATGGTATAATCGTACTCTGAGACCAGCAATGCCCACCTGGCCACTCGGGTTGCTAAATCTTTTTTCTCTAAGGTTTTCGTAAACGCAGCGCAGTCTGTTACGATTTTGAAATGTAGGCCCAATAAGTACACTCTAAACTTTTTCAACGCTTCCACGATCGCCAGTACTTCTAGTTCATAACTATGTTAGTTACGCTGTGCGTCAGTGGTCTTTCTACTCATGTAGCACACTGGATGCAACTTACCATCATTGCTATCCTTCTGCAGTAGCACCGCCCCAAATCCCCACTGACTCGCATCGGTGTGTAACTCGGTCGCCTCAGCTTCAGGACTGTAGATTCGCAACACAGGGGCTTCTGTGAGACGGCGTTTCAGCTCTACGAAGGCTGCTTCCTGTTCAACACCGACTTGGAATACTACATCTTGTTTCAACAGATCACTCAGCGGTCGTGCCACATGGGCGTAACCGGGTATAAACCGTCTGAAATAACCGATAAGCCCTAAAAAGCTTTGCACCGCTTTGACAGTCTTAGGTATAGGGAAATGACGCACGGCTAAAAGTTTAACCTCGGAGGGACTGACAGCGTTATACTGGATACGGTAACCGAGGTAATCAATAGTGCGCTTAAGAAACTGACATTTCGACCACTTGATGTCAAGACCATATTCAGCGGCGATCCCCATCACAGCTTCCAGGCGTGCAATCCCTTCATCCACGTTAGCCGCCATCACGACAAGGTCATCCATATAAGCTAACAGGTAACCGGCTTTGATCATGTCACGGAATACAAAGTTTACATACCGTTGGAAGACTGGCGGTGATATGCACAGTCCAAACGGCGTACGCAGAAACTCATATTGTCCACTGGGCGTCACAAACGATGTGTATTTTATACTGTTCTCGTCCATCGGTACGTGAAAGAAACCATTCCGTAAATCTAAAGTCGAAAATATAACAGCATCGCGCAACTGATCAACCTGCTCGTCGATGAGCGGCAGCGGATAACGGTCACGTATGATTTTTTTATTAAGAGTCCTATAATCGATGCACAGTCGTAATGTCCCATCTTTTTTGGCTACCAGGACTACTGGGCTGGCATAATCAGAACAGCTGTGTCGAATAATGCCTTCACTCAGCCACTCTTCCACCTGTCGATCCACGGCAACTTTTTCACGCGGCGCTAACCGCCTGGGCCGCTGATACACAGGAACTTCGTCGCTTAAAATAATGACTGTCTTCATGGGTATCGTTACTCGACTTTCAGGCACATAGTTACTGACTATTTTTTTAATCGTTGGCAAGAACTCTCTTTCGCCTACGTCCAGTTCCGGCACTCCAACATCAATGGCCATCATCTGTCGCACCTCACGAGCATCAACAACCTCCACCGCTTTAGGTCCCACCCTTAGCTCGGCACTGGTCTGGAACAACGGTCGACCTATGATCACATCATGTCCTATACTGTCGTCACTCACGGTATACACGGTGATCGGGTATGTTCGACCATCAATGTGCAGCTCCGCATCCAATATCTGTTCTGTACAAAAGTTTGCGCCTGCTGGTCCTCTTAGTCGTAGTTGACACATCTTGCTGGTGGCATTGACTAATTTTAACCCAATCGAGCGCCGACAAATGTTAATATCACATCCCGTATCAATCAGAGCCAATGCTTCGCAGCCAGAAATCACCACTGGTTTCACTATACGATCATTGCTACTGCCATAGTCGACCTGATACACGTTCGGCACTGCGTCACTCTTACCTGGACATTCGAACGATTTATGTCCAAAAGCGCGACATGAAAAACATTTTGGTCCCTTGTTAACATCAGGACACTCTCGAGACTGGTGTCCACGATCACCACAATTAAAACACCTAGTTACTCCCTCCGCCGATGAGCCTCCTGCCGCGATCGTCGGCCTTGGTTTACTATCAGCAGTTACCCGAGGTACATTTCCCACTTGAGATCGGCTCCTAATCCGCTCGTATAATTCAATTTTTTTCTTGAACTCGCCCAACGTTGCCGCGCCATATAATATGTTTTTGTCCGCCGAAGTGTCGGGGACACCACAAATCACGTAGTCGATGACCGATTCGTCTTCAATCTTGCCGTGAGCTGCTATTTCACGCATTCTATATAAGTATTGTAACAGTGTTTCATCGGCACATTTCCGACGAGACGATAACTGTCGATGAACATCAGCCGTACTGAGCCGACAACGGAATTCATTTAGCAACTTGTCGCGTAACTCGGACCACGATCGCAAACCACTTTCGCCTCGCACAAAATCAAGGGCCGTGCCCTGAAGCAGTCGCTTGCCATATAAAAACTTATGCAGTTCCGACCAAGAACACAAATCTGCCAAATCTTCGAAATCCTCTACCCATTTACCAATACTTCCATTATCGTCCCCGGTGAATGGACGTAATGAATCTTGTACATCTGCGAATGTAATGCCAACACTACGCCCATTCGCCAAACGATCATCAACACGATTGCCGACACTTTCTTCCAGCCCTTGACGCGCTCGCACATTCTTTCGCGTCCGCGGCATTATCACAACAACACTACTATCGGTTATCACACTACGGTATCAACAATATAGGTACCCGCGGTATATTTTGCGTAACCAAACTTGATAAGATGTGAGGTTATGTTCAAACTCACAAACACACGACCATGCGATTATTTAAGAATACAAATCGGAGCGTATCCCGGACAGGCCCCCAAAAATGTGGGATTGGGCACCAAAATGTACACCTGAATAATCAACAGCACACTAGTAATAGATCAACACTTTATTGAGGTACAAATAACAAAAACACACACTTGACAGTTAACAACAACAAACGACAAACGGCACACTCGCACGTCCAAACGACACTGACGCTTAGCTCCCACCCACCACCTTAGCTGTATCAGGACCCGACCCTCTCTCTGGTGGACAACTCAACCCCACATATATATATTAATATATTTTAATCATTATATTGTAAATTATAAAATACATTTTATATTGTAAATTATAAAATAATTATTATTAAATTATAAAATAAAACATTTACATAATAATTAATCATACGATATTATCACTACTATCCGTTATGTAAATAAAAACAATTGATAAAATGTTTACGCATGCGCATTGATAAAGTGTAATCCGTATTATGATGACACGATTTCGTAACACGGAGAGATAGGCAATGGCTCTATCCAGTAATATATGATCTAAGTTGTGTACACAGTAACTGTGTAGAAATAATATTATGATTTATGACTATTGTATTGTTTTTTTCTCATTGTGAATTTTCGTTGTTTCTATTAATTTAATATAATGAAGAGATTTTAAACTCATTTTTCCAAACATAAGGCCGAAAAAACAATTGAAGGAGACACACCAAAATCTCCATCAGTACATACAAATGACTATACAGCTAGTGAAAACACCAGTATAAATAGTAGTATTGCTTTTAACCCAGAACCGACCAGACAATCGGTAAAATCTTTAAAAATATTAGACTTAAGTTTAAACTATGATCAACCTCCTGTACAAAAAAATATTGTTTATCCTTACAAATCCATGGGAAAAGTAAACGGTCCTTTAATAGTACTTGGTATAAACATTAAACAGTATCCATGGATTGAGTACTCAATACAATTTGATCAAATTTTTTGTTATTATTGTAGACATTCTTTACTACCAAGTAAACATTGTAATTCTAATGCTGGTAATTTAACAATTCATGGTTATTCAGACTGGAAACATATAGGCAGTATGGCTAAAGTACATGATAAATGTGACACACACAAATTAGCATTGGCTAAATATAAAGGGTGGTATAATTCTAAAATACAAGGCAGTGTTACAACTATGATTGACTCACAAATAAGAGTTGAAGTTGCAAAAATAGGACAACGTTAAAAAGTTTAATAAGGTGTGCCATATATTGTGCTAGGCAAAATATTGGTTTGCAAAGACATGCCGAAACAACTGAAATCTCTGAAATTGTGAATAATGATATTGCAACAGAAAACAAAGGAAATTTTTTAGAGCTTGTAAAGCTATTATGTATTGAAAGTCAAACATTTTGTTCAGCCTATGAAGCGTTACCAAAGAATGCAAAATACACTAGTAAAATAATTCAAAATGATATGATAAGTGCAGCTTCCACAGTGATTGCTCTGTCTATTTTAAAAGAAGTACAAGAAGGTAGTAAAATATTCAGCTTAATTGTTGACGAAACCAGAGACGATGCAAAATTAAAACAAATGAGTATTTGTATTCGGTATGTACATAATTCAGTGATAAAAGAAAGGTTTTTAGGATTTGTTGAACTCAAAGAATTAAATGCTAATGCCCTAAGCTGTAATATTAAATTATTTTTGAATAATTTTGGACTAGATTTGAGTAACTGTGTAAGTCAGTCTTAGGATGGAGCATCAGTTATATCTGGTCAGTTCAACGGAGTTCAAAAAAAAATTAAAGATATGTCAGGAAATTTGTGTTCATATATACATTGCCATACACATAAATTGAATTTAGTTTTAGTCGACGTTTCAAGAAAGGTAGAAGAAGTACATGATACTATAGGTCTTTTGGAAGCAGTATATGCATTTCAGTCATCATCAACACTAAGGTATCAAGTATTTTTTGATAAAACTGGATCGAAAGTCCCTATGCACTGTGATACATGTTGGGTATCAAAATTTAAAAGTATTCGTTACTTTAAAAACAACTTTACATTAGTATTAACAGCCTTAAAAGAGTGTACTAAAACTTTTAGTCTAAAAGTTCAAAATCTAAGGAAGCTGCTGAAGCTAAAGGTTTACTAATTCAAATAAATTCTTTAAAAACTATTGTTACTTTTTTGTTTGGATTATATTTTGTCTTTAGTAAATATTCTATCATTAAACTTACAGACAACAACACTTGACTATAGCCGTTGTGCAAAATTGATCAAATCCACTATGGAACAATTGATCAATTTAAGGTCAGAAAAAATATTCATCAATATTTACAATGAAGCTGTAAGTGTATTTCAGACTTTGAATATTGAACCTAATGATACACTACGTCCAACAAGAGAACAGAGAATTTCATCAACACTGGATAACTATTTAACTTATTCAACACTTGGTGCTAGTACTAGTAGAAAAGAAAAACAAAACATGTCCTCTAAAGATACAGAAAAATAAATTAAAAGAGTCTTTTTCCAGATTTTAGATAACATGAATAATGAAATGATTTATAGATTTACCCAAAACAATGAAATATTGAATTATATCCATGCAAGTGACCCCAAATCAAATGAATTTCTAAATTCAGATTTGTTAGTTAAATTAGGTAATATGTATCAACCATATACAACTAATGACTTTATAGAAGTATTAAAGAACCAGTGTCTTATTGGAAAATCTTTATTTTTGGATAATTTAACATTATCTGACCTACATCAACAATTAAGCAACTACGGTGAGACTTTTGATCATGTAAAAAAAATAATTGAGTTGGTCATGGTCATTCCTGTGTCTTCAGCAAGTGCAGAACACAGTTTTTCCACCATGCGCCGTGTTAAGACATATTTAAGATCAACTATGAAGAGTTCACGATTAAGTAGTCTTACACTTTTATCAATTGATTTTGAAAACTCAGACAAATTATTAAAAGATCCAACTTGAAAAACAGAAGAATACAATTTCAAATTTAGATCACTATTTTTTTTTTAAATTAGTTTGAACAGTCTGAACTTTTTTGACAGTGAAATTTAATTAAATAAATTTAAGTCAACATAATTAGTTCAAAACTATGGATTACTCTATTTTTTTTATATTTAAAACCTTTATTACCTATCTATTATAATGAATATTTTAATATGAATAATATTAACATTTTATTAAAAAAATGTTCTGGGGAAGGGGGAGGAAATGAGGAATATTATTTGGAGTTAAAACCTACTTTTAAAACTACTGTTGCCCATACGAAAATTTAGTCCTAGAACTGTGCCTGGATTAATGTTGTTTTTGGACAAACAAATTTTTTTCATCAAATCAACTTGGTTTTAGCTCAAATAGTTCCACTACTGATTCTTTAACAATTTCTTTAACTAATATGAACTATACTTCTAAACAATTTTCTATAAACATACTCCAAAACTCAAGGAATTGACTGGAATAACAGAATACACTCAAGAATTATAAAACATAAAAATACAAAGATAATATATATTTATTTTATTTAAACTATTTTCTTTAGACTGAGCATTTATGAAAAAAAGTTTAGTATTACTATAAAGTTGTTTTCAAAAATATATTAAAAACAATAATTTATCTATGTGAAAGAGTACATGTAATTTTAGTACAGAATTAAGAAAAAATAATTAATGATTTGATTAAAGGGGCCTTGACAGTTTTACATTAAACTTAGAGGACCTCATGACAAAAAATTTGAGAAGTACTGCTTAAAATTAAACTATAGAATATCTAAAATTTTATTCAAAAATAAAAGTCAAACATGTATTTAAGTTAGAAGTAATAATAACTAAAATTATTGAAGAAAAATGTATGAAACAACATATATTAATAGAAGGTATGTTTGTAATATTGCATTTAAATTTAAAAACTTCATATAGGTAGGTTCATTTTAAACTATTTATTTTTCTAACATATTTTGTAGTTATTGAAGAAATAAATAAACAAAAAATTTTGACAAAGGTTGGTTGCTCAATACACAGTCAAATATTAACGAAGTATATAATTACATATTATATCAAAACAAGGATGATATTTGCTTGCAAAAGAAAAAACGAGCAAGTTGCTGAAAAAAAGAAAACACAAAAAAAACTTTAAAAAATTTCAAAATTAGTTTGAGGGTACTGCCTAATTTACTGATCTGCTGATTTACTGATTTACTGATTTACTGATAAGGAGCCATAGCGGCCATTTCACCTCCGGGTTACCTTTCGCAGAAATATCACATACCTAAAACCTCAACCAAAAATTATGAAATTTTGTACACTGTATAAACTATATCGTATTTAAATATCGTGAAAATTTCGAGTGCCTACCTCGAAACCCCAAGCAGTTCAGTAATTTATTGACATATTCAAATCAGTAATATCACGGCCGCCGTACAGGAAAACTGCTGATTTGCTCTCAAACCCGCAATACTTTACCAAAATTTATGAAACTTTGTACACTGCATAAACTATACCGTATTTAAATATCGTGAAAATTTCAAATGCCTACCTCGAAACCCCACGCAGTTCAGTAATTTATTCACATATTCAAATCAGTAATATCACGGCCGCCGTACAGGAAAACTGCTGATTTGCTCTCAAACCCGCAATACTTTACCAAAATTTATGAAATTTTGTACACTGCATAAACTATACCGTATTTAAATATCGTGAAAATTTCGAGTGCCTACCTCGAAACCCCACGCAGTTCGGTAATTTATTGACACATTATGTTATATGTATATCGGTTTCTACAATTGAAATGATAAGAATCCTGTATTATCGTGGCCTAAGAGTAGCTGTTGTTTAGAATTTTTTAAATACTTATTAAATCTAGCCGTTATTTGTACAACTCAATAATAATACATTTTAATAGCATTATTATGACCAATTGACGACTACTTATATAAATTATTGTATGTGATTAAGTGTAGTTTTTCACAATAATATATTGAAATTTGCTTTATCACATATTCTTATTGTTCCTAAAGGAACAGATTCTTAATATTGTATAATATATCGTATGAATAAAAAAAAATATTACTATAATATACCATCAGTAATACAATACTGTGTAGGTACCTAGTAATGTATTGTGGTGAGGGTAATGTCATATTTATTATTATTATTTTTTTAATATTTATTTGAACATAATATCATACAGTTCTAATAAGCATATGAGCTATGAATATTTAATTTTTTTAAATGTTAATTTTAGGCACCTAATGTTATGGCGTTTTGCCTTGTGTATTTGGAAATTAATTATAATGATTACCTACACATTTCTTTCATAATTACTTCTTAAAAATTATTGCCGCTTTATCTTGTTGACATTTTTGTTTCTAGACCTAAAAACTTAAAATGTAATTGAAGGTCCCTCATATAAGCTCCTTTTAGGTATAGTAAATTTGTTAAAATCACAAATATTTGCAAAAATTATTTTTTAATTAAAAATGTATGGAACTTTTAATTTGAATTCCTACATACAAAAGTATAACCTACCAGTACAGCCAAACCTTTTTTAAATCACTGCTGTAAAATCTTTTTTTTGGGTGTCTGACTGTATATCTGTTGTTCATAATTCTATTTCTGTATACTATTTGCTATTTACAGTATATTATATTGTTACGGGCTACGACTCTTAGAAAGTCGCACCGATATTATATTATATTATATTATATTATATTATATTATATTATATTATATTATATTATATTATATTATATTATATTATATTATATTATATTATATTATATTATATTAAATTGTATTAAATATGTTTATAATAATGTACCACACGCAATAGTCGTTCGAATAACAAACCGATTAACTAGTCGAATTGACCTAAGGATTCCTAGAATCCAAAGCGAGAGATTCGCATAACGCAATCAGATTAGCGCCATTCGAAAACCCGACCCGAACGACCGTCACGAGTTCTTGGAATCAATGCGAGAGACTCGGCATCATGCAATAACAACCGCAAGGGCGTTGGCTACGTTCTCACGAGGTCCCGGATACGAGGGCCATATATAAGGGAGCTGGACGGACACCATATTCAGATGTACCACAGCCGCTGAGTCCAATGCGCCTTCACGTCAGACATTACAACTATCACAGCTACGAGTACTACAGATACTACTACAACAGCAGCTACGGGAAGTACGGACTCTGCCACCACGAAGAGAACGAGTTCAGCTACCAGCCATACAACCAGACATCATATACACACACACACACTTTCCACAGTTTCAATTGATTTATTATATTTATATTAAATAAACAAACTTAAAAGTCATAGTTAAACATTTTGTATTACATACTTCCACCATTCAAAGGATCCGTGGTTGCGCACGTAACAATATATTAAATATTTACTATAATTTTAGGATGTTACAAATGTTATGGTTTATATTTTTTAAGGGCTATTTCATTTAATAAATATATTGACAATTTTAAGTACACCTACTATCTATTTAATTTGTTGTTTTGAATTCCTAACTATTAAATTTAATCTCATATTATAAAATTAACTATAACAGCAGTTGTGGTAAGATAATTAATTAATCAAAAGTTTAAGTTTTTGTTTAATTTGTTAATTTATAAAAAAAAAATAAGATATATACTTTTGTTCAACCTAAAAGTGATAAACTATAGTAATTTGCTTTAACTTGGATGCAAAACTGCAAAGGGTAAGTACACATTTTTAAGTTTATTCACACGTTACCAGAGTTTAATGAAAAATGAATGTGAATCAACAAAATAATGTCATAACAATATGTATGTTGAGTTATTTATTAGATATATATGATATTTGTTTAAGTAAACACCAGAGGTTACTAATATTTTACTTAATATATCCTTAACATTTTATACCTTAACATGATAGTCCTATTTATGAGTACCAAAGATTGAGTATTTACTTGATAAGTAGGTACTAAATTCTACTAAGAATTTACCAAAAAATTTTTTAACATATAATGCCAAATAAGTTCTTGCTATTTTACTACTTGTACGATTAATGAATATAGCTAATGTGTAGGTAATGGTATACCATATGTTAAGTGTTTTTTTTTAACTTATTAAGATAGTTTTGAATCACAATAAAGAGTAATAAAAATATTATATACGCTATAATGGTGCAGTTATACAATATAATATAACTTTGCACCAAATACAAAAAAAAAAACCGGATGAAAGAAATTGTGTGCGGAGTATTCACAAAATACTATAGGTACCTATGAGTTATAACTTAAAAGTAGTAATATGAGTAATATTTTTGATAAACTTTGTATTAGTCTAATTTATAAAATTAATTTGTTTTATAATCAATAGATCATATATTATATAAATAAATGCTATGTTAAATTATAAATAATATGTAATGAAGTAAACATTTTTTTTTGAATGTGTATTTTTATTATTGTTTTTAAATAAAATCAAATTATATAATTTTCTTGAAATGTCAAAAATGTCAAATCTTGTGTGTCACTCTTTTGGTAACAATCTGTACGTTACTGGAAATAAACATTTATAATTTAATAATATATTTTTTTGGTTATACAATAAATATAATTTTAACTTTGTCATTGTTATTTACCATTATTAGGGCAATCCCTTCTGCGGTGACCCTCTTCATAACATTTTGAACATACTAAAATCATAAAATATTTTATATTTATTACAAATCCTATATAACTGTAGCATGTTACATAGGAATTTTTTTTTTTTAATTTTGTTAATCTATAAAGAAATCATAATATAGAAGAAAAGGTAATGTAATAATACTTACATCCTTTGAAGGAACGGGTGGCCGCTGTTTCATCGCCACAGCCGCTGGTACTTGCCACATTGCCTCTTTCTATTGGCACCCGGTCCATGGCGATTACGGCACAACCCCCTTCATTGTCACTAACACTCTTCTTATTGCTAGTCTTGTTGCTTAGCTCACCAACACTCCGTTTCCTTTTGCCCTCACCATTCTCACGGTCACCACTACCATGTCTGTGGTCCGCACTACCGTCAACTCTGCTACCACCACCACGACTCCTACCACCACGCCAGCTGCGGTTGCCACCTCGCCAGCTGGGGTTGCCACCTCGCCAGCTGGGATTGCCACCTCGCCAGCTACGATTGCCACCTCGCCAGCTGCGTGGTTTGGTTTGAACCACAGTGGGTGGACTGATGTTTTCGGGTGTTGTCCCTTGGGTGGTCACTATGGGGACCACACTACCCGGTAACCACTTCAAGGAAAAGTTGAATTCCATCTGGAACAAAAAAAAAACGAATTAATTGATTACAAACAGAAAATTGAAGTTTTTTAAAACTTGAAACTTTTTCAGTGTTTTCACAAAATTTCTTTTCAAAAAAGAACTTCCTTCTAGAAAAAAGCAAAAATATTCCAACATAATATAATTTATTTATTAAACGATTAGTACAAATTACAATCATTAATAATATAATAGTTTTAAAGTCCGAAATTGTATTAAAACAATACCTGAATACATAATATGTAGTTATGATATTATTACCTAATTATTATGTAGCGACATACCTAGTGACACACCATAGATATCTATCCGTTCAGTTAGCGGCTTATAGCTCCATTTGGTTTGATACAGAATACCGAAGCTATTGCTATTACGGCTATAAAACGATTGAGACCGTAAAGGTACGGTTTCCTTGCAGTTAAAGGTGAAAAAGAGGAATACCTGGTGAAATTGAATGCCAATAAAAAAGATTCATGTACATGCAAGTTAAAAACAAATTGTCACCATATTGAAGCAATGAAATATTCAATTAACCATATAGATGTTATGCAAAACAATGTAAAACTACATACTTTGGAACGCAAGAGGCGTGGTTATACTGCCGGAAGGAAAAAATTACCCAAGAATGTTACCATTTTGGAAGCAGCAGATGATTCGGAATTGTTTTCTCAGTCAAAAAAAGATTTGACTAAAATTTGCATGATACCAACTGTCACACCAACAAGCAACTCGGTTAAAAGACGGTTTGTGCAGTGTCAGTCAATGGAAAATAATGATAAAGAAATTGAGGTGACACCAAAAAATAAGAATCTATCTCATGAACAGTCTACGCCAAAACAAATTGGATTGAATAAGTTGTCATCAATTAAGCGAGACCTGTTTGAGCAATCTATTGAATTCAGTCCAATAGAAAACTCGCATAAATATTCTGAGGTAACATGTTCAAAAACAAAACTGAACTTGAGCACTAAACGGATCAAATCGAATAGACCATTTAATGTTTGTGGAGTGCCAGTGTACGAGAATCATCTGGTACCATTATCTAAGAGAATAATGGATGTGAATAATGATAGTGACCTATACATGTATGGTTCTACTATATGTGCTTACCTGTCTATACTTTGCCATGAAAGAATAGGGAATGAAGTGACAATGTACACTTGTGAAGACATAATTGTTAGTCACAGTGATGAAAATGAATCAGAAATGTTGAAAACTGGGTTAAGAGAATTTCTATGTCGGAAAGTGCCAGACAATGATGTTGTTTTGTTCCCAGTTTGTAAGAACAGTCATTGTTATTTACTTGTGGTTCTGACTAAAATGTATACAGTACTATGTCTAGATAGTTTGGGTTTAGTAAAACGGAACGACTTGAATTTTGTAATGAAAATATTCAAGCTATATGCCAACTTCAATGGCCAAGAATTTGATAAAAATCGATATAGCTATTATGCACCAGATGTTCACCGGCAAACAAATGGTTATGATTGTGGAGCTTATGCTTGTATGTTTGGGGAAGCAATAATTCGGTGCAGCACGTTTGGGCATTTTTACCTGTTCAGTATTCAAAATCCACACAACGTTTGGGCACTCTATATCCCTAAAAAGATACCACGTTTGGGCACTGAAATGTAAAATGTATATACCTTTGTTTAAAAAGTATATAAAATATGTACATACAAGCATAATATATATATACAAATAAAATAAAACAAATAATAATATAATATAGGTAACAAGTTTTATAAAGTGTAAGTTACTATTTATTTTGTAAAATAATCAAAATAATATAAGTACAATTAATAAAATAAAAAATAATACAAAGTGTTATAAAATACGTAAGTTATTCATACTCGTGTTAAATAAAAATAGTAATATTATATTAATCAAAATAATGAAAGTCAAGTTTTATAAAAAAAAAAAAAAAAATAATATATTATGTAATTACCTATAATATTTATATTTTATTTCCTTGATAACGAATTCCCATAATTTTTAAGTATTCAATTAGTGTTATGTCTCCTTTGTCATAAGCATTCCAATTATCAATCAAAAATTTCCTTTTAAGTTCAGCCTCTTTTCTAGTGTAATTGAATTGATTTTTTTTTATACTATTTATTTTTAATGCAGTTTCTGCCTGAATGTTAGTTAGAACGTCTACTACATGGTGTATGTTTGGATGTGGATGGTAAAATTGTGCATTGAAATGTTTATGGAAAGCTTCGGGTCCGTTGGTTATCCTAGTATTATTTATGGGAGTTTCTGCCCAAATATTTGGTGGAAATTGAGACTCTTTATTAATATAGTTTTCTAAAATATAATCAGTAAACGTATGGTTATCTGTAGGAGTTATAGACATGAGCTCTACAAAACTATCATCAACTTGTTCAGGTGGTAAGAATGCTAGACCAAAAAAATATTTTAACCATAACCCTATTTCTGTATTATTTTTATACTGATTAAGTAAATAATTATTTGATTGGATTTTACGATACCAGCTTTGACCCAAATGAAATTGGCACGCAATAATTTGTACAGTTGGAAATGATTCTTCGATTGCAATATGTGCACTTTTTTCAAAATCCAAATGTATTTTGTTAATTTGTATTTCTTTGTTAATCATTTTTTTACAAAGTTCTTTAATTAATGTCCACATTTCTTTATATTTATCAGTTGATTTCGAATTTAAAAAACAATAAATCAAAGGCAGATAATAATTGTTTTGTAATATGTGGATTGTATATAGTTGATAAAAATATGATGGACAATATGTAAAAGTACCATCAGCAAAAATTTCACGTACTTCACACAACATAACTAAATTTGTATAACAAGTGAATATTGGTATGCTTTCATTATTTTTCATAAAACAAAATTGTTCGTTATTATTAGCAATGATATCGTTTTGATTTGAAAATAATTGATGCTTAGCCTCGTCTATTGATTTAGGAATAGTTAATATTAGTTTTCGCCTAGCTTCATACATAGATTTCCTAAATAAACGCACATCTGAATGACTTATATTAACAGTAGTTTGATCTTTAAGTACTTTTCTGATTATTTTATTTGGTTTAGTAAACACATCATCAATGGCCTTTCGTTTAAGTGTAGACATTATTTTTTGTCGATTTAAAATATTTTCAGAAGTGGCCGGATGCTTGTGATCATTTTTTTGTGAAATTATTAAATCAAGTTTCTCACCAATGATTGCTGTTACGTTACATTTACGATTTGTACATCTGAAGTGAAAAGTTCGGTCCTTAAATTGTTTATTTTCACTTAGCTTATATCCCTGTATCAGAACACATCGTCTTCCTCGTTTTGTTACAAATATATCATCTATGGAGTTCATGGTAAGAATATTTCCTTATGCGACTACGGCACTACACACTCGACAAGCGACTACGGACTGATTGTCTGATATGGACTTATGGTGAAATAAATATGGATAGGTACCTACTGCATTTTGTTACACTATTAATACAACTTTGAAAATTATCTGTAATTACGAATTTTATCGCTTACTACTATAATATTTATTATCGTAGGAAGTCCCGAATGCGGCTATTATTATCGTGCTCGTGTAATGTACTACGGTAGTGAAGGGTAGTAAGGTATATACAGATATACAGTATATGTATATTTGTATATATATTTATATATATATTATGCTTGTACTTATATTCTTTTGATTATTTTACAAAATAAATAGTAACTTACACTTTATAAAACTTGTTACCTATATTATATTATTATTTATTTTATTTTATTTGTATATATATATTATGCTTGTATGTACATATTTTATATACTTTTTAAACAAAGGTATATACATTTTACATTTCAGTGCCCAAACGTGGTATCTTTTTAGGGATATAGAGTGCCCAAACGTGTTGTGATTATGTGCCCAAACGTGTAGCAATTTGGGATAAAATGCCCAAACGTGTTGTAGCCCAATAATTTTAGGGGACAATTCTTCTTATACGGTTCCAATAAATGGTAATTTAGAGGAATATCGAATACACATTAAGGATAAAATAATGGAATATATGCATACAATTTCTACACCCCCAAATGAACATGACTTTGATGAGTTGAAATTTAAGAGATTTCCTTTTAAATGCACCGTTAATATCCGAGAATCAGTGTCAAAAGAAATCACATTTCGTGGAGATGCAATGATATATCTGAGTCAAATTGCTAGTACATATTGGCAATCTGCTGTGGAGTGTGATATATGCGAAAAGAAGAATACTACTGATAATGCACACAATATTACAAAGCAATGAGTTTATTGCAAAAATGGTAACCACTGGTTACATTGATCCTGTGTCGGAATAAATGAAACTACAGAATTGCCAATCGATTCATACACATGCCCCAGATGTGAATATGAACAATTCAGTGAATAATAGATTTATGTACATAAATTGAGTTATTCATGATGTTCTTTTTATTGCATAACATGAATTTCCCATCACAACTAAATACACTCTTAATTTAAAGTAAACAATATGTTTTTGATATTTAGAGGTGATTGGATAGTGTTAATAATGCAATATTGTATTGTGGTTGAGATAATTACTTACATAGCTTTATTCTTTGAGTAGTAGTGATAATATCATATTATTTCATCTATGGGCTCAAAAATATGTACAAAAATCATATATCCCCATATTTAAAAGTGTAACATAACATATTAATATTAATTAAGTAATAAATGTTGTCTAATTTATCCATTTTAATTAAACCTCCATTAGAAACATAATATTCATTCAGACCTATTTAGATTTTAGAACACTTCCGATTCTCAGTTTTCATCGTTAAATATCTATACATTTTTAAAAATAAGGATTTCTAATAAAAAAAATAATAAACATTGTTAACAGATGGAGTCTGGCAAATTACAATTTAGTTTAACCAATGAAAATCTGCAATAAATAACACAATTTTTTTTCTTAATCAATATATTTTTTATCTGATAACATTAATATATTATTAAAGTATACTACTTAGAGTATAATTTCAAACAATTTGTGATTTAGTTATTATCTATGCAGTCCACCAATGTCCCATAGTCGTATAAGTACTTAAAGCGAATATTGTAATGTAAATAATGAACTGCGGTGTTTTTGTAGGCCTATTGGGGAACTTTTCACCGCTTTTAACCCCGCAGTGTGTAGATTGGAATGAGATTGAGCACATGTACAGGGTTAAACATAAATGAAAAAATAAGAAACGAGTCATGTGTGTACCTCCTGGGTGACTTGGAAATTACACATTACAGAAATATAATTAATAAGTATAAATTATATTATAATTATATTTTATTTTCAATTATAAGAAAATAATTGCAATTAGTAAAAACGGAATTCTATGAACACAAAATGTATTATTAGCCAATAGGCATTTTCTATAACAATGGCATATTATTATATAACTTTTAGTGCTTAAGAAAATGATATAAAACTAAGTTTAGAGCATTTAATTATCATATATAGGTGTTCAAACTCCAGAGTAACTTAATTAAGTGAATGATAAATGTGTACAACTATAACAATTAATCATTGTCCATGTCAATTCTTGTAATGTTAATAAATGATAATGCAAGAAAATTAATATGCGACTTATTTTTTAATTTTAGTCAATATTATTTGAGTATTACTGCTAGGTAGCAGGAAGTTACTCTCCTTAAAACTTCAAGTCATGTATATTTATTTTTGTTATGTTCACGCTCATACGCTTATTGGAACTGTATGATATTATGTTCAAACAAATATTAAAAAAATAAATAAATAAATAAATATGACATTACCCTCACAACAATACGTCATTACTAGGTACACAGTATTGTATTAGTGATGGTATATTATAATTTATAGTAATATTTTTGTTTAATCATACGATATATTATACAATATTAACAATCTGTTCCTTTAGGAACAATAAGAATATATGATAAAGCAAATTTCAATATGTTATTGTGAAAAACTACACTTAATCACATACAATTTGAAATCAATAAAGCAATAATTTTATATGCTTAGTGATTATGAATTTCACTAAGTATTGTAACAACATTTTTATAACGAAACTAACATTGTATGAAAGATTATATATATATACCTACTATATGTTACTGTACTATATATACTCATTTGCATATAAAGATAAATAAATAATTATACTGATTTGGATATGAAGGATCTGATGTAAATGAAGTAATGCAACCGCATGAGTTTTTTGTATTAGCATTCCGGTACAAATAACAAATTCTTCATTTTAATTCTACATATTCAGATTTCAGGTAACCATATGGATGGATTCTAAGTCACTCTCAAGTGTAATACATTGTTTTTTTGTATTGGTAGGTACTATTTTTTTTTAGAAGATAATTTGAGAAAAATGTCTAACCCTAAAAGTAACACGAGATACAACATTGGGAACCCAAAATTGACACTTATAATAATGTAAATACACTACAGATACAAAAAGATACAAACAATATCTTGTAAGACACAGTGCTCGGCCTTAAGACACATAACATTATGTTAGTAGATAATTAAATGCCCCAAAAACATATATTATACAATAAATATATGAGTAGTTGTCAATTGATCATAATAATGCTATTAAAATATATTATTATTGAGTTGTACAAATAACGGCTAAATTCAATAAGTATTTAAAAAAATCTAAACAACAGCTACTCTTAGGCCACGACAGACACTTAATTTTAACCGTAAATACAAGAATGTGGATAAATTTGAGGTCACTGTCTAGTATAATCCGTTGCAATAATTTAGTAAGAGCCCTAGAAATGTTGGGATGCAACAAAACATACAGGATTCTTTTCATTTCGATTGTAGAAACCGATATACATATAACATAATATGTGAATAAATTACTGAACTGCTTGGGGTTTCGACGTAGGCACTCGAAATTTTTACGATATTTAAATACTGTATAGTTTATGCAGTGTCCAAAGTTTCATACATTTTGGTTAAGTATTGCGGGTTTAAGAGCAAATCAGCAGTTTTCCTGTAAGGCGGCCGTGATATTACTGATTTGAATATGTGAGTCAATTACTGAACTGCGTTATAAGTGTTATAACTACGTGGGCTTTCAAGGTAGGCACTCGAAATTTTCACGATATTTAAATACGGTATAGTTTATGCAGTGTACAAAATTTCATAATTTTTGGTTGGGGTTTTAGGTATGTGATATTTCTGCGACAGGTAACCCGGAGGTGAAATGGCCGCTATGGCTCCTTATCAGTAAATCAGTAAATCAGCAGATCAGTAAATTAGACCGACCCTAGTTTGAGTTATAATAAAATGTAAAAATATTTTTAACTTACATTTTTAGAATTGTTTATGTGTACTAGAAAATAATAATACCTACTCAACTCTACCAGATTACTATTAAAATTAGGGCTAGAATTATATATATGAAATTTTCAAGTAGAAAAATTTGATAAGTATCAATATGGAATAATTATACCTATTGACTTGTATCCATGGCAAATTTAATTTAATTTGTCATGCTCGTATCGAAGTCTGGGTCCGATATGAGTCCGGTACTTGGATAGGTATCCATTGCTTATACTTAGAACGTGCAATTTCTCCAAAAAAAATAACATTTTTATTCATAGACTTATAGTTTTAATAACTGTTTTAAGGCATTTTGTATAATATGTATTTAACAGTATGAAAAAATCGGCCTTCATAGGACAGGAAGCGCGCTCTGGTGTCTATAGTAAATCTGGTAAGCATTTCAATCAAAAGTGTGTATGCATAGGGGTATAGAGTGACGACACCTTATCAATACTCCTTGATTGTAGACTGTAGTGCAGTAAACCAATAATATGATATACAATTAAATAACCTAAAATAGTTCTATTTTGCTAGGCGTCTTCAATAATCATAATATTTTCATTTTGTCGTCCATCGTATCCGAGTACCCCACACCCGTACCGTTTGCAAATGCGTGCCCATGTATGATGTATGTCTGATTATCACGTTGTAATTTGTTATATAATACAATTTTAAATGGGTAGGCGCCAAACTAATCCAGTAAAAAATTTATTTTTTACTTACAATATTGATAAAAACGAGTCAGTATGTAATATCGAAGGATGTCGTAGATCTGTATTTGAGGGCAGTATTAGTCACAATTTGGAAACACACATATGAACAACTCATCCAGATGAAGCTACCATGTTGGATAAAGCTAAGGAAGATTTTAAAAAACAGAAGTTCGTAAATAGTGGTGTAAAGCGTCAAAATAATGAAGATAATTCATGCTCATATAAGGTACGTATTTAATATTAACGTTTTTTTTAAACAAATTTTAACATTGTATCCACCTAAATCTTTTGAAACAGAAACATGGACCTTTAGATAAACATATACAAATTGAAAAAAGAAAATTGAACGTTAATTTGGATAAAAGTTCTTTGTTGGAGGCATGTACTGAAATTGTAACCGTGAATGGTAGACCATTGACCATTTTCAATGATTCCGGGTTTACAAAAATTCTGCGTCCTTTAACAGAAGTAATTGGTGGAGGTAAATAAATTATTTTAAATAAAATATTTAAGTATCTAACGATAACATAAGCTGTATACTGATACACAGAGCGCATTGGATCTGTTATTTTCTTACATTATTTAATAATATTTATGTATATTGTATTTATTATGTACCTAGGTATGAAAACATCAAATCCATAGTGTAGTGTATCAGCTGTGTACCATTGATTTGTACTTCATCAATGTCTATAATAAATTAATAAGGTTTATGATGTGAACATTTTGTTTAAATTTTAGGATTTACTATTAACTCTCAAAATATTAAAAATCACATTTTGAATGCATCAAATGTGATTATTTCATGTATTAAAAATTACATTAAAAAACAACTAATAAGTTTAAAGATTGACTCAGTTAAACGTCATAATTGTTCAATATTGGGTATAAATATTCAATATATTAAAAATGGTGAAATTACCCTGAAAACATTAGCAATGGTAGAATTATTTGACAAGCATACAGCAGAAAATTTAAAACAATCGTTAAAAATAAAATAGTATTTATTTGTTTTTAAACTACGATAATATAGATATTATATATTAATTTATATTGCGTTTTTATAGCTTCTTGATGTACTTGTGAAGTATGAAATAACTCTAGAACAAATTTACACAATAACTTGTGACAATGCTGCGAATATGATAAAGATGGCTAGAATAATGACTGACGATGATATTGGAAATGATTTTGTTAATTCAAGTGATGAGGTTAATGATAATACTCCAGACATCAACAATGAAGATGTAGATGATGATGATCAGAAAGACAGTGATGATGAGTACTAAAATGGTGGAACACAAATATCTAATGAAGACATTGAGAATGAACTTTTGATCGATTTATTTAATACAGGTATATTTGTTAAGATAATCTGGTTTTCACAGCTTAAAAAAATAATGTATGTTGTAAATTATTTTACTTGGGTACCTACCTATATTTTAATTTTTGACTGTAACCTAATAAAATAATCAACCATTAATCAGTTATTAAAAGTATTTAAAGAAATATGAATGTTATTGTTATTTATATTTACATTTTACATACCTAAATTTAAATATCCAAGATACCTAAATTGTTTAAATATAATTATCTTTTTTAAATATTTTAAAATCTGAATTTAAATCAAATAAATAAAAAGTGTAAGTAGTCTTAATACTTTTGTGACAAAAAAAAAAACTCCAATATATTTTTAAAAGTAAAGGAGCTTTGTATTTTTAAATAAACAGAGTCTCCTTCATATTTAAGATTTTAATATTCATTTATTAAATATTTCACTTTATACAGAGTAGGTAGCCATAATACTACTGTACACACTGAAACACTCGGAAAGTAGTATACCATTAAACAAATGTTGATGAAATGACTAGATATCTTCTGTAAATAAATAAAATTTGTGTTTTGATATTGACAGATGAAGCTACCATAGCTATTCAATCTTTTGAAGATGATGTGTTTGATGCCCTATGTCCTTCACCTATAACCTCATGTGTGCGATGTGCTGTGCATACTTTGCAACTATGTATTCTTGATGTGTTTAAAAACTCACCAATCACCAGTTGCATTGTTCAAGCGAGAAAGGTATGATTACTGAAAGTAGTTAAACATAATAAAGTATATGTTGGTTTGATGATTATATTTATTCTTAATCTTGTATGTTTATGATTTACCTATTTTACAAAACCAGGTGGTGAAAAAATTGAGAACCCCCAAATATGCCACTTGGCTAAAAAGAAAAAACCTCAAATATGCCATATTAGATAATGAAACAAGATGGAACTCTGTTTTTAACATGTTATTCAGACTATTAGAGTTGAAGGAGTTTTGCCAAACCCATCATGGCACTAATACTGAACTCAAGTTAAAAAAAAGTTAATGGGATTCTATTTAAAGCATTGTAAGTTTTTATTAGTAGCTATCAAATGTTATACAGTAGTATAGGTACATATAATATAAACTAGAGATATAGGTATTGTAAATATAACAATCGGCAACACTATTTTACCTTTAACTCTAAATTTAGTACTTAGTGATAAAACTTATGAAGAAAAAGAATGTCAAATCATTATATTATGAGCATTGTCCATTATTAAAATACATATGGACTATAAACTATATTATACCTAATTTTTTAAAACAAAAAATAAATTAATGCAAACATTTTACTATAGGATGTTATTGTTATTTTAAATATATTTTTATTCAAACTTGTAAGTACTAAGAGTATTATTTTTTATAAAATTATCCAACATACTACCTATACTTAGTTAGAATATACCAATTTAATTGTTAATGTGATAAAAATAAAAACCGTCTTGGTATAAATTATGCAGTGGTATTGTTACTAAGTATACTTTTTTATCTAAATGTTTAACTTTTAAAGTTTTCTATTTTCTTATACTTGCCTTAAACTCATTACAAATATTATTTATCATACAGTTAATATTGATTGTTAATAAAAGTTATTATTTTTTGAATATATTTGTAACTAATCTACATATTAATTGTGTATAGGTTGATGCATTAACGCCTGTTAAAATAGCTACTCTTGCTCTTCAAAAGCAGGACATAAACCTCGGTGATTTCTATGGAGTATGGCTTAAAGCATCCCGTGATCTACAATCTAACGGTTCAATTTTAGCTAAACAAATTTTGAAATCTATGGAACAGCGTGAGGTGCTATTATTAAGGAATCCAGTGTTTTTAGCAGGTTTGTTTGATGAAATATAACAATTGTCATAATCATATACAATCCCATGTATCCTACTGTTATAATATCATTTAAAGACTAGTAAATTGGTGCTGCTGTTGGCCAAAACATTATTTATTCTTAACAAAAGCTTAAAAAATTTTAGATTTACTTATGTCGTATATTTGTTTATATGTTAAAAATTATTATATAAAAGAAAACATTTTACTATCGTGTGTACTGTGTACACACGAGTCTTGAAAACAGTGTACACATTCATCATTAGGACTAGCACTTTTCTGCTGGATAATTAGTCTCTATAGTCTATCTAGTAGATTCAATAATATTTGAAACATTTTTTTTTTAGCAATATTTCTTGATCCACGTTATCTATGCATGCTAAATGAAACTGACAAAAATACTGGAATTAATCATTTAATTAAAACATGGAAGTTTATGATTCAGATACAAGATGTATGTCAAACTGATGATCTCAATAATTCAGCCATAGGTGAACACTGATTGATAAAAAAATTATTTTAACTTGTAGTGGTAAATAATAAATATAAATATGTAATAGTATATTTGTTTTTCAGCTAGTATTATTAATGTTAATTTTCCTGATAATATTACCGAAACAACTGATGATGATTTTGAATTGTTTTTGTCATCACAATCATCTGTTTCAAGCAATTGTAGTGACACAAATATCTTAAATGATATATCCGTTAGCTTGCATAATTTTAAAAATGTTGAGCATCTGCATTATAAAACAAACATAGGTTTGATCTTTATAAGCTAGCAAATATTGTTCTTGCCGTAGCCGCTACTCAGGTATATACTATATTGATAATACTTTGTATTTTCATTTGAAACTTTATTTTTATTTTTTCAGGTTAGTGTCGGAGTTTTAGTGGAATAAAGTTTATATTATCGGATCTACATATATCCTTATCAGCCAATTTATTAGATGCTATAATGATTGTAAGCTCAAACACAAAATTTATGAAATAAATTTAATAAAGAATAAAGAGTTAATGTTTAAAAGCTTCCTCGTTTTGGAATAGATATTGGTTTAATTATCTTATTAAAAAATTTAATAAAAATATGATTTGTTTAACATTTTATTTTAGATTTATATAATTATTATTTAAAAATAATTAGTAAAACGTTGAGATGTTTGTACTGTGTCTTTATTGTTATTTTATTTAAAAATCTTTCTTTATAAAATTGAAAATGTCCAAAAGTATGACAATTTATTGGCTTATTCATTATTATGTTATCTTGGGAGGCTCTTTAGTGATTTGTTATTAGAAAAAAGTCTAAACAATAAATAAACGTTAGCCCTTGGGCATTGTTATTTAAAATTTAAATGATTGTGACAGAAATTTAGTTTATATTGTTAATCAATATCAGAATCTAAAATTTAAACTAAATTTAACTTTGATTGAAATGTTATTATAATAATTGTAGTTCATAAATTTAAAATATTTCACTTATATCAAAATATTAATAATGTAAATGTGATATTTAAATACTGAAATCGAAAAAAAGAAAATTATATTTATAATCGAAATCATAATGTAATTAAATCTATATTCTGCATCAATAAAAAAAATCATAAAACCATAAAATCGCTATATTATTTTTAAATTGAAATCATAAAAAACTAATATCGATAAGCAAAATTGAAATTAAAATCGAAAATTTTTATTTCGATTCCAAGCCCTGCCTTTAACTAAAACTTCGAATTTTATTCATAGTAATTTAGATAACAAATTGAAAGTTCTTGGCATTTTTTTTATTTGTTAATTAAAAAATTAGAATATAATGGTATAAGAGGCAATGCTCTCGATTAATTAAATCATTTATTTCCGACAGACCTCAACAAGTAAGAATAAACGGATTACTTAGTGATGTAAAGACAAATTGTTTCTCAGTACAACAAGGTACAGTACTTTGCCCTGTCTTATTCATTATATATGTTAAGGCGTATGACCGCAGTAGGCGAATGTTGACAGTCACTGGTGTAGGTTGACCTTGACATATACCAAAAACCGTAGTGAATGTTGACGAAATTGTCTTAATGCGTTCATACACCGGTGATTGTTGACATTTACAGTCAGTGTTTGGTAAATGTTGACCACACTTGAAGCACAATGTATGTAAAAGGTATTTTTGTATTATTTTGTAAAATTAAGATGCTATTGCCCAGACACAATATGCATTGGAGACGATTCGACGTTAGTAATGTTATCGCATGAGAGAATCCGATTGTCAATCGTTTGCTAGATAATATAATATAAATATACCCTCGGCAGTATCGACGCGTATTCTAAACCGAGCGCAACAGTTAAGTGTAATACAACGGGCCTTAGTGTAATATTTATTAATATTATATTCGAATTAAAACTAATAATGGATAAAAGTATAAAAGATATTTTTATGAAAAGTTTAGTGCACTTTTATTAAAAAAAAGGAAGATAATTGTTTTTATTTAAGCACTGAAAAATATAATAAATATATAAGTGAAGTTATAAATGCTAAAGCAAAAAAAATTAAACAACGAAGTGATTACAGACGATTAAATCGATTTGACGTTATGGATATTATGGATAATCATTTTTTATTTATTTTTATTTTTATATATTATAAAGTTTTCCTGACAGTCGACATCATCTAAACTTAGGTGTAAAGAATTAATTATTTTTTAACATTTTTAAATTAGATCACAAATATGGTATAAATAGTTAAAACTATGATTTAAAATATACTGAATAGGATAATCGTGAAATATTAACATATAATAATAATAATAAAATAGAAAACAATATTTACATAATACAATAGTAGATTAAAGAATTAGGACGTCGTGTGGACGGCCACGTTGGAGTCTACAACTGTTTGGACGGGTGAATCGCTGAAGCCTGAAGTGCTGTGAACCACTTGCTTTTGTTAATTTGTTAAAGAAGCTTACCGATAATTTTTTTATATAGTTTTTGATAGTTGGTATTTTGAAATCTGTGTGCAGTGCGTCATTTTGGACAAACCATGGGGCATTTGAAATTACACGTAGGAGTTTTGATTGAATGTATGTGAATACTTACATTTTGTGTATATGAGTTTTAGCACATTGACCCCAGACCGGGGCTGCGTATAAAATTAAAGGGCGAATTATTTGTTTATATAATAATAATGAGCACTTCCAGTTCAATGAAGTTTGCCGATTTATAAGTGGATATATTATTTTTAAGTGTTGGTATCCTTGCTGTAATTTCGATGTTATATGCAGTGTTAGGACTTATCTAGATAAATTATTTAGATATAATTATTCTTTTATCTTTTATCTTATCTAGATAAATAAATATAAGTTATCTAAGTATTTATTTTAGATAAAAATTTAATTTATCTAGATAAATTTAAAAGATAAATTTTTTTGTGGAAATTAGCTATATTTGTTTGTTATTACTTTTCTTATGTTGTGTTGAAGTTAATGTTTGGTAATACATAGTAGGTTCCACATACTGGAACTTATTATTGAGAGTGTATTTAATGCGTTAATGGGAGCTTCAAGTGGTCCTAATATCAAAATATTTCAACGATTTTCAGAAAAGTGGAACGAAATTGACGTAGAAAAATACGAAAGTGGAATAATTGAAGATACAGTAGCTAGTAAATTAAATCCACACAAATATGTTCTTGTCAAGTTTATCAATGACCAGTTAGCGACATTTCAGCCCAGAGATGACTACAAGGAATTGCTGCAACTTTCCCTAATATTTCTAGGAGATGAAACTGCTAAAGATTTTAAAATTCGTAGACCTGGAGCTTTACATCGAGCTAGATGGATGGCAAAGTTAATTTATAGCTTGAAAATTTTCTTATTTCGATCGCAGTTCAAACTAACTGCTAGAGAATTATCTGCACTTGAAGCCTTCAACGTTTTTGTCATACAAGTTTATATTAAGTGCTGGTATACTGCTTCTAGTGGAGAACTAGCTCCTTTTAACGATCTTAATCTTTTAAAGGAACTCGACAACTATAAAAAATCAAATATAGTTATAGGCGACGCGGCTGCCAAAAGCTTCTCAAGACATTTATGGTACTTAAGTGAGACACTTATTGGATTAGCCTTTTTTGACAGCAAAGTAACTTCTGAGATGAAAGTTAATATGGTTAAATCATTAGAGAAAAATGAGCTGACTTTCTTTTACGGCGTATTACAGTTGAGACGACTGCAGTTCAAACAGTACAATTGTCAGATTTTGTATCTAAAAATACCCTCGAGTTATTTACAGCCTTGGATATCCCCCAAGATTTCTTAAATCAGAATCCAGATACTTGGGAAAATAACAAAGATTTCGTTGATGGTTATAAAAGGGTTCAAAATCTGAAAGTTGTAAATTATGCAGCTGAACGTGGGATTTCGTTGATTCAAACTTTCAATGGGATAATCACCAATCAAGAAGAACAAAAGCAGTATCTTTTGCAAGTAGTTGAACAACACCGACAGAAGTATCCAAATCCAAATAAATCTACAATCGATGATTGGCAGTTTGTGTGATGATTTTTTTTTGTACAATTATGATGATCTATGACTTTTTATATTATTTTTAATTATTAAATATATATTTTTTTTTATTTATACACTGAAATATCTATCATATTTTTAAAACAAGTTGCGCAACCAGTAAAAATTGAAATTTTTTATGAACCTTGTTATCAGATTGATAAACAATTTAAGCTGGTGGGACTTTCAGAAATAAATTTTTTTTTTTGATTGTCACCCTAATGGATAATCATAAACTAATCATCCCGTTAATAGCAGGTGAAACTAAAATTATTTACTATGTAATGAACGAAGAACTATACGACATTATGTACGAAGCTCATTTAATAATTGGTCATGGAGGGCGAACCAGAATGATGAACGAATTGCAGAACAAATTCAAAAATATAACATATGAAGTTGTTATGTTATTTTTAAGTTTATGTGTTCAATGCCAAACCAAACAAAAAGTTCCGAAAAAAGGTATTATAATCAAATCTATTATAAGTCGTAAACTTAATTCCCGGTGTCAAGTAGACTTGGTAGATATGCAAACTTGCAAAGATGGTAAATTTAAATTTATATTAAATTATCAGGATTACCTAACCAAATTTATTCAATTAAGACCTCTAAAATCAAAAACTGCAGAAGAAGTTACACATCACTTATTAAATATATTTCTTATTTTCGGTGCGCAAAATACTTTACATTCCGTCAATGGACGAGAGTTCGTAAATAAAGTTATATCAGAGCTGTGTTCAGTGTGGGATGGTGTGAAAATTGTGGATGGTAAACCACGTCACAGACAAACACAAGGAGCCATTGAAAGGGCAAACCAAGATTTCCAAAATATACTGAGAGCTATGATGGAAGATAATGACACTACAAAATGGTCAGAAGCATTACCATTTGTCCAATTTGCGAAAAATACGACTTATCATCAAGGTATTAAGCAAACGCCACACGAAGCCATATTTGGCACTAAAGCACATAGGGGTCTTTTAACATCTTCTCTTCCACGAGAACAAATAGAAAAACTAGCAACAGAAGAGGAGTTAGGACAAATACTTCAGTCTATAAGTAAGTATAAATTATAAAATTAAATTAAATATATTAATATGCAGTGACACCTTATATGCATAAAGTGTGATCGATATGTCGTAGGCATATAGTCAAATCAGGCATTTTATTAAATGCCTAGGCATATAGTCAAAAAATTTAATGTTTATGCAATTTCACTATCCGCCTAGACATTTAGTCAAATGCCTAGTCATTTAACTAAATGACTATTTCATGCCAGGCAAATAATAAAAAAACATTTTGTATTATTTTAAAAATTTAAATATATTTTCTATCAGTTATTTATTGCTATTTTTATACATAAAAAAGCTGTGTATTATTTATTAATATGAAAAACACGTAGGTATATGAAATAATATGTTTAATTGTGTGTTAATTATTATTTAGTATTGTTATATTGTATAGCATATATAGTCAGTATAGTCTATAGCACGAGTAGTGAGTACTGAGTACTATATATTCTTATTAAATAAAAATAAAAGTTCCATTGGTTTTTACCTTGAAAAATTATTATATATAAAAAAGCTGTGTATTATTTATTAATATGAAAAACACGTAGGTATATATGAAATAATATGTTTAATTTTGTGTCATTGTGTCAACTATTACTATTGTTTTAAAAATGAAATAATAAAAAATAAATAAAAAAGTTATATTATAATTACAAGTTTTTGTTACTCATTACTTGTTGTCACATGTTGTTATTTGGTGGCATTTGCTGGAACATTTAAGATTTTTCTTAAAACATAAGCACCTATTGGTTTGACATTGCCGCTTTCCTGATTGACATTGACATTTAACAAAACCTTGACCGTTGAAAATTGATAAGTTTGCTACTGCTTCACGTATGGACACGAATTTGTCTTTTTGTATTTTGTTGTCTTCTAAACCATTATTTAACACTAGTTGAAGTTCTTCTCTTGAACACCAATTTTTTATTATACCAACTTCTGTGCCAATTTGGTAAACGCCGTTCCGAATGTCTATCACTAACCCATTTATATTTTGACTATCCAGAGGTCCTCGGTCTACTTTTGGAACACTTAGAACTATTTGATCGCCAACCTTTAGTTCTTTAAATAGTTTTTCACTATTTTCCGCCATTTTTTTAGCTGCTATTGTTTGTCGTTTGTAAGATTCAATGCGGTTAACTTTTATCTGTTTTTCATTATTACATAGCAGACAAATATTTTCAGTATCGTTAATATTATTCATAGAATAGCTGCAATTATCAGAATGAATATTTCTTTTACATATAGTACATTGGAGTTCACTACCTGATTTTTCACAAACACTGCAGATATTATTTATGTCACAATATTTTTTTTTCTTTGAAGGTATATTGTCAAAATTATGTTCTGAATTGTCTCGTAAAATATTTTCAAAATCTTCTTCACTTGATAATTTTTGAATAATTTCGGCAGGTAAGTTTGTAGAACTAAGACCTACCTTCGGTTCAGTGCCAAACAAGGCACGGTATGGCGAACGACCTAAAATTCGATGATGTGAAATGTTTTTTTGCCATTGTACAAAATAAACTCCGATTGACCACTTGGTACTTTTATTGTCTACGACCCAAGCTCGTAACATGTTTTCAACATCTTGATTTGATCTTTCTACAGATCCCTGACTCTGAGGGTGCCGTGGCCGCCCATGTACTATTTTACATTCAGGCCACAATTCTGCCAATTCTTCAATTATTTTCGCTGTAAATTCTCGCCCATTATCAGACTGAAGTATTTGAGGTGCTCCTTGTTCCAAAAAAATTTTTAAAAGTTCGTGTGCAACTTCGGTGGCTTGTTTTGAAGTAAGTGGTCGAAGATATAAATATTTGGTTGCATGATCCTGATAGTTCATGACCCATTTAAAATTTCCATCGGGTGTTGATTGGAAATCAATAAGGTCAATTTGCCCTCTTGAATTAAAATCTGCCGATAATATTGGTTTTATAACGACGCCTTTACAAGGTTTTGATTTTTTTTTGTTACAAGTTGTACACAAATTAATAAATATTTGGATTGCTATTCGAGGAATATTGCATTTATTTTTTTAATTCTGCTCAACTTTATCCCTTCCACCATGACCAGTCGCTTTATGACTTTCTTCGATTTTTTCAAAATAGTTTTCATATGGTACAACATAAATAATATTTTCGGTTTTAGTTTTTGGTTTTAAAATTATATGTTTAACATTTCCTACTTCAATCAAATCATATTTACGGCATAAATAATATTGGTTTTGAGTTTTAGTTTTACCTGGATTCAATTTCGCATCATTGATTTCGTTTAGAGCTTTGTCGTAGTCTTCCTGACTCCATGACTTTTTTTTATCTTGGTTGTCGTAAATTGATTTTAATTTTTCATAAAACAATACACTGTGTGACATTATATTATATTTTAAAATACAAATAAAAACAATCAACATTTTAAATATACAAAAAATGTCAATAGGTATACTTATGTTACAATATTACATGCAATCACGATCACACTACATACGATTTACGTAAACGTAATAGACGTACTAAACTAAATTATTGTACAATTCAATCGCATGTTCTGTATCTTTTTCCGTAACGTCATATTTTTATCGTTATAATCGTTAAGATTATAATTTGTCCCATGGTACTCAATATAGATAAGGTTCTAATACAACCTAGTACCCACGTTAATTTTCCAAGGTAAAAACCAATGGAACTTTTATTTTTATTTAATAAGAATATATAGTACTCAGTACTCACTACTCGTGCTATAGACTATACTGACTATATATGCTATACAATATAACAATACTAAATAATAATTAACACACAATTAAACATATTATTTCATATACCTACGTGTTTTTCATATTAATAAATAATACACAGCTTTTTTATATATAAAAATAGCAATAAATAACTGATAGAAAATATATTTAAATTTTTAAAATAATACAAAATGTTTTTTTATTATTTGCCTGGCATGAAATAGTCATTTAGTTAAATGCCTAGTCATTTAATGACTAGGCATTTGACTAAATGTCTAGGCGGATAGTGAAATTGCATAAACATTAAATTTTTTGACTATATGCCTAGGCATTTAATAAAATGCCTGATTTGACTATATGCCTACGACAGATATATAGTAACTAAATAAGAATTTTTTTTGACAGCCCCTCAAACTGACCCAGAAAATAAAGGAAGTGATGAAAATGAAGTAGAGGAAGAGTCTAACGGTAAAAGCGACGATAATCTTGACAATCAAGTAAATAATGATGAAGATAAGCTCAGCGATAAAAGTGATGACAAAAACCAAAATGAATTATTAAGTATGTAATTTAAAATAATAATACCTATTACAAAAATAATTCAAACAAATATTTTGTATTTAAAAGACATAAATGAATGGAAGGAGAATACAATTAAGAATAGAGCTTTGGAACTAAATGGACTTCAAACACAAGCAAGTGTAATGCTGCGATCGTCGAACCAAAAATTTCCGCCTGCTCAAGTGGGTGATACTGTTCGAGTGCGTGTTCCAGATATCGATCGAGGACGTATGGATTACCAAAATATCTTGGCTGTTGTAATGGACGTTGATAATGACTTCTACAAATTAGGAATAAAATATGGGATTATCAGTCAGCTGTACACTCGAAATCAATTTGTAGCGTGAAAAAAAAATTGATATCGTTAAACGACATTAAACGACCGATAAGACAATGTCTTTGAGACAGGTTTCGACAGCTGCTTCCAAAAGTGGTGGCCAAGGTTATATACGATGCAATTGTAAAAAAAAATGTAATACAAAAAAATGTAATTGTAAGAATGGGGGAATACTTTGTAACAGTAAATGCCACGATAGTTTACCATGTTGTAATAAATAAAACTTAATAAAGCATATGCTACCCAAACTTAAAAATTAAAAAATTAATTTGTTCGACTATATTTATTAATGAATTTATTAGCTATCTATATTTGATTATATATGTTATCGTTGTCACACATGTCAACATTCACTAAATAACTATTGCGCATGTCAACAAATACTGGTAAATGTCCGCATTGTGAGATATTTGAAATAATTGATAACATTCTCCAAAACGATTAGTGAATGTCGACATAAACCGGTGACTGTCAACATTTACTGCCATGCGGCAATACACCTTAACATATACATAAACGGACTTTTGAATATAAAGCTTAATGCTGAATTTTTTTCTTATGCAGACGATACAGTTATTCTGATTAAAAGTCGTATCTGCAGTAAAAGACTGGTGTGATAATAATAATTTACAGCTAAATTTATTGTCTTTAATATTACGAATAGTGCATTTAAAAACTGATTTTTCCCTGTGTGTGCACTCTTATAAATTTAAATATTTACGATCGGAATTACGATCAACTTGCTTATTTGTTATTCTTATAAGTAAAACTTGTTTAATACATTGTATTGAATTTTAAAATTTTAGGTGTACCTAAACTTTAAAAAGTTTATTATGCAGTTTTAACTACAAAATAGTTTGAAATTTTTGCAATTTTGATGAATTTTATAAAAATTTTAACTTTGAGGGCTTGTAAAGAAAAAGTTTTGCTTATGGATTTTCTATTTTTAACAGACTGAAAGAATAGGTAATTAATGTGTTATGTGTAATATTGTATTTAATTTTCAAAAAAATTTTAATAATTAATATTTATAAAAAAAAAACATTGAATATTTGAAATGACTATAATAAAATTATATTTTCATGATATTGTTAAAACCAAAATTATAAAACTATGAAATGTTTTTAAAATATATTTTTATAAATAATATGATATTTTAAAAATATATTGTAAGGTTATTAAAATTGTTTTTTAATACATTTATAAAATATCAAACAACCGGCAAAAATATGATTACAAAACATCTTTAAAACAAATTTATTTGTTATGGAGATCATCTCAAGTTGTTTTAAAAACATATTCATATTTCATAAAATATTTTATAAACATTTTAAAATTATTATATTGCTATGTGGGATAAAGAAACATATTTCCACTATTTTATTCTGGTTGTAAATTTCCACTATTTTGTCAATGAAAATTTTTTAAGTACTCTAAATTTTTAACTTTTCTTATCATAACATGAACCCAGCTCATCCGTCTATAATGTTTTTGTTTGTTTTGTATGCTAAATAAATATATTATTAAATATAATAGAATAAGCAGAATGTGGGAGGAGTATCATATTTCTACTAGTAAACCTAATATAATTGATAACTGATGTTATAGGTTCATATAACATTTCATCTGAAAATAAATTTTGAGTGTGATTGTAAGGAAAATCTTCAGTTTTTTTAAATACTCAAATAAATGTAACTAAATATTGAAACCAAATGCAAAGTACTAATTGCAAATACCAAGTGCACACACACTTACCATTAGAATAAGGTACATTAAAACGGATAAACAGACTAATAAACTTACCATAAAATCTTAGACCAGTAGTTCACAACCAAGGGGAAATCCCCCCTCCCCGGGTGGAATTTAGATACTGCTTTGGGGAATATAACAGTGAAGATGAAATACCGATCCTCGCGGATTATGGACTTGGTGAGAAAAAAACAATCTCAAATTTCTCATTAAATTAATTTTACCGATTATATATTTAGCGAGATTTTGACCTTTTTTAGGGACCGAAATCCACCCACTACACAAGGGTGGAACACTTATGCGATGAGCCGTAGGCCGCGCCGCGTGATGTCCAGAGACAAGTCGTCGGAATCTATGGGTTTTTTGTACAGTTTTAAAATAATATAAGATAAGAATAATCATTTAATTTATTCTGCTTGACCACCTTATCGGTTTTACCATGTGTTCTCATAGGTAGATGTTGTAACCATGTAGATTGTAATAATTTATTTATGAGTTAATAGTTTGATTTGATACAATAACTATCAATCAGCATAATATAATGTTAAATGTGTTTCGCTATGATATCATATTATTATTTTTTGGATTATGGACATGCAACACAGAGGATTCAGATATATAATTGTAATTTAAAAAAATAAAGTTTAAGGATATAGTCAAATTGTATTTATTTTAACATTATAATTATATCATATTAAACATTAAATATAAATGAATTAAAAAATTAAAATATTTAAATTTTAAATTTTACTCATATTAAAGTATTTAATAAGAGAAAATAATTTTTATGTATGAACATTAAAGGTAAGTCCGCGCTTCACTTGCCTTATCCCCAGAACCGCCACTGACCTGGAAAATTGTGATAATATTCAGTAGTGGTAGTTGGTCGTCGGGTGGAAGTAGTTGGACGCCTGGTAGTAGTAGTTGGACGCCTGGTAGTAGTAGTTGTAGTTGGACGAATGGTAACCGGATAATATAAATCTGAGAGTCTGTAAATATTATAACAAAATATTGATTTTTAAACAATACAAATTAAAATTTTTGTATTCTAAGTACGTCACATGGCCATTCAAAACAATATAATTTTGATGATAACTCTTTGTAAAAATATACTATATGCCTCTTAGAAACTGTTTATATAAACGTGAGGTGGCAATTTCAGGTATCTACAGTTATTTGTTTTTGAATTACTCCAAAAAAACAAAATCGATTTTGTAAGTTTATAAGAGCGTATAATACAAAATAATGACATTAGATTTTTGAAATTTTAAATTGAGTTATGAAAAATATAATATAAGGAAATTGTATTAAATTCAATCTTTTTACCAAAAATAAAAAAAACTATCGATAAAAAAAAAACTATAAACGTCAAATAATTAAATGTAAATTAATATCACAAGAAGAGTCATCAACGATGATGATTCATCATGTTCAGGCGGAGTCGAGAATATGCGAAAATAAAAAGTCGGTGAAAAATTCAAGTCTAGAAAACATACCTAAATGATTTTGTAGAAATCTGTTTTGTTTAAAAATTGTGGTTTTATTATTATTTTTGTTTTGATTTCTCCTAATTATTTTTAAAAGTAAATGTATTTTTTTTTCTTTTGACCATCTCTCCTTCCCCTAATGTAATACTACAATACTATACACGCCGCTGAATAAGAACGTACCTCGTGGCGCCGGCGGCGGACCGGTTCCCCACGGCAACTTTGTCATAGTTAGGCACCACTAATATAGTAATATTTCATACAGAACGCCGATATTAATTAACTATTAATTATTATACACCGCGATCATGTGACGACGCGTAAATGTGTAAGACATGACAGTTATTTAAGGTGGTTCCAGTCAGTCAAAAAAAAAAAATCGTTTTTAGACCTTCCGCTATGACAAGATTGTGAGACTTTAGATGTTTCGATTTTAATTCTGTAAAAATAATAACGTTTCTCAACATATACTCTAGAGAACCATCGGAGCTTTTTTTTAAAGTTTGAACTTTTGATAATATCATAATATTATACAAATTTCAATTTGTACAACATTCTTGTTCAATCATATGTATTTAAGAAATTAATATTTCTAAAAAATTCTTCGTCCATTCTTTAGAGGATGTGTTCATAAATATTAGGATTTTTACAGAATTAAAATCGCACCAACTTAAGTCTCACAATTTTGTCACAGCCGAGATATGTTTTTACTCGAAAAGTAACCGTATACTTTTTCCTAATTCAATATACTGACATGTGCCTGCGAGTGCGAGAACGCCGACCACGCAATAATTACGCGTGCACACACACTAATGTTAATTTACACTCGCACACATTGGCTTGACCCGGTTGTAGATGTCACATAATTTGCCTAATTCTTACTCCTTAGAAAATGACCAACTGGAACCCCCTTTACATTTTTACTATATTTAGAGTAAACCTAACCTAACCTAACCTATTTATATTTGTAAAATAATAACATGATAACAATTATTATATGAATTTATTTATATATTATTATATTATATGTTTATATTTGATACAGTGCTGTATGTCAATTTCTTTTCGGTCTGGTTAGCCAATTGGCGACGACCTACACGCGGCGAACCTGTTTTGGTTCGCCGCCCGGATACGTTCTTATTCCGCGGCGAGTATACATCAAATTATCAGAAACCACCTAAAAGTTGAAGATTGAAGTATTTTGACTTTTACAAATGTGATGACAGACCAAAAAAAATCCACATAAATCATTGTAAAATCAATTAATTTATCGTTTAGTTCATAATCTAAAATGTGAATAGATATATAAATGTATGATTGTCGAAAATTGTACATAATTTTAAAATGTTATAAGTATATTTTATAATGTACTTTGCTTGATTTGCTGGCACTAATATTGGAAGTCCGGTATCCTCTGGATCAAATGAATGTAGGTGATCTGACTGTCTTCCCAATAAATAAAGATACATCGATCCATCGGGCCAATATCGTGTTCCCTCGGGGATGATTGGCAGCATATCCTGTCCCAAAAGATTTCGTAATCCGTTGCACTGCTCGTCTTCTTCAAAGTTATTTGCAGGTCTTGACGGCTTGCTAATTACCATACGGATTACTCTAACACCCTGATCGTCGACGTTCCGAACATCGAACAACTGTGGGCAGAACGGAAAAAGACAGATAAAGAAAATTAATCAACTGTAACTCAATTACAAATATACCTAATTACACACAAACCCACCTTCCTCCACAATTTATTGTCCAAGACATTGTGTTTTAGATTTACTAGTAAAATTAAAGCTAATTTACGAGTGATATTAGTGTAAATGTAGTGATGAATGATGACTGATGAATAACAATCAGTGATAACTGATAACATAGTAACTATAGTAATTATAATGATTTTTTGGTTCAATATTTTTGAAGTGAAACTTCTTCACTGAGGGTATGGGAAAAAAATTCTGTCATGTTAGCGTGACATGCGGACGACGGTTCCGAACGACCCCGAACCACTCATCGGGCGTACTTTAAAAGTTTATAATGTATTCGTGGTCTATGAGTACCTATTTAAATGATATTTAATCAATAAATATGTATAATAATTGATATTATTATTTTTTTGTCAGTAATGATGATATTGTTTAAATACCTTGTAGATATATATTTTAATATAATTTATTTATTTAAATTAAATAAATACAACCACCTTATATTTTGAGTAAATGCACAGTTGAATGTTAGTATTGGTTATTAAATGTAGAATATAATATGCAGTATACAAAATCGGCATTCAAGACGAATATCGTGAAAAACGTCGGGAGGCGATTACGACGGCGACGGTTTTTGATATCGATATATTATCTCGAAACTCGAGCGGAAAACGAACAAAAACCGCACAACGGCGGATCTATTAAGACATTGGGTACGCGAATATAGTTCAAACGGCAGTGAAAAACATTAAAAAATCAAATAATTATTGTAAAAACGAAAAATAATTTCAACGAAATCATGAGAAAAACGAATAGTAGATAAGTAAAAAAAAAGTGATAAAGGCGTCGGCCGCTGTGCCGCTGTGAGGAAGTAACTTGATTGGTTCTAGCCTATTTCCCTCGTCGATTATGGGGGATTTTTTGCGAACTTGAATTCATAATTAAATTAAATAATTCCACCGTTCAGAAAGAAGTTTCACTTCAACCGTGCATACTTGCAACACGCACCATTTTTTTTTTTTATAAATATGATAGCTAATTTTTGATTGGTGTTCATTGAAAATTAGTTGTCATGTATAACATAATATATTATGATATTTACTTGTTATAAAAATATACATAATGTAAATCATCAAACCGTTAAATTAATGTATTTAGAACACGAGGGTTAGGGTATCAATAATTTGACTATTCAAAATTATAAGCTTAGTTATGTTTAGGGTTGTGGGGGAAGGTGTGGGCGCATGGTTTTTGTTTGCTATTATTTGCAGTACCTATTTCAAAGATTAAATTAGTTGCCTGTTGCACCTATTATTCGTGCTTTAACTATTACCACGAGCACCCTGAATAGTGAATATACAATTTTTTGAAGTAAGACAGAGGGTACGAAAAAAAAGACGTTTGGGTTAGGTACGGACTGCCGTCACGTTGAAATAGCGTAGTGGTTAGTTCATGATGGAATTTATCACTATAATGGGTTCGATTCCGATCTAGAAACAAAACAATTTTTGCTTATTTTTTTTTCGTTTTTGTATCAAAAAAAAAGTTTTACGGATCTTATATTTTTATGTAATTTGCGTTTTTAATATTCATATTTTAGTAGACCTCAGCCTTTCCCAGCGTTTTTTCGTTCTTCGTTGTGTATAAGTACTGATAAATTTTACATTATTTTAGGTCATTCCGTGTTTCTATATGTGGTATCGGTTTAATATTTGTGAATATTATAACAAAATAGAATGTCACTTTATTTAACTTTAAGTTAGGTCGATAGACTATTAACTAGTCAGCCATATGGGTTTATGAAATAGCGATTTATTTAGTGTCCGTGACCGTGACACCCAATAATATATTATAGTATTAAAAATATTAATTTGTATACTTATTAACTTAGATAAATCAAGCATGAAAAAATCTTACGAAAAAAAGATGATTTAAATAACAAGTTACCGAACATTTTTTTAAAAGTAGGTTACAATTGAATAAGCAAAAAAAATTACTAATAATAAAAACCGTATAGGTATAGAATATAAAATAAGACGTAAACATAGTATACTCACGGCACATCTTTTCAAAGGTAGTTTGTTGGTTTTATTTAGTGGAAAATAGTCTTCTGCTGTATGCTCTTGCTCTAATAGCGATACATAATGCCAGCCTTTGCCAATATCTCTTTGATCGTTTATGACACCATTTGGAATACACTCGAATATGAAGTGGTCCATATCTGATGGAGCACGACAGTAAAACAAATAAATGAGTACGATGAGTATTTTTGCTCGGGAATAATTTTTGTTGACAAATAATATTTAGTGCTAGTTTTGTAAGCACGTTAATGTAAAGGTACAGACGTAGGGTACCTATATTATAACCGGCGTAGTTTTATATTATGAGAGGATTGTCGATGATTATATACGAGGAAGTTTATAAGCCATAAGGAAGCAACCAAACTATAATATTATTTAACATTTAACAGTATAATTGTGAATATGCAGAAACCATCGGTATGATTGTGTCCGATGACTCATAATCGACATTCACGTACATCGATATAGGTGCAGGGTGGGGAGCCACCTCTCGTGCGGGCTAATTTTTTGTATTCAAATTTAGTAGGTATACCACTATAAATTGCTGTAAATTGTAGGTAAACTTATGTCTTGAATCATGATTGTTATTAATAAATTATCTATATAATATATAAACGAGAGTGTCCTAAGTGACTGATTCATAATCAACTCAGAGCCGAACCTCTTAGAGCTATCGATTTGAAATTTTGATGGTAGATTAATATTATAATTTCACTGTGCATTAAGAAAGGATTTTCTAAAATTTGCATTTTAAAGAGGTGCTTACATAAGGATTTGAGATTCACGATGGAAATCGAAAATTATTTTTGTTTATGAATGGTTGTCATTGGTTACAACTTACAGATTATAATAGCGTTAGTAGAAATAAATTATAGAAATTAGTATTTTATTTTGTGTATAAAATATAGCCATTGGTTAATCGGGCAGATGTGGTAAACGCATGCATCAAATCGTCGCTAGAAATAATAAATTATATCATATAAGAGTTGAGTATACATTGTAATTTCTTTTACGGACAAAGTAAGATTGCCATTGATTGAAGTTAATACATCTATATATATTATATATAAATGAATGTTTATCTGTATGTCCTTTATGCACTCCTACACTATTCATCCGATCGCCTTGAGACTTTTAGAAGTTGTTGAGTATACTAGTATACATTAGTATACACTCCCGCAAAGATTACTGGAATTTAACATCCTATACTACGTACATATTATACGCTCAAAATTATGAGAAAACTTAAAGTGCTATTTTTAATAGCACTATATTTCCCAATGAAGAAATGAGAAATATATATAATTGTATTCTGTGTATTTTAATAGTAGTACTTTAGAAAACTGTCACAATAGACGTGATCATCTATAACTGACACGGTCATTATGTGTTCACAGTGGATAAGTAATACATAGATTATAATACACGTTAATACGTTATGCTCATGGTTTTTGCCGGGGAGAGCTTTCTGTAACCATAGGCGCAGTGCTCTTAAGGTGGTTCCAGTTAGTCAAAAAAAAAATCGTTTTTAAACCTTCCGCTATGACAAGATTGTGAGACTTTAGATGTTTCGATTTTAATTCTGTGAAAATAATAACGTTTCTTAACATATACTCTAGAGAACCGTCGGAGCTTTTTTTTAAGGTTTGAACTTTTGATAATATCATAATATACAAATTTCAATTTGTACAACATTCTTGTTCAATCATATGTATTTAAGAAAATAATATTTCTAAAAAATTCTTTAGAGCATAGATTCTTAACCTTTTCTGGTCCATGGACCCCTTTGAAGTATAAAATATTATCTAGAATCCCCCCCCCCCACAAAAAAAATATAAATAAATAAATTAAATTTTTATTTTAATTATTTTTAATGATAAATCTAATACGTATTATTACCAATAACTAAAACTATATTAAGTTATTGTGAATAATCACTTTTGATTAAATCGAATCAATCTAAATGCTCATATAGTCATATATTATTCTACGATTACGATAACTTTATAGTTTATATGACATATACGATAAGATTATCGTAATCTAAATTTTATATTTAAAAAATTGTTATTTTTCATGTAGCAAAATGCGGGCAAGACATTATTATTGTTATCTTAAAAGCACTATCAAAACAAATTTATTTTTGGGTTATTTAAAAAAATTCACAGCCACTCCGTGGACCCCCGAGTAACCATCTACGGACCCCCAGGGGGTCCATGGACCCTCGGTTAAGAACCTATGCTTTAGAGGATGTGTTCATAAATGTTAGGATTTTTACAGAATTGAAATCGCACCAACCTAAGTCTCACGATTTTGTCACAGCCAAGATATGTTTTTACTCGAAAAGTAACCGTATACTTTTTCCTAATTTAATATACTGACATGTGCCTGCGAGAGCGAGAACGCCGATAACGCAATAATTACGCGTGCACACACACTAATGTTAATTTACACTCGCACACATTGACTTGACCCGGTTGTAGATGCCACATATTTGCCTAATTTTTAGTCCTTAGAAAATGACCAACTGGAACCCCCTTAACCCTTTCTCCTCAATTGTGCTGTAACAGTAATAATTCGTTATACATACGCTTCATGTTGCTGCAATGTCCGCGTCTGGTTTGTATTTTTACTGGATCTTCTAGATACAGATGAACCAATGGTTTTGAGCTTATGTCTCTTTTCAAGTATGCGCATCCGTACAACAGCTTCATAGTTTGTACCGTAGTTATCTCAAATGTTGCCGATCCAAATGGAGGACATAATAGGCCACTGATACTTTCTAAGACTGCAACACACAGGAAGAAAAATACCACATTACATTATATTGTGTTTTGCTGTGTCAGACCATGAAGAGTATTATAAAATATCAATTTGTATACTATTTCTTAATAACTTAACATTTTAGATTCGATAAAAGACTTCAACGAATTATACCACTAGAAGGATTAATGAAAGTACCAACTAATTTTGAACACTATGACGATGAATCTATTTTAGTCGCTGCTTCTATTTATGAAAATGATTTTCCAGTTAGCATGTCATGCTTAAAAGCAGACATTGTTATTTGAAAAAAACATTGGGAATCAGAAACAAATCTTCCAGAGTCTGCTATTAAAGCACTTCAACATTGTACAGAGCTCTTGACAAACATAAAGAAACTTCTACAACTGTTTGCTATATGGCCCTTAATATCAGCTACGCCTAAGCGTACATTTTCAGTCTTAGAGCGCCTTAAGACTTATTTAAGGGCAACTATGACTGAAAAAAGATTAAATGGTTTAGATCTAGCTAATATAAACAAAGATGATTTAGACTTTGAAGATATCGGAAAATATATTTTTACCAGATTTTATAAAGAGCGGAGATCTCCAAGAACAACTATTGGACCGAACGTAATAAAAATATTTGAAAAATTAAAATCACTGCTATTTGAATGTTATTTATTGTTGTATTGAGGTTTAATGCAATGTATAAAATATAATGTGTAGAAATAAGAAATACAACAATTGCATAATAAGTATAAATTCCAAAATAAAAACATTCAATAGCTAATAAGTAATAAGCTATAAGTATCAACACCAAAAAACATATTCAATCAAACTATGTTAAGATAACAATTATGTAACAATTAGTATTACTTTTCGCTTAGTCAGTAAGGATATTGTAACTACGTTAAGTTTAATAAAAATATTACTAATAAGACAATTAATATATAAGGATGATGACCAAAGGTCAGTGTGGTGATCGAGTGAATCACACACTGAATCAATTACCACTAGAAGGGAATGTTTAATAAAAGTATTTAGAATAATATCTTTTGTTCATTTATTGTGTATAAACCACAAAATTACTATCACTGGCTTATAGATTCCTGACGTTCCTGTTATTTTACCGACAACAGATAATACAGTTTTAAAATCAAATAATCAGACTTGTAGTCGAGGCCGGATTTACGCATAAGCCCGGGCCTAGGGCGTCAAATTTTGTAAGAAATGAAAAAAAAATCATATAAATATTTTATGCATTTATGTAACTGCGTAAATTATATAATATTTAATATACATATATATTATATAATTATATATATATATATATATATTATATACATATATATTATATATAGTATTTATTACTAATAATTTATTAGTAATAAATACTACATTTTGGGTGGGGTATAGTGGGGTAAGGGCAGCAATTTTAAAATAAAGATATAGAAAAATCAAAAATTACATCAGAAAATAAAAGACTTGTTTTAAACATATTAAAAATGTAGAATTAAGATTCATAACAAGGTAATACCAAAAATAATAGAAATTTATCCTGACATTATCAAGTTAAATTACTTGAATACAACTATCCATTAATATATGCATATAACATATAATAATTAAACTAACTCTAAGAATAAATACTTATAGACACATTGTTTAACACTACTTTGATGCTGATGGATGTTTTTTTTAAACTCATATGGCACTAAGTTGAAGTACGTAGGCCCCAAGTAGTCCACAAATGATTGACCGAAAGATTTTTTGGGATATTTGACGGGAATATTATAAACCATATTTTCTCTTTTATTTTCAGAATAAGTGTTATTTTTCCCCTTTATTAATTGTTTGAAAATAAACATGATTGCTATTTTTTTGTAGAGGAATTTAACTGGTAGAACACCCAAATCCCTATAGTTTCGACAAGTCGACCCTTCAAGAGCATACTTATTCAAACATATTCTAACTATTTTATTTTGATTTACTTGTAGCTGTTTTAAAATACCTTCACCTAGTCCACCCCATATTAATAACCCATACTGATAAATCGACTGATATAGAGCAAAATATACTATACGAATTGTTTGTGTAGGTATTAAATTCTTAAGCTTTATAAATTTGTAAGTTATTGTACGTAACTTTCCTAATAAATTATGTATATGTAAATTCCATTTTAAATGTTTATCAAAAACAATACCTAAATATCTGAATCTAGAAACTTCATTTATTATATTACATGTATGTATGTTGCAAAGTTCTGTATTAAGGCACCTATGTATGGTTATTGAGTTACAATTAGTATTAGTTGAGGTCCTATTAATAGAAAAGGACATAAACATAGTTTCATCTTCATTTAATGTTAGATTTCTATTACATAGACATTTATAAACTTTATTCAAACCCAAAGTAGCTTTATCATGAACTCCATTCCACGATTTATCCGAGAAAAGTAGACATGTATCATCCGCGTAAGTAACGACCAAACCATCAATATTAATATCACAGATGTAGTTAATATATAATAAAAACAAAATAGGCCCCAACACACTGCCTTGCGGAACTCCGTAATTAATAGAACTTTCATGACCAACAACATTATTTATTTTTACCATTTGTTTTCTATTTATTAAGTAACTCTTAAACCAATTTAGACTAACATTTTTTATTCCAAAAATAGGTAGTAACTGTAATAGAATTTTATAATTAACTGTATCAAATGCCTTTGCCAAGTCCAAGAAAATCGCTATTACTTTGTTGCCACTATCTAATTCTTTATATAAAAACTGAGTTGTACTATAAAGAGCGTCCTCTGTACCAATACCAGGCCTAAATCCATACTGATTCTTAGATAAAAGTTTGTTATGTTCCAAAAATGTAATTAACCTTACTTTAATTATTTTTTCTAGGATTTTGGAAAAATTTATTAGCAGGGATATTGGCCTATAATTGTTAACATTCTTACTATCTCCACCCTTTAAAAGAGGTTTAATAACTGCTACCTTTAAATTGTTTGGAAAAACACTTTGCTTTATACTGAGGTTATAAATATAAACAAGCGGATCAATTATTAATTCTATAATATGTTTTAATAATTTAGTTGTTACTCTGTCACAACCAGCCGCAGTATCATCTTTAAAGCTGTTTACAATTTTTAGAACTTCAGCACTCTCAATTTTTTCTAAAAAAAGTTTATCAAAACAAAAAGTATTATTAACAATTAGATTTTCATTATTTACCTCATTACTAAAATTTTCAGCTAATTTTCTTCCTACATTTACAAAGTAATCGTTAAAAATATTATATACCGTTTCAGGATCCGTTTCTGCATCAAACATTTGGTCATTATTTACTACCGTTTCAATTTTATCCTTGTTATTTGATTTAGAGCGCGTTATTTCATTTATTAGTTGCCATGTTGCTTTTGGACTATGAGAGACACTCTTAAACTTTTTTTTCATAAAAACTTATTTTTGCAAGTCTTAGAACACTTGTATATTTATTTTTATATTTTTTATAATAGGTAGCTAATTTAACATTATTAGGATTTTTCTTACATTTTAATGATAGAGCTTGTTTGTGCCGTGTAGAACATAGTAAACCCGCGGACATCCACTCTTTTAAACGTTTATTTTTACAACTTACCACTTTATTTACAGTTGATATATCAATAGCCTTACTAATTATATTTTGAAATGTATTAAAACACTCATTAGCGTTAGTTTTGTTGTATATTTCAGACCATTTTTCTGTTTGTAATAACAATTTAATTTTATTATGATCAATTAAAGAAAAAGCATTATCTTTAGTTTTTAAGGTATTGATTATTGGTAAAGAAACACAGATAGAAAAGTGGTCACTTATATCTGTCTGCACCACACCAGAGTTAACTAAATTAATAAATTGCTCATTACTGTTAATAAATATATGATCTACGCAAGCATGATTACGACCATTAGGTAATCTGGTATTAATGTTTATAAAAGACGCAAAACCACTCACAGATAATAGATCTAGGTATTCATTATTAATTAAATTATCGCCGACAATATTAATATTCATATCTCCAATGAGAACAGTATAGCCACCTTTATATTTATATTCCTTTATAACTTTACTTAATGTTTCCATAAAACTACGTATATCAGTTGAGGGTGATCTATAAATGCATATAATATTTATTGGCAGACAAAGATTCATTAAAGAGATTTTCACAATGTTTGTGTCTACATAATCGTATTCAAAAAAGTCTACATTAAAAGTGTTTTTAACAAAAATAAAAATTGATCAATTTATATTAATAGACTATATTATATTATAGTTGATTTGTATACCAGAAGTTTAAATGCATTTAACATGCATTTATTTATACTATGTATACGCTCAAATTTAATGTTATCATTATACTTGATGACTTGATGTCTTACTTATTTTTATTTAAGTTGGGTGTATTTTGATTTATTTTGTATAGTGTGTGTAATTTGTTTGAAATTTTTATTTATAATTAATTGATATTTCTCTGAATAAAAATCATACACCAGAGCAACCAATATATATATATTCCCAAGCAATCAAAATAACAGATCTTTTAATGCAAATTACTATAAATTATATAACTGGATTAAATACTCTGTGTTAAATGATATATATTGTTTTGATTGTAGACATTTTTCAACAAATAAATGTATTTTTGGCCAATATAGTGGTAACTATGTATTAATCAATCGAGGATTTAATGGTTGGAAAAAACAATCTATATGTTTGAAAAATCATACAGAAAGTGAAAGACAAAGATCCAGCATTCAAAATGGACACTATATTTGAGTATTAAACAAAATAATAACTGTATTGTTAATTTATTATGCATAATATTAAAGAAATTTTAATCGCGGTATCGTTATGTTTTTTTTTATTAAAAGCTACCCTGTACTTTGCAAAGCAAGGGCTTTTTGTAGGCATAATGAAGAAAAGGAGTCTTTAAATAGATTTGATTTCATTGAATTATTAAAGACATTTGTGGACAGGAACAAAAAGTAAAAATGCAATCAAGGTATGGGCATTATACATCCCTTGTGACCAAAATGATTTAATAGGTGTTATTGCTTCATCAACAAAAATATAATTTTTAATAACATGTCTGAGTTTGTTGAATTTAGTATCTTAGTTGATGAAACAGAAGATGCAAGTAAAAAGGAGCAACTGAGTTTCTTAATTCGATTTATTGATAAAAACTACAATATTCAAGAAAAAACTCATGACTGTTACCATATGCAGAAATGTGATGCACTTTCTCTAAGTGAAGCCGTTTTAACAATTGTTGCTGAAAATAATTTAGACATCAATAAATGTGTAGCCTAGTACTACGATGGTGCACAAGTGATAAGAGATCAGTCATAAGTGGGTCTTTTATAGGTGTGCAAAAGAGAATAGCAGACATATGACACATTATGCACATTGTCTTAACCTATGTTTGTTAAATTCAATTCAAGACATAAGGTCTGTGGTAAACTTTGTTGATAATGTTCATTTTTTTTTCTAATATTTATTCATATTAAATGAACAGCCAACCAGGCATGAATTATTCACTAAGATCCAAAAGGATAAAAAAATCAAGGTGTTTACATTTGGAAAGATTAGAAGAAACCAGATGTCCATATTGGTATAGCTCATTACAAAAAACAAAATTAAGATACTCAGAAATTAAAGAAGCTTTGACTATTTTGACTTTATAAGGAAATCAAACATTTAGAGCCCGTGTGATTTCCTTACTCTAGGACATTTTTACTTTTCAATTAATTATGATAATGTGTATTATGAAAAAAAAAATCAAGTGGGGTAACTGCTTGTCACATGAATTACAATAAACTTCAATTTTTTTATCTGGTGCTATGCATCAAATAAAAAAAGATATATAATTTCTGTAACGAAGACACATACTTTCAAAATCATGAAAAGTCAAAATTATTTGATAAAAAAACGGATTAGCTGATGATGATTTGAGAAAAGAAAGATTAAAAAGAAATCGTACATTCAATAAAAATATTGATGATTATACTTGGTAAATCCATAGTTAATCATTAATTAAAGGTCAAAACACAAAAACTATACAAAATATAATAAGCGAAGTGTTCCATGCTACTATTGACGGGTAAATAGATATTTATTTAATATTATATAGTTATTAGGAGCTATCTTGAAATTTTAAAAATTAATATTGTACATAAATGTAATATCATTCATCAATATTTATAAAAATATCATAAACTATGCATTTAAAAATTAGAATCAATATGTATTTATCAGCTAATAAATTAATAAAAATCTACAATACCTATCTTCTTATAATATATTATGCATTTGAGTATTTAAACATTAAACTTTATTCAGAAAATCTTATAATTATTATTTAGATGGATTTTTGTTGCAAACCATCATTATAATGATGATTATAACCATCTAATATTACATATTACTTGTATGCTATTTACTAGATATTTATATGGTTTTATATATGTTTACCAGGTTTTTGATACACATGGACATATGGATATGTTTTTCTGAAAAAACCCAAGATTTATTCAAGATTTTTCATATTTTTGATTAAAACAATCATAACTATTTTAGTGCAGAATATTTACACTTAAACAATTTTTTTTAATCACTATAAATATAATAAAACTAATATATTAAAAATTCCATTTGAATTTACCACTGAAAAATCATTACTACAACATAAAAATATTCTTCAACCAAATTTAAACTCAATTATTGATACACTCAAACAACTATCAACATTTTCAGAAAGATAGGTACTTCAAATTGTTAACACCAATCCTGTTGGTACTGTCTATAATTAAAGGGTTTTTTCACTCAAAAGAGTAAAATCTTAACTAAGATCCTCAATGGGTAATGAATGATTTGATGATTAAAGCGGAAGAAAAAGAAACGCTAAAAATTGACTTAGACGAAAAACGCTAAAAATTGACTTAGACGAAAATAGATTTTCTAAATTAAAAAGTAAAAGGTATAAGCTAGGATAGCTTAATAAATTATAAATTAAAAAATTAATGTATAAACCGTTATATTGTATTATTAAAATATGTTAATAAATAAAATAAAATATATTAATTGTACTTGCACTGGTTAAATATTATTATATCAAAACCAAAAGGCAAAAAAAGTTGTTAATTAATAATTTGAGTTCATTAAAATATTGTGTAACATATATTGTAATAAATAATAATATTGTATATTGTACAACCTTTCAACAGTTACATGCCATACAATATCATGTGTCTTACACACCAAAGATATAAAGATATATGTATTTATAAACATTTAAAAAAAGTTGTCCAATAATGAAAAATGATTGGCACCCTTATTAAAAAAAATTCAATAGGCGCCACTGGATTTTAATTTACTCAAAGTGTTGACACAGTGATACAGATGATATTCTGTACATTTATAAATTTTATACAACACTGTGTTAGATGTTTAAGATAGGTACTTGTTGTATCGAAGATACTGCCCAACCCTGACAACACATATTTATTATTTAAATAAGTGGTTCTCAACCGGTGTTCCGCTGCAGCCAACTGGCCGTCAACGTCAACCGTGGTACACGCGTATTGTATTATTATTAAATATATATTAATATATATACATTTTATAATTTTGTATATACTATATTACTATAACTATCCTTCAAAATATATTGTTATAAAAAATTTGACGTGAACCCAAAAAGATTGAGAACCACTGATTTAGATACATAAAACATTATTTAAGCAATTTAAACATAATATACCTTCGCGTTTCATATGTTCCAGTGTCATCTTCGGGGTTGCCACCACGTAGGAAGTGATGCCTAGCAAGATTAATATAATTGCCATACATTTCATCGTGTTGTGGGTGGCGTGGGTCTATCGAAAAAATGAGCTAATGTGAACAGTGAGTAAAAAAAAACGGATTTAAGTGGACGGAACAAAGTCAAAACGATCACAAAAAGTCGGTTACAGGAGAGAAAAACTGTAATTAAATACACGAACGGTTAGCACACGAATGGAGAGCAGTGCTCCGAGTTTCGTTTTATAAGCCACAGCAGCGCAGGCGACGGTAGCGACGGCGGCATGGCGGTAGTCGTGGAGTGGTTTCAGGAGGTCCTGTACGATGTAATGGTCTTAAGTGGGGATACTTTTTACCCACACCGATCATGGTAATTGTGGCTTTAAATAATATATTAAAATATTATATATTATACTCGCGAAGGGCCTCTATTTTGAAGTCAACTCTGTGCGTTTCTACATATTATATAAAATATAATTCGACACAGAGTTAAAAACTGTACATTTATGATTTATAAAATGTTTCAAATTATTTAAGCATAGGCAAAAATTGGTGGGGGTAAATATAGTAATATATTCAATAGAGTAGCGTACTCCAGCGTACAGACAACTTCGATGTAAGACTTGAATTTTGGTAAATACATTTTTAAACTGTTTAATTGGTAATATGTTTTTATTTGAAATGCAAAAAAATGAATTTTAACTTTCAAAATAACTAGAGTTAGAAATCTTTATCAATTTAATTAATATAAGTCCTCAGAATATTGCGATTTTTAACTCATAAAGCATAGTATTAGTCACCGCTTTGCTGTACAGTAGATATCGAGTGGCCGAGTGGGTCACTTTCATTAGTTTCATGGACGTGTTAAATTTGTATTCAATGATAATATAAGCCATTGTATACGAAAAAACGAAGACGGTCTGTCAGCCTACATAGGTAACTCAGTGTACCTATTTTAAGATATTGCTATTTAAATAATTAATTTTACTATTAAAAATACAATAAGTTGAATTCATTTTTGAAGAAAATATTGCATTTAAAAATTTAATTGAGTGTATAAAATATCATAATATACATTAAAAGTTTCAAGCACAAACGAAATATTTTTTTAAATTACAATGAAATAAATAGCATTGTTTTTATTCATTTAAATATCTAATTCCGTCTAAGTTTGAATTTAAAATATCTGTAAGAATTTGAACTTTAAACGCTTATAAAAAAAAAACGCTGTCTAACGATTTTTGATTTTTTTTTTAATTTCGATAAGTTCTGCTTATATGATTAAATTTGTATTAAATTGTCAACAATTTTGTATTAATTCTTTGGTCATAATCGATATTTTTAGAAAAAAAACATAAACAAATCGATAATTTCAATTTTCTAGAAATAGCTCAAAAAAATATTTTAAAAATTATACCATATGTAGATAATGCATATTATGTTAATGAATGGTGAAAGTTTCAGATTTTTAAATAGTTTAGTTTGAACAAAATAAAGAAATCGGTTTTGTCAATAAGTGGTTTTGCGTAAAACTTCCCGTTTTCCCTAATTTTTCGTTGGTTTTTACTGACTCTTTTGAAAACTGACTAGAATTTTCAACTTTTGACCCCCCCAAAGTACCAACTAGATGCAATTTGCGACCGAAAGCTAGGGCTGAAGTTGAAAATTGGATCAATATTACTGTCCTAAAACGTGATGACAGACACACAATAAAATAAAAAAAAACACAACATTGTAAAATCAATGTATTCATCGCTCCGCTCAGAATCTAAAAATCAAAAAAATTTATTTATATGGTTTGTTTTTTATAGACATCTTAAGTTCAAATTTGACAAGAAAAATTCGATGAAATTAAATTAGATAATTAAATGAAGAATAACTATGTTAGTTTTTTCGTTGTAATTTAAAAATATTTTTGTGGGTGTTTGGAACTTTAAAAGTATATTGTTATATTTTATACACTCAACTAAATTTTCAAATGCAATGTGTTCTGAAAAAAATAATTCAACTTACTGTATTATAAATAGTAAAATGAATTATTTTTATAGCAAAAATATCTTAAAATACACATAGTTATGTAGGCTGACAGCCTGTCTTCGCTCACAATCATTATTTGTATATAATGATTTATGTCATTGAAATATTGAATACAAATTTATCACATCCATAAAAGTGGCCCACTCGACTTCTACTGTAATGAAGAGTGGTACCCACTTGCCGATCTTTTTTACTATCAATTTCATGAATTAGGTTAAGTACGATACTGTAAGACTTAATGTGTATATCAAATTTGTCAAATGCGTAGATTTGTTGTACACTTGTACTATTTAAGAAGCATCCTGTGACGATACCTTCTTTTTTTCAAATGAGAAACAACCTTCTTTTTTGTAAATCATTAATCTGATTTGTCATTTTTAAATAATAGAAAATATGATCCTTATGTTTATGTAGATGTTTAAAAATTCCAATATTCAGAGTACGGATGGTTATATTATTAAAGGAAAAAGTAGGGGTGTGCAATGTGCATGCTTAACTAAATCGTAATTTATTAATGATTAATAAAATAAATAAAATAGTATTACATTATATTATATTATCTATAAATATTAAATAATGATGTAAGATGTAAATTTATTATTTATAATTCTTATCAAATAAATAAAAAGTATCATATTTTTTGAAACTTATTAAATTTTTTCTAAACTTCTGTGGATTACAGTTTTTATTATTATTATCACAGCCATGTATGATGCGTAGAAAATGGTATAAACCTTGTTTTTTCTTCATTAATTATAATATATGGTTATCTATCATTTAACCTTTTTAGTATTTGACTGAACCTATAATGGCCTTTTCATGTACCCACGTACGACGTCCTTGGTTGCTTGGTCCGACGATGCCGGGTTGCTACACTTAGAACAGACATTTGGCCTCTCATTAATACGTAGTCACGAAGGAGGAATGTAATATATTAGACGAGTTACTTAGACCTAAAGAATGCATCAAACGTAAATACATAACATTAAAAATCGATGAAGCTAATGTCCAGAAATTAATGACGCAGACATTCAAACCTATATTATCGATCCATTAACTAAAATATTTTCGAGTGACGTCGAACAAAATAAAAAAATAAAAGTAGGTATATATATAAATTAATTAATATTCAGACAACAGCTCATTTAACTAAGTAAAAATGTAATAAATAATACAAATAATACAAAAAAAGTTACTTATAGCAGGTATTCATATGCTATTGGTTGTAAGCGGATAAAGGGCAGTCATAATCGTATGAATATAAAGCAGTATATAAATGAAATGACTAAAACATTTAAAATCAATGATTCCAAAATATCCCATACTGTGACAGATAATGCTTCAAACTTCGGTAAAGCATTCAGAAAATTGTCTTTCCATTTAGAAACCTCAAACAAAAGTCAGTTTAGTGCTCAAAGTTCTACTTCTAATAATGAGTGGCTTAATAGTAGTGATGATGAATCAAATTTTGAAAAATGTTATTCTGGCAGTGAGGTTGATAATGCAAATGTTGAAATTGCAGACATATCTGCATTATTTTAAGGCCAATTTTTGCAGTAGGATAGTGTAAAAAAAATTTGTATTTATCAACTATTAATAACTTTTTACCATTCTGACTGTACATGAATTCCATTCCAGTTGTTGGTTAAAAAAAATTGTGTCGCCGTCTGTAAAGTACGACTATAGTCTATAATATGATTAACTAACTTTACGGCACAACCCGCTGATATACTCAAAAGCTAACAGACTAAACTCAAAACAATACACTTACTTAACGACGAGACAGTTACGATGAGTTGACTACGATATCGGCAATAATAATAAACTCCAATTAGTTTGGAAATTTTGTAACTGACGAGATTATCATGTTTTATCTCGATATTCGATGGCTAGAACACGTATGTTTGTAGATGGGTAAAAAAAAGGTAAAAAAAGATAAAAGTACCTTAAAGAAAAAAAAATGAACACGATTGCGTATGAAATTGTATGACACGTTGTCAAATTTACTAATTTCATCGTATTATACCTAATAAATATCGAATACATGTACAGTTGTATAATAATTTATATAAAAAATTAATAATAAATAAAATGAGGATAACTAAATAATAGAAAAGTAATAAATAAATAAATAAAATCGTCAATTTTATCGTAAATAAATTTTTTTAAATGCTTGAATTTGGATTCCCTGACTTCTCTAACCTACTACTTTTAAATATTGAATTACATTTTTGTGGATTTTATACTCATCATAATCCTTTGTAGTATTTTTAATTCTGTTTAAGTCTTTTTTTGCCATTTTCTTTACTCTCCCATTATTAACCGACTGTATAATCGATCTTGTTTGCATTTGAATTCCTTTTAATATTTGGATAACCACATGTTTGGAGGATGAGCACTATGCAATTGTCCGTTATATGTCCTTTGAAAGCTTTCAGGTCCATTTGTAGTACTAAAAATTATAAATAAACAATACAAAATATTCAAAATATATTATAATATTGTATAAATTGTTTACCGAGGATTCGTGTTTGGTTCTTCAGCCCACATTTCTGGAGGAAATGGGCATTCCGGTTCAATATATGTTTTTAATACATAATCTGAAAAAATATGACTATATTTTTCATTTGGACAAGTAGCCATTAGTTCAAGAAAACTAACCTCAACTACGGTAGATGGGAGATATTCAAGAGCAAAGAATGATTTCAACCATGTTGCTAATTGGTCACGTTCGTTCATATAAGCAATTCTAAATATTTGTTCTTGTTGTATCTAATAAATAATTTAAACTTAGATTAGAATGTTATATAATATTATATGAAGTATGTACTATGGTGTTTTTTTATCATTATACAATATATATAATCAAGAGTAAACTTATTTTTTCTATTTTGCATTGTTATTAAAGTACATTTAAAATATTTTATGCTTGTCTTGGAGTTACTATTTTGAAAACAAAACCTTAAATAAATTATGATTTAAAAATGTAATGTTATTCATGCTTTTTTGTGTGTCAGTTTTGCGATTAAGATGAATGCGAATGAAGTATCATTAAATATAGACATATAGATACAGTAAATTAGGTATTAATACTGATTAATGGTAATTTACATTGCTACAATACACACCTACCTATTAGTATTATTGATTAAAATTGAGCCTTCATAGATATTACACAGTGTTGTACATAGATAACCAAAAAATTATCTAGATAAGATAACAGATAATTCATTGACAATTTATCTAGATAAGATAATAGATAAAAATCAAAATATTTATCTAGATAATAGATAATAGATAACTATATTTATCTAGATAAAAAAACAGATGATTTTTTAAAATATTTTACACAAATTATAGCTTGCATTTGTAAAATTGCAATTTTATTATGAATAAAATAATCTTTATTTATTTTAATAATTTGGAGCATATTGTAAGTAAAATTTACTTTTTTTTGCTTAGTATCCAACTATAATTTTTTAACAAAAACATAAGGGATATTATTTTTTAAGATATTGCATTTTTAATCAGGTTTATAATACCTAATATTAAAATTTGAAATGATAACTAAACAATTATTGAATTAAAATTATAATTTAAATAGTTAAAATTGAAAATAATATAGTTATTCGCTTATTACTATATAATTATTAATTATACACAGTGCTTAAATCGAGGAGGACCTCTTCTTTTTAAAAAATATTTTAGCGTACCCCCTCTAATTATATCCTAATCAACAATATATTTACATTTTGAGGTACGCATATTTTGGTTACACTCTTTCTGTTTTTTCCCAATTCAAGCACTGATTATACATACATACACCTATATTTAACATGGCAAAAATCTACACAAATTATTGTCACCAACATTTTAATATTTTAATTTAATTCATAGCAAACATTCATTAATATAGCTAAATATATAAAAACATGTTCACTAATTAGTAATAACTGTCTGTTTGCTATTCTCAGTAGTCTGTAGTGATTGGTATTATTATTTATTACTTTAATCATGATAATCTAAGTTTATAATAATATATTGTTATTAATGGAACGTTCTGGCTAGTTAATTGGCGAATGACGATATATCGCAGTGCCAACCCGCAGAATTTTTGGGGCCCGATAATTAATTTTATTTTTATATAATTTTGTAAACTTTAAGGGCCACACATTAGAATGTTATAACTTATAGGCCACCATAGCTATAGATATTTCCTAACGTCATCGATCGTCGACAACGATAAACAATTTTCAAGTACATGGAACTAATCAATTTTTCTTATAATTAAATTATAAAAATAAAATATGTTTGACAAGTCAATGTATAGTCGTTTACGGTATAGATATGTAGTATTGGTACCGTCTTGATTTCATCGATAATGACAATATAATATAACCCATTTTCAAGGAAAACCACACGGGTCACAGTTTCTGTTGCCACAATATTATTATGATTATTTATTGATAAATTAATATAAATTTGAACGACATAGTTGTGGGAGTGGTCCCAATACGGGAAACGCGCGGTACATAGAACCTGTAGATATTTACAAATAGAACTAGAACGTTAAATCGAATAAAAAAGTAATATCGAACTTAAAAAATTAACTTCTCACAAAAAAAAATTATCTAGATAATTTATCTCAGATAACCATTTTATTTAGATAGATAAGATAAAAGATAATTAAAACTATTTTTATCTAGATAAGATAAAAAGATAAATAATTTTATCTAGATAATGCACAACACTGATATTACAAATATGAAATATTGGTAGTCTGAAGTCTGAACCAACAAATAACATTTTTTTTAAACATCTATTTTTTTATCTAGATAAAAATATGTTTATTTTTTATCTTAATCTAGATATTTTTAATTTTTTATCTATTATCTTTATCTAGATAAATTTACATATATTATCTATTATCTTTATTTAGATACATTTTGCATTATCTATTCCCAACACTGTCAATAAATGCTCCGTCATCATTAACAGCATAATATTAATGATAATATATAAATAATTTGTACCTATAAGTGTTGTCATCTAGATCAGTGGTCGGCAACCTTTTTAGACTCCCGGGCCACATTCATAAATTAAAAAAAGTTCACGGGCCAGACAAAAATTTTATATTCCAAATTATTTACTAAGAAAAAAAATAACTGTTTAAAACTTTAAAATAATAGATTGATAGGACAAAAAAATAAGGTTACAGTTTTTAATAATATAATTATTATATAAAAGTATGAAAATTACAACTACTTAATAGGCTTAATGTGATTTTTGTTGTTGGATATTGTTTATTATTTTTTCGATTTCCAATCGCAAACCACACATACGAAAAACGCAATGTTACTGAACACAATCAAAAATTAAGATTATAACCAAAATACACTCGTCGTATCTACTCTATCGTATCGGGAACTGTCAAGGTATATCTACGTTCAATTATATTTATACAATATTATTTTTTTTTGATATGATATTCAATTAAATTTCGTTGTAAAATTTAAAGCGGGCCGTATTCAATAGACTCGCGGGCCGGATGCGGCCCGGGGGCCGCCGGTTGCCGACCACTGATCTAGATGGTTCTATACACAAAAACAATTTTCGTTAATCTATGCTGAGGCGCTTAACCCATATGAGTCACATTGTTTGACAAATAATTTAAAACACACAGACGTAGAATAAATAATATATAAATATTACATTACCTATTATAAATATAAATTTACTCTATTATTGAATACCATTATGACGAAAATATTTTACAATTTGTTCTTACTAGAATTGTGTTGAATATGCACACACGTATACTAACCCTAACAACACAGACTGTCCCAGGAACCTCCTGATTAATTCCAAATTGTTTCCTAGTAGGAGCTTCCCGATGGGAAGTAATAGGACCTTCCAAGGAGTGTCCCATTTAGGTTAAACAATTATTACATTTTTTCAGTATTACTGAAATTGTATTATAGTGCTTGGGAAGGTCCTCATTTGGTCGGTCAGTCTGTCCAATATGGTGCCTAATTAGGTAGGTTAAAATTTTAAGGTATAAATAAAATTCATTTTTTTTTTTTTTTAATTTGAAATGTAAAAATGTACAAGGCGTATAAACTATACTGCTAGCTATTGTTACTATCGTAATTATTCCGAATTATATAAACACCGTACAAATCTAACTAGAGAACACAGTTAATGTTTAAAGTTTTATAATAGGTCAATTCACTTTAAAATCAAAATTAACAACACTATCATAAACGGTAAACGAAAATCTTCCATATAGTATATATCATGTGTAAGACGGAGATAACATAATAATAATATGTTGTTACGACGTCCAATCGTATTAGATATATTTTACGAGATATTATTAGCCATATTACCACGATTTGGCTTGGCCGCCTGGGTTTTTTGGTCGACTATCGTTATTATAGCTAATCATGTCTTCCCCTCTTCCTCCTTTCCACCCAAATACCCAATTGATGTTCCTTATTACTACACCGTGCGACCGTCCGTCCGGCGTCAGCGTCCTGCACAATCTATTTTACGGCCTACGCTCTTGATTGATGCTTACTGTTTAGGCCTTAGGTATAGTTCTTCACGTGAAACGTTTGTATTTTGTTTTGTTTTAAATTCTACCTAAATTGTGTCAAGATTATGAGTTCCTCAGAGCCAGATGACGACATGATAGAGACTTCTGGAATCAGGTATGTCATTTATTTTGAGTATTATTTAAGTTATATTTTGTATTTTAAGATAAATACAAGCCTGGCTCAAAAGTTTGTGTGTATTTACTTTACACGGATGTTTGTTACTGAGCACAACGTTACTTTTTTTTAAAATGTAGTAGGTACCTACACAATCGCGGTCCATCATGACTATACTTAATAAGTAGGTACCTAGGTAGTAATAACTAATAGGTAATTTTCGAGGTAATTGTTTAACGTCATACGTTCTACATTCATAAGTTGCTTTAATAATGTGAAAAATAACACGTTCCTCTATAGAAATTAATTTTAAAAAGTAATTTATTTTGTTACGAACGTTTTATTTTAAATACAATATAATGAAATTACTACAGCATTACTGCAAAAGTAAATAAGTTACTACAAAACACTGGATGTACACAAACATTATTTAAACCTACTAATATATTAACCTAGGTATGTCAGTGGCTGTGTCTATACAAAAAAGTATAGCTTTAAGTATAATTATAATGTTGTTAGCTGTTAATATAATTAATTGCAGCTATTTAATTTATGGTTCATTGATAAAGTTGTTGAAAAATGTTGTAAATAGATACATTAAATTAAGTTTTTTTTAACATTAAATAGCCAGGTACCTACTCCTTTAATTTTAAATTAGACACTAGCGTAATGTATAAAAATAAATAAATCTAGGGTCATCTTTTTTTTATTTTGAACAAACAAATGATGATTGACTAATTATTATGACATTAGATATCTATATATAGGTATGTTCGTTACTTATGTCATGTATGTACATTATTTTATATTGCAATTGATACAATGATTTAAATTAATCTTAAAATAATAAAACTTTCATCTATAAAATATGTTCATCTATAAAATATAATAGGGGAATTGGGGCAAATGTAAACCACACAATCTAATCTACAATAAATTGAAGGGGAAAATGAAAATAAAGCATAATAACAATTCATTAAGGTAAAATAGATATAGGTGCTTAATTATTTTTAAAATAAAATTATGTTTTTAAAATTATAACTATAAGGTATATTATGTAGGTACATCAGTAATTTTGTCCCATATTATTATATTCTACCTACCTACATACATTTTAAAATAACAAGTGTTTTTAGTTCCATTAGCTGTTAATAATAAACATAAAAATAAACATTACACTTTTTTTAGGTACCTATCAACCTATAATAATAAAATAATTAAGGAAATATACAAACAAATAAATGTAGGTAGGTACTTCAGTCTTTTGTGTCAAATTAATGGAGATAAAAATGCCCAATCTACTGCTACACAAACTAGAACCCAAATTAATTATCGTCCACACCCTCCAGATATTCTACTTTTCCTTTTTACTTTTTCTAGTTGGCCTTTTCCTTTTCCCCTATATTATCTCTCAGTCTAGATAGATCAGTATTTAAAATAATTGTATTTAACATAACCTTGTCATACAATTTACTGATTGACAAAATAGTACCAAGGTAGGTACCTCACTTAAAATGCGTCTCAAATACTTAAACATTTTTTCGTAATACCTACCTTCTTACATAGATAACTGATTAGGTGCAACAAAAATATTAGAGTAATGTTTTATTATTATTTGAAATACTCTACTCAAATGCTTTTAAAAAGTATTTTTACAACACTAATAATAAGCAATAATAAAAAGTACCTATTAGGTAATGCTTAGTATAATATTGACTATAAAAAGCTGAAGAAAAATCATATAAATAACTATATCTTTGATTTATCCTAGCGTTGTTGTTTCCAGCCCCCCTCCCCTCACCACAAAATTTCAGGAAACCTATTTAGTTTTTTTTAATGACTTATTTTAAAGTTATTATGTTTTTTTATGAAGTGTAATATGTGACTGAGCCCTCCCCTCCCCAAAAAAATTCTGGATACAGTATTCTTTATTTAGGTAGTAATATTTTTATATTTTTAACCACTACACAATAATTAAGTATATTGACCAGCTTTGATTGACCCCTCTGAACATCAAACACATTTATTTGGTAGATATAATAATTTTGTATTGATATAAAATGATTACTTTATAACAATAACCTTTTTTATAGTCTTTGTATTGCAATAGTATTTTAAAATAGAAATAAAAACATAAGGTGTCGTGTAACAAATTAAAATTTTAATAGGTATTACGCTCTTTTTACTTTAGGCTTGTGCGTACAGAAAATGAAATTTCTTCCAGACAGCTTCGACGTAGAATTCAAAGTCAAAAAAAGAATATTATAAATGCATTATTTCCAGATAATATTTTACCAGCTACTTCTGAAAATACGATTTCGAAAGAAGTTACTGACATTTCAAATAATATAAATACAGACAATAGTTTTCAAGATAGAAGTACATTTCCATTATATTATTCTGATGATCAAGTAGTTCAACATCACACATCAATTTTTCCTCCATCTAATTTTAATACAAAAGAAGTAACTTTCAAAGAATTAATAGCTTCATGGGCAGTTAAAGAATCTATTAATCAAAAACAACTACGTGGATTATTAAGTATATTAAAAACTCATTCATGTCATAATGACTTGCCTAGTGATCCAAGAACATTATTACAAACTCCTAGACAATTAGAGATTTATGACATAAGTTTTGGGAAATATTGGCATTATGGTCTTAAAAAGGGAGTTATCAATATTTTAAATGAAATTGAGCAAGTTGAAACTGGAAAAATTGAAATTGTAATTGGAATTGATGGTCTTCCCATAAGTAAATCGTCTGGCAGTCAACTATGGCCCATTTTAGGAAGAATATTTGGTTCAAATAAAGTTTTTATCATTGGAATCTATCACGGTTGGCATAAAAAACCAGAAAATGCAATAGAGTTTCTAGATTATTTTGTTAAAGAGGCAAGAAATATTATTGAAAATGGTTTAGATCATAAGGATAGGAAATATCAATTCTGCATAAAACTAATATGTGCAGACGCGCCGGCAAAGTCCTATATTTTAGGTGTAAAAGGACATTCAGGGTACTCAAGCTGTACCAAATGTTGGGATGAAGGTAAAAGTATTAACAGGAGAATCTGTTTTTCTGATACCCCTGGTAGACAGCGAACTGATAATGAATTTTTAATGAAATCTGATGAAGATTACCATTTAAGAACCAGTGCATTAGAAAAATTCCACATCTAGGACTCGTAACACAGATCCCATTAGATTATTTACATTTAATCTGTCTTGGAGTTATGAAAAAACTCATAAATTTATGGTGTTGTGATGAGTTACATGTTCGACTACCATTTCGTAAGGTTAAAAATATTTCTAATCAATTAGAAAATTCAATTAAATATTTTTCTCCATTTGAATTTCAAAGAAAACCCAGAAGCCTTTTACATTACCGCCAATGGAAAGCAACCGAATTCAGGCAGTTATTATTATATACAGGACCAGTTATATTCAAAAATATTTTATCTTTAGAAATTTATAACAATTTTTTAACATTGCATGTTGCCATATCAATTTTGATTTCAAAGACATTTTGTACTGAAGAATCTCAGCTAGATTATGCTCAAAAATTACTTCAACATTTTGTCTCGACATTTAAAATTATTTATGGTGAACATCATATCTCACATAATATACATGGCCTTTTACATATTGTAAATGATGTTAAACAATTCGGTTGCTTAGATAACTTCAGTTGTTTTCCCTTTGAAAACTATATACAAAATTTAAAAAAATTACTCAAAAAAGATGATAAACCATTACAACAAATTGGACGTAGACTTCAAGAGTTAGAAAATTGTGGAATTGACCTAAACAATAGTGATATTGAAGATAATTTTTTTTTTTAAAAGGTCATATTTCTGGCCTCTTATAAAAGGTTGTACAGTTCCTCAATACTCAATAATGAAATTGAATGGAATGAAATTTGAAGCACAAAATAAAGCAAATAACTGCTGTGGTGTAAAGAATGGAAGAATCGTTATAATTGAAAATATTTGCTATAACAAAGATATTAAAGATTATGTCATTGTTGGTAAAGAATTTATGAACAAAAAATCACTTTATTCACTTCCATGTTCATCATCATATTTAGGCATCTTTGAAGTCTCAAAACTTTCACATAGGAATATGTGGCCAGTTAAATGTATTGCACTAAAATATTATCTGTTTCCTATCCCAGAAAATAATTCTAAATTCGCTGCTTTTCCACTTTTGCACATAGAGCAGGAGGAAAGACCACAGCTCTGTTAGTTGTAAATTGTAATAAATATATCGCAAAAATAATTAAATGTAAATAAAAATTGTATTAGTTATTTGTATAGGATTATTAATCAAGATGAAAATTAAGATATACTTAATATTTGAATGCTTTATTATTTACTGAATAGAATTAAACATTTGAAATAGTTATAAAATGATACATAAAATTTACATAGGTATATTATATTAAATAAGTACTTTTTTTAGAAATGACAAATATTGATATTAATTGTTATGTTATATTTCTAGAAAATATGTAGTAATTGAATTCAATGATGGATTACAACTCATCCCACATAATTGGATTTTGTTCAAGCAATTACGGTCTTATTTCCCAGACCTTAAAAACATAAGTTCAAAAAAATATGACAAAATGGTATTCAATACTGAACCATACAACCCAGTATGGAAAACATATAAGATAAATAAAATTTGGGCTTCATCAGGTAAATCCATATAGAATAAAAAATGTAATTGTTATAAATTATAATATAATACTTGACTAAAAATATGTTGACATTTTCTAGATGATTTTATCAGAGCGAAGCAAAAACTTAAACAAGCTATTGAACTTTCAGAAACAGAGAATCTAAATTCAGAAAAAGATGAATACTTTTCAAAGTATAAAAGACGTATATTGGCAGCAAAAAAAGTAAAACGTTTAGTAGAATTTTCTCCAAATGATAATAGACATACTGCTTACAAATCCAAAGCAATTATTTCTCAAACATTACCGAAGCATCCATTTATGAAATCACCTGGTATAATACATTGATATACGAGTGCCTATATTGGTTTAAATAATTTTTTTTTATTATTTTAGATGATCAAACTCCGGAACATTTCAAAAATAATATTTCAACTTCGTCAACTAATAAAAGTCCTAAACACAGAATGCATTCAAGTCTTATAAACCAGTCTTCACCTTATTTGAGTAGTAAGTTTTAAAATAAATATAAGTTAGGTACCTATACTATAAATCTGTACCAACAATATGTTTATATTAAAGGTCATATTTAATAATTAGTTTTAATATATTTTTCAGCACAATCAAAAAAATCTCAATCTAATAAAAATGAAAATGGTTCAGAAAATGTTGGTTCAATTACAGTTATCAATAACTATAATGACCTGTCTGCAAGTAGCTTAACAGAAAACAATAATGTGATTTTATCCCCATCACTGTTGATTTCTCCTGTGACTCCACCTATTTCAAAAATTAATTCTGTAGCAAGAAATCTCTTTCCATATCATCCATCCCAATCTCCAGCCATGCAGCCAAAAAAAGGTAAATTATTGTATGTAAAATTAAATTTACATTTGAATGTATCATTAGATGGTAATTGTATGTATATTTGTTCTTGTAAAACATTTAATTTGTACTTGGATTGTTATTTGTTTGAATTTATTTTTAGTTGAGTATGATAAAACTTCACAGCTATATGTCGTTACAAAACTGACAGAAATGAATACCAAAATAAACAAACTCGTTTTAGATATGTCTAGGCAAGAGGAATTACTAAAAGATGTTTTAAAAATTGTTAAATTTCAAGATAAAAGTATTGATGATAATGATGACTATGGCGATGATGTTTTACTTGAAGGATTTCCTATTGACGACTTAGACTCTTTAAGAGAAATTAATATTACTCAAAAAATGATGATGTGTTCCGTAAAAAGCTGGTATGTATATAGTCCATATTATATAATATATATACATTTAAATTATTATACTTCATATTTTTAGATAAAAAAGTTAAAATGCTACCATGGTTCAAACATTGGGAAAGTAACTAAATCAATTATGGACTTAATACTTACAAACAATCTTGGAAGACAAGTATCCTTAACAGGCAAAGGTTCAATGAACAAAAAAGAAAAGGAACCTCTCAAGACTTCATTTCTTTTTAAAATAATTATAAGTGAGTCTATTATTTTATTAAAATGTATGTCCTAAGTATGTTTAATATTTTATGATCTATATATTATATTGTTATAGATGCTATTCTCAAAAACGTTAAAAATTCCAGCGTCTCTTCTGCACACAAAGCTGTATCAGGGTGGCTAAAACATGCGAAAGAACGATATGAAAGACATATTGTGAATGACAGTCCAAATGATAATTTTGAAGACTCTTAATTTTGAAAATATTTTTATTTTATTTATATAACATGTTTTAATTGAATCATTGTTTTTAAAATTTATTAATTAACATCATATTTCTATACATAAAATATTTTATTGTTTTTCATATTAACAACTGATAATTGTATTTATAAGTAATTTTTATATAAAAGTCATATTTGTATTATTGATCTGTCATTGATAATTTAAATATTTGGCACCAGGATCTTTTATTAGTATAATATGATAATGTAATAAATTCATTTTTTATTGAATAATGTTTAAAATTAAACTTATGAATTTATTGTATGTATGATTATTCATTTTGTTGTATCTAATTTTTGTTATATAATTAATAGGGACTTAATTGTTTTATTTATATTAACAGCTGGTACATATTATATTATTATATATCTATTATACTCATATTTTTATTTTATTTATATAACATGTTTTGTTTTTATGCTTATTGAATCATTTTACTTTTTAAACTTATTATTTAACATAATATTTCTACAAAAAATATTTTATTGTTTTTCATATTAACAACTGGTAAATCAATTGTATTTTCATAGCTGCAAATTATTATTATTATTATTATATTAGTTATTTATTATTTATTAAGTAATTTTTATTGCCTATTGTAGGTAGATAAGAATTTGATCATGCGTTATATGTATTCTCTGTTACTGATAGTTTAAATATTTGGCACCAGGATGTTTTATTAATATAATATAATAATGTAATAAATTAATTGAAAAATTGAAAAATTTTAACATTAAACTTATGTATTTATTGTATTTATTTTGAATGATTATCCATTTTGTTGTACCTAAAAATGCTCTTGTTATATTAATTAATAGGCACTTAATTGTTTTATTATTGTTAATATTATTAACAGCTGATACATATATATCTATTGTTCTCAAATTTTCACAGAATTTATCCACATTATATATTAAATACATTAATTAGGTGAATATTTGTGCATCATTAACTTTTATAAACAAATGTTGTTTTTATTAATGTAGAAAGATGATAATTTTTTATTATAATAAAGTGTTCACAGTTTTAACTATGTATATATTTTTATTTTTATTGTTTATTTAAACTTATACTTGAGTAATACATCATCAGTGTATTTTTAAAGTACTGGAAGAACATGTTAATCTAAATAATAGGCATTAAAAGATATTAATAAGTATCTTTTTTCATTGTTAGGAAGAATACTAGATGTTCTCTTTTTTGGAAACTACTAGGAATTTTTCAACAGCTATTGGAAGATAGTTTGGTACTAAATAGGTAATAATTAGGAACCAAAATGACTCATATAGGACCGTGTTAGGCAACAATTAAGACCTCAATGGGCATTAAAATTTACCTAATTAGGCATTATAATAAGGGGACATATTAGGTCCCTGTTGGGAATGTCGTGTATGTGGTCTGAACTCGGACGTTTGGAAGTCTATAGACCGTCTTGAGACCTTCCAGGATGGTTAATGACCAAATCAGGAGCCTCCCGTTATTGTATATGCTGCCTGAATAGACTGTCCTCAGACCTTCCTAGGAGGGTTAATGTGCTATTAGGGAAGTATTTATTTTTATTATCATGCAATAATATGCATAATTATTTATTAATATTATTTTTTTTTTTGGTATGGTATCTAATTGGATAATTTTAATTGAACAGATCTATTAAGATAGCTCCACTCACTCAAAAAAAAAATTGTTTTTGAGACCGCATTCTATACATTACTGGGCGAAGAAGAGATAATATATGATATAAGAGATATATTATGAAACCAAAGGTAATGGTTTTACGCTTCAATACATATTACATAATATATTATGCGCTTATATTAACCGTAGGCATTATAAGCATACAGTCATTGGTGGGTCATATTATACAAGACTTCCAGAACGCATTGAGAGTAACAGCGGCACAGTTGAAGAAAATACCTAATAATTTTTAAGTAGAGAGGACGTTGCCTGTTTAAGTCTTCAGTAATAACAATTGTTGTAATAGGGCTGTCGCATAATTATTAAAAAGTTCCAAAATACGATTTTCAGAATTTAATAGAAACTATTATTACTTTGCTGTATGTAATATCACGTTGGTTTTATTTTTACACCAAGGTTTACAATATTTCTTTTCATAGTATCTATTTCCATAAGCGTGCGCAGACTTAAATTTCTGGTCAAGGTTAGAAAAATTGTGCCCCTAAATTGTTTTAAAAACATTAAAGTAGGTACATTCTAATTTAAAATTAAAAAAATTGAAACTGTATTATATTTGTATGTATATAGGTAGATTCAAGTTTAATGCAGGTACATTTATTTAGTACACTATATACAATATATATTAAAATAACCGTGGTTATTGTTCACAATGTTTTTGTTAATTTATTTGGTGTAGGGGTGCATTCATATATTTTTAATTTTATCACACTGGCAGGACAAATAAAATGATCTATGTTAGGTATATAATTATAGGTATGCATTGTATAGTAAAATTTATATTACGTACATTTTACCATGCCCCTAAAAAATTTCCAGTCGAAGCTAGGCTCTACAGCAGTCGTTCTCAAAGTGGGCGATAGCGCCCCCTTGTGGGCGTTGGTGGCCTTCAGGGGGGGGGGGTAGGATGCCCAAAGAAATTTTGGGGGCGTTGAGTTGAATTTAGGGGGCGATAGAAAAAATGTATATATTATTACTTTTAAGTATGATTAAGTATGCGTTTTAATTGCTATCATCCAAAAAGCTAATTAAAATTTATGTTAGAAATAAGATATAGCATATTTATATATTACAAATTGTAATATATGTTTTTAAAAGACATAACATATGGTAAGTTAAAATATTTGGGGGGGGGGGCGCTAGAAAATATTTGATTCTCAAAGTGGGCGGTGGATGAAATAAGTTTGAGAACCTATGCTCTACAGGCTCACCCCGTGCTCACGCCTATGTCTATTTTTAACTGTTGTAGTTTTCCATAATTTAGAGCTGTTTTGTTATTTGATTGAATATCTAATATATATCTATTAGTATCACCAGTTTGAAAACCTTCAAACACGCGCATAGTTATAGCACTACTGGCTCTATTTTAACATCATATGCATATTTATCCGAATATTATAATATAATATCGGATCTGAGCCATTTGGCAAATATTTTTTTGCCACTTGACCATTTGAAATTAGACATTGGATATTCACCCGTAAATCAACGATTTTCCATGTAACAATTTTCTAATTTTGTTTTTATTCAAAAACGAAAAACAATGCATATTCGTATAGGTACTTGACTTTTCTCCATTTGTTTATTTTATCATTTTCTACTATAGGTACCGTGCAGATATCCACTGGCGCTCCCGGTAGTGTACGCATGCAGTTTTTGTATTTATATTTTTGTAATTATATTTTATGGATATAATATTATGGTTTAGTGTGAAAATTCACATTGCAAGAGTTTTTGGAAACAATTGCAGCTACCATAGGATTTTTTCAAATTTTTTTTTCAAAACCTAGGTAAATTAACGTTTTAAAAATGATGGTGGCAAAAAAAAAATTTGCGCAAACACTTAGTTTTTGAGTTATACCAGTTTGAAATTCGAGAATTCCCGAATTTTGAATCTTTTTGGGGGGAACTTATGTATCTTTACTATTTGAAAACGAGAGTGCAATCAGAATTTGTCGATCGAATTTATAGGTAGTATCAAAGTAATAGCGTTTTGAAGTTAGCGATTTTGAATTTTAAAAAAAAATTTGTTTTTATTGAACCGAATGGGGTCACTCGCTCGCTCGGACAATTAAAAACGAAAATATCCCTTTATTTTCTATGCAACACCTCCCCAAGTGGGCCACAAGGTTAAAAAATATGCATCGAGTCACCGAGTATGACAAGACGCCAGCATGCCGGCTCAGATCGCTAAGATTGAGGTCCTACAGAGTTAGCCTCGGGTATAACAATTTGTTTTTTGCCAATTACAGAACCATTTATATTTACGATATTTGGATTTAGGTTGTATTTGTCTAAGTCTAACTGATATTCCCAGTAAGATGACAATCAGGCGAATAACATATTGTGTCTGTAAAAGAACATTAAAAGACACGGGAAATACATTAAGATAAAAATTGTAGGACATAAACTCGTACCTGTCTAATGTTTCGGTCGGAATTGAAATCACCGTAATCGTCAGTATGTCTGCGTAGTCTGCATTATTTGTGAAACATGTCACTTATCTTTTAAATATTTTTGAACTTTTCTCGTGCAAAACCAGCAGTATCGAAGTACTGGAAAAACTTCAAGAGTGGAATCTAATTAGTAAAAAAAATACATTAAAGTGTAACGAAGGGCATATTCTCCATTCATGTCCTTTGGATAGTGCTATCGATGGATTTGTATGGCGATGCCGTGAAAAAAAAACAAAAGGTCTTCGAGATGCAAATTTTTTCAATCGATTCGCAAACATACTTTTTTTTTAAAATCTCATCTGTCCCTTTTCAAATAGTGTCATTTTCTTATTTTTGGCTTAAAAATGTTTCTCTGTCTTTTATAATGGAGCAAATCTCTATTTCGGATAATACTACAGTAGATTGGGCAGCTTTCCACAGAGAAGTTGTTTTTGACTGTATGATTATACGTCATGAGAAGATTGGTGAGTTTGTAAAATGAAAATGATAATAATTTCTAATATCATATTGTAAAATGTGTGGATTTGTATGTAAATATCAGAGTTAATAAAATAAAGAAACAGTTTTAATCGTTTAATACGCAATTTTGTATTTGTTTTAAACGTGTTTTGTTCAATTAATTTTGATTAAAAATAAGCACGAAAAAATAAATAGCAAAAAATAAAAAGTATAATTTTCGTTAAATATTTCGTATTTTTGTTTTTATAACAACATCAACACTTATATATTTTGAATTTATTATTAGATACATACAAATCCATACCCACAACTTAAATAATAAACAGTAAAACAATTTTAACTGTTTTAAATAATAACTATAAAAGTGGGATAGGCAAAACAGTCGAAATAGACGAGTCGAAATTTGGTCGACGTAAATACCATCGTGACCATCGAGTAGAAGGCCAATGGATTTTTGGAGGAATTGAGCAGGAATCTGGGCTTTGTTTTCTTGTTCCTGTTGAACGTCGTGACAAGGTCACATTGTTGTCATTAATTAAAGACTGGATTTTGCCGGGCACGTCTATAAATAATGATTGTTGGAAGGTACAATTAAGTTAAACCTAATATACAACCAAATGTATTAAATTAATAAATTTTCCATTTTTTTATTGCTAAAATTTTAGGCTTATGATTGTTTAGAAGAGGAAGGTTTTCGACACCTGACAGTGAATCACTCGATTCAATTTGTCAATCCAGATACCGGAGCACACACCAACAATGTCGAAGGCATGTGGCGCCACGCAAAAGCATCACTGTCACAGTACTGCCCCCAAAAAAAATATTACGGTGGTTACATGGCAAAATGTATGTTCATTAAGCGTTGTCGTTATAAAAAGTTGGACGTATTGACAGAATTTTTTAAGTACGCTGGTCAACTTTACGACCCACTTTTGATGAATGACTACCCTAATTATGAGGAAAGTAATGAGTCTGATGAGAGTAGTTTTGATACAGACGATGATTAAAACTAATTTTGTAAATATTCTTAAATATGTAAAAAAAAAAAATAAAAACAGTCAAAACTAATCATTAGCATTATGCGTGGTAATATCAAGCGTATATCTGAAAAATATAACCGGAGTCGGCAGGGCGCGACTTCTTGTCACTATACAGTCATAATTTAACTTTCAGCCTATGATGGGTTAGGTCTCTACGTCGTAACCGTACTCCACCCTCGCTCAACTTTAACAACGTACCAATTCCTTGGAAGCCGACAGTAAAATATCTTGGCGTTACGTTGGACAAAAGACTAACCTGGTGGCCGAACTTATCATCGAAAATCCAACAAGTTTACCAACGCCTCGCAATGCTGTTCCCTATTTTAAACAGGAAAACAACTTTAGAGAAAAAATGCTCATTACTTATTTATAAGCAATTACTGCGCCCTTTGATTACTTACGCTTGCCCTATCTGGGGCAAATGCGCTCTTATACCCACTTAAAAAAACTCCAAATATTTCAAAACAAGATCTTAAGAATAATAACTAATGCTCCATGGTTTATAAGAAACCAAAGTATTCACAAAGATCTCAAGATACCAGAACTTCAAGAAAATCTGGCTGACAATTTCTTCAAGTCTATTGAAATGTCAACGGGATCAATGCATTATCAACTCAACATAGGACCACCGATCCAACGCCGCCTCCACACGACCTATTGCATAAACAAACATTTAAACTAAGCCACCTAAACTTGTCACTACTCCATGTATGGTACACTACGTACAAAATTAATCTTATTATCTGTCTTCTTTTTGTTCTTTTTAATCGTTATCTTGTAATAAAAGTCAAAAATAAAAATTGTAAATATTATCACTAGATATAGATAGCCTACTGTTTGCTAGGAATGTATTATAAAATAAAAATATATATAAAAAAAAAAGTAAGGCAAATTACATTTTTTTTGTTTTAAATCAAATATAGGTTTGTTTTGGCATGATATTGGACATTTAACTTCTAAATTTTTTTTAGAAACTTTGTTTTTAATAACAAGACCATCGGGACTTGCACAAAGCCATGGCCTTTGTGAGTGAACGATTACTCCACACTTAAGAATAATTATATTACTAAATATTTTGCTATAAACAATAATTGTTTCACTTTCATACTTTTTACCATAAGACACATTCATTTTTCCCTGATAACCCATTTATTTTTCTATTAGTAAAGTCTCTGCAGTGGCGGATCCAGGGGAGGGGCACAGGGGCACGTGCCCTCCCTGTCAATTTTCTATCAACATTTTTTTTTATGTTACTACGAGTATCATATAAATAAAAATACAGTTGTAAATAAAAATAATACTACCTTTTACCTACTAGTAAAATCATTAATTAGGTACATTTAAACTGATAAAAGGAGTTACAGCTTAGTATCTTATCGATCTCTATTTATAACCATTAGGCCCGGAGCACACGTCTTGCGTTATCTTAACGCGCGACACCGCTGCGACACCGCTGCGACGCCGCGACAACGACGTGGTATAGGTACTTACAATTTAATTTCATACTGGCCGTACTGCACACAAGCACACAGCACTGTTATAAGTTATAACACTATAATTTTTATAAAATAATAGTGTAATTGTGAAATTGCTACAGACGAAGGGCTACGCTTCAACGCTAAATGTAAGTTTATATTTTTAATTTCATTATATGTTTATATTTATTGTCTATTGACGCTTATACATCTAATATGTATTCAAGTTTTGGACGACAGGCAGCGTCGTCCATACGGTAAAATATACTAATATATTGGGTAGTTTATTTCTATTTTTTAAAATTAACTGCGTGTATGCTCGTCATTGTCGGCTGCTAATCGTTAATCATACCTATAGAAAACTATCGAGTTATTAATTTAAAAATAGCTTAACCAAATTGTAATTTTCTTTCATACATTCTTTAATAGAACTTTATTTGTATTTTTTAGATTTATTTTTATTTGGGACGTTTTTAAAATAGACGTTGATATAAGGATTCCAAGAGTAACAAAAAAACAATGTCATCGTGCAAACGCTCAGCCCGAATCAACTGATTTATCTGAATTTTACCACGTTAACTATTTTCTACCTTATTTGGATTATCTTATGTCAGAACTAAATTCACATTTTAATGAAAATAATGATTCAGTTATTACTAATTTAAAATTAATTATTCCTAAATATTATTTTACTTATGAAACTTCAGACGATAAAATATTGAATGCGGCCAAGACATATGAAGCAGATTTACCTCATAGTATTGAAGCACTACGCGGTGAGTTAAATTTATGGAAACAATTTTGGAAAAATAAACCAGAAAAGGCTGATTCTTCAATGGAAGCTTTTAAATATGCATCTATGTTTCCTAACATTAAATGTCTTTTAACAATTCTTAGTGTGATACCTATAACAACAGCAAGTGCTGAAAGGTCATTTAGTTCTTTAAAAAGAATTAAAACTTACCTACGATCGACAATGAGCCAGGAAAGACTTAACGGCTTAGCAATGTTGCATATAAATAAAGATATTCAAGTAAAACCAGGAGAAGTACTAGATGTGTTTGCTAAAAAACATAAACGAAAACTTCAATTCGACCTATGAGGCAATATGAGAACCTATAAAAATATTTTTACTTATTTACTTATTAATGACTACATATATGTATAAATTATTATTATATGGTATGTGATATTATGTAATCAACATTATTATTATCATTATTATTATTATTACCAATTTTGTTTAAAAATAAGAGTATGTATTATTAATTATATCATCAAAGAATCATTATATAATTTATATGTGCCCCCCCTATCAAAATATCCAAGATCCGCCCCTGAGTCTCTGCCAGTGGCGTACACAGGAATTTTCTATGAGGGGGGGGGATGAATATATTTTTTACAGAGACTCTCTGCTAACCTTTCTTGATTTTCAACAGATACATTTTTGCAAGTTTTTATCTTGTGCGCTTTAATGCTAGTTGAGATTCTATTTTTTCGAACTTCTTTCCATTTGTTACTCTTAAAGTGCATTTTAGTCTCATTAAAAATATTAATAATTTTTTTTTGATTCAACTACACAGGCGGAGATCCTGTGAAATATTGTGGGGCTCAAATATTTGATGCCAAATAAACCCGTGGTATCGCAATAGTTATGGATGGATTAGGTAGTAAAGTATATTATATCCACATAGTGGCACATACATAGTTTTTATCATGCGAAATTATGTGCGTTATAAATTATTTGTCAAACAATGTGACTCATATGACGTGTTAAGTGCCTCAGCGTATTCCAATCAAAATGCCCTGTCGTAGTTAACAGCATAACATTATAGATAATAAAATAAAGAATTTGTACCTATAAGTGTTGTTGTCGTCTCTATGGTTCTATACTCAAAACAATTTTAATCCATCGTCGTTAATCTTATGTTGTTAACGACGACGAAGCATTTTGATTTAAGGACCATCCAACTCATAAAATGTTCTTAGGCTTGAATTATAGTACATACTATGACGAAAAAAATGATACCACTAAAATTCGTTTGTGACAGTCCGTTCGCTAGCGCGTGACGTCACGGATTCGTTCGTCGCGGCGGCGGCCATATATGATACACAGCAATATTTATCCGTTTTTGGTTTAAAGTAAAGTTAGTAGTAACTGCTAATGAACTTAATTTTTTTCGTGTCACCTCACCAAATGTATTTAAGAGTACCTCATAATCTTTCTATTCGTATAATTATATTGAATTTTGGTTTAATATTAATAAAATAATAACAATTATATTATAATACACCACTGTCATATTATAGTGTCAATTGTCATTACTCGTATGAGTACTGCTATGATTTTATTTAAAATTTTATATAATTTTATCGATGTTTATTTTTCATAACAATATAGTCTTATCGTCGTATTAAAGTTATAAATATCTTTATGATTATAATAATAATAATAATAATACTCTTTATTTCGTATTAGTATTTAGTAGTAACTAGTAAGTACAGTGTCAGTGTGAAATGTGAATAGTGAATGCGGTAAATTCTATTATTGATTGTACATTCGTACTATAATTGTAATGCACAATTTAGTTACACTATATTATATATTTTTTAATGGCTCTTCAACCATATAATTTTTAACCAACAGTGATGATCTGGAAACAGATATCCAACCACAATATTTTAATAATTCAGTTTTGGAAATCGATGTTAACGGACGATCAAAAGTGACTAACATAAATAATTGGTGTACGTGCGAAAAATGTTGAATTTTTAATACCGATATTGAGTGTGTTTGTTGTACCGAATTTGAAAAAGTTACATCTTTACGATCGGGACATAAGTGTATGACAGAAAGTGATTTGTTTAAAAAAATCGTTTTAGACGAAGTCATATTAAACATTACCCGTCATCAAATTATTCTAAAAACAAAAAACAAATCTAAAAAAAAATTTACTTAGTATGTCAGTTTTATCAAATAGTTCATGGAGGTTCATTTGTTACACACAATATACGCATTTGATTATTTCGTGGTCTTCGTTGGGAAAAGGTAATATTATAATTATACATTTATTTTATATATTATACTGTCTATAACTATAAAGTAATTTATAAGACTTACCCTTATCAGGTGTACGAGTTGTTATTCCAGCCTGTGTTGTAAAAAATATTAGAGAGAAATACCTACCCAGAAGTGAATGGAGTTTATGTTGGATTCAAAAATGGAAGTAAATTACCCAATTAGATAAAACACAATTTATTTGTTATCATTTTAAATTTATAAAGAATGTACTCCAAATATTGTAGTTGTGTATATAACATAACAATAAAACTAATGATTGTAAGAACTTTACTTAGTACCTACATTTAATAATAAAATACATTACCAAGTAAATTAATTTCTCTGTATAAGAGTATAGAACATGTCATAATATAACATTATTTATGCATGATCATATTATATTCATGTTCATAAATATGCATAATAATTAACACAATATAAACATGTATAATATTATATTATAGTATACACAAAAACATAACCTAACATATGATACTTAAAATATTTTTAGATACAATATTAAAATACATTTAGATGCAAGTAAATCTCTTTTGTATAGGTATTAAAATAATATTAAAACGAAAATACATTTTTAATAATATGATTTTTTAAAATATTTAAAATCATTTTTGATTATTATCGTTGAAAAATCTAGAATATTTTTTTGATCTAAACTCGTTTATATCTGGTTTTGGAACAGAAACAATATTCTTTGGTACGGGTATTAATTGTTCTTCTTGACTTTGGCAAGTTAAGTTTTCCTTAGCCTTTTCTTTAATATTTTGCATTATTTCCGATCATTAGTTGTAGATGAATATCGATTTTTAATTGTATAACACCCCCAGGGTTTAGAGTACACCATTTTATCCGCGATCATAGTTTTGCCTACGTTACTATTATGATCTAAAATAGGTAGCTATAATTGAACGCATATGCATACCACTGTACTTTAAATGAATCCTTTTAGGTACGTATTTTAATCTAACGTTATGATATGATTCACGTCCTGTGAGTACAAAATGTTTGGCATGTTGGAGATCTTTTGGAAAATCTTTTGCCAATAAAATTTTTTTTAGAGCATTGTAGGACTCGCTATCTGGATGTATCCATAATGTATTTTTTTAATACTCTTCGCTCAATGTATCATGTTTGCATTTTTTTATAATTCCATCTCCTTCCCACTCGTGTATATTACTAATGTGTTGAAGAACTGATGTAAATTTTTGTGTAAGTAATGAACCATCCTCTTTACACGTTTTAGATGACCACCATAAATGATTATTTGCTTGTTTTCCACAAATAAGCATCAGGGTATTTTTTATCTAATATTTTCATTCTTTTCATCAAACTCTTTGATAAATGCCAAATATCCAACTCGTGCGGAATTTCCGGAAATTTAGTGCGAATATCATATCGAATTCCTTTGTGCCCATCAGTTAGGATAAATCGATTTTACAGCCTTGTTCTACGATTTCTTCGAGTAACAAGCTTTACGTTCTAAATTTCCTTTTAACATTCCTTTTTGGACAAGCTTGAAATCAATAATTTCGGAGTTTGTGGATTGCGTCCCGGACGCAGGTAAACGATTTTTTTCCTACCTTTTCTATGTTCCGATTGCGTCCTATTGTATAGTAGGTAAGCGTAAATTGACATGATAAATCTAATATATTTGTCACATATTATGCTGTGCAGATATATTTAAACATGAATTGGTTTTTACTTGATGAGCTTAAGAACATTTTATCTTAATGGTTGGTTATCGATTTGCGATTTAGTACGTCTACAAGTGCCTGAGTCACAAGATATTTTTATGCCATAGCATATGATATATAAATCGTATATAATGAATAATATTTTAAGTGAAAAAAATAAAATCTTCTATTCAGCCCTTAAATGAACAACTCAGAAAATTTACTGATTATTTAATTGATAATTATATTGAATAAAATTCACATTTTCCACCTGAAATGTGGGATAAAATGAGTAGTAGTATGCAGCGTACAACAAACGCGTGTGAAAGCTTTCATGCAAAATTCAACTCTTTTTTCTATACATCACATCCGAATATTCATCTACTTTTCCTTTTTTGAAACACTCTCATACACGGTAAGTACATGTACTTTACATTATTTTCATAAGTATTTATATTAAAAAATATATCATTGTAAAACCAATACAATCATGCATCATGCTTTGTTTAAAAAAAAATGTCACTTAATTTATGGGAAGTCATATTACAATAAATTATACAAATTGATTTAAAAATATTAGTCAAGTTAACAAATAAAATAATTATTGGTTTTTTGAGTTGGATGGTCCTTTAAAACATGCTGAGGCACTTAACCTATATGACTCACAGTGTTTGACAAATAATTCATAACATTCATAACAACTAAAATCAATTATATTACATTATTATAAATATAAAAATATAAGATTACTATATTATTGAATTAAAAAGACAAACATTTTTTTGCCACTTGACCATTTGAAATTAGACATTGGATATTCACCCGTAAACCAACGATTTCACATGTAACGATTTTCTTATTTTGTTTTTATTCAAAAACGAAAAACCATGCATATAGGTACTTGACTTTCACTATTTGTTTATTTTATCATTGTCTACTATAAATATTTTGATTAGTTTTAAGCTATTTGTAAACATGTTTAATTTTCAATTTTTTTTAGTTTTTTTTTTTAAATGCGATTATTTAGAATTATAGATGACCAGATTAATAAACCACCAAAGCAGCAAAACACTTAAAATAATGATAATAATAATAAATCATAAGACTCAAGATAGTATGTAAACATATAACCGATAAGAGCGTGATGGCAACAAAGATATTCTGTTTCTGACGTTTCTGTACGATTTAAGAATAAAGAAAATAATTAAGCATAGTTAGTATGAAAATAATTTGACAAGACAGAAGTTTTATTTTACTAGATACATAATATAATCGTCCTTGGCTACAGTAGTCACTGAAGTGTCAATACTATTTAACAAATTGTATGCTTAATCTAAATAAAATAAATAAACATTAAATCGACCGAAGTTTGTCACGCTAAAAAAGCGTACTTTCCGTGTATTGAGACATTTATTACAGGATTTGTCGAGCGTGTCATTAACCATTGTAATGAATTTATGGATGTGTTAAATTTAAATTCAATGATATATCATTGTATACGAAAAACTATTCTGAGCTGACACGGTATGTCAGCCTAGTATACTTTATAACAATATTATCCTTTTAGTAATACTAGATAGCTTGAATTAATTTTGGCAAAAAATACTGCATTTGTTTAGGTATTAATGTAAATACCATATACAGGGTGAAATTATTGATATATGTGCAAATAGTGTTAGAGGTTTAATTATAGAAGAAGTTGGTACAGGAACATTCAGTATAATGTGTGGTGAAGCACGGTAAGAAATGCATAATACATGTATAACAATGTAACAATAAAATGATTTTATTTATCATTAAAATGTACAATATTGTATTTTTATTGTTTTATTTTGACATAATTTTAATTTTTTAGTTGCTATAAAAATGAGCAGATGTCTTTATGCATTCGATATGTAAAAGATTTGGATATTCAAGAAAGGTTTCTTGGATTTATTGACTGTTCCGAGAAACAGGATGCTCAAGCTTTAAGTGACCACATTTTATATTACCTCCAGACATGTAAATTAAGTGAAAAAGCTCAAATAGTTTCACAGTCTTATGATGGTGTGAATGTGATGTCTGGAAAAATTAATGGAGTCTAATCAAAAATAAAGACCAAATTTCCACATGCCACTTTTACTGTGGATACCTACTTTTTCCCGTGGCTTTTTTTCCGTGGTTTTTTTTTCTGAATACCGAATGTGAGCACTGAGGTAGAGGGCAATGTGGGTTTTCGATCGAGGCACGCATGAATATAGCGTTTCCGAGAGACCCGTGTTTTGTATATTAATTGTTTGTTTTAATAAGGTAGTTTTAGTACCTAGTGAAAATTATCGTTTTATTTTGAGTAGCTACAAAAACTTAGTCTTATTCTGAGTCTGATCTGTAACCGATTGATTTATGATCGTTGAAGACAAGATCATAGTCGTTCGTGCTTTAATAGATTTTTAATTTCCTTATAAAAGAATACCGTGCACATTACTACAGTGTAATGTGTTTTAACGCAAAAAAAAATTTAATCGTTTAAAATACCTATCTTTTAATTACCTTCGCGTTTCCATGGGTGTGTCACCTATGCATTCCAATGGCCGTCTAGACGGATATATAATCATTTATATTATATTCTCGCCCGTATTAAGGGCGTAGCCCAGTAAACATTTTTACGTATACCTATTATACGTTTAATATACGTTTATCATTTACAAACCATACGTATAATACACGTAGATGTTTAGTTGAGAAATAATATAATTTTGGGTCAAAAGATAACTCCGTTTATTGTACGAGTTTAGCAACGTATATTCTACGTAGGTTAGTACATCGAATGAATATTATAGTTCATCTAGAAACCTGTAAAGTGGATATTTTTCAAACATATTTGGTCTTTTTGTACAATTAATGTAAATTGATCGATGCAGTTATGCAGTAATCTACCTATACATTTCAACAGGACTTAGTGTTTTGTTTATTTCAAGAAATAATAAACATTTCATATTTAAAAGCAATATTTCTTAAATGTATAGTTGTACACAGGGGCGTATTCAGCTCTTCTTCCAGGGGGGGCGGAATTTGAACTCAAATCATAGGTTCTTATAAAAAAAATTGTACATAAACGACAGTGTATAGATTATTAATAAATTGGCGGATCAAAATTGTTCGATCGTTTCGCTTGCTTAAACTTCAATAATTGATTTCTACCCACTTTCATAACCCATAACATTAATTATTGTAAACAACATCAACAGTATACCAAATAAAATAACTTGACATAGGACATAGGTACATAAAATATAAAAGCTTATTATAATAACCACATAATATAATAATAGTTTTATTAAATATATAATAATAAAATAATATTAAATAACAAAATCCAATTTCCTTTTTGTCTTTGAAAATCGTTCAATAACTTTTGATGTGTCAATATCAATATTTCTATGAATATTCATCAAAGCTAAACCTGTCAGCCTTTTCTGGGACATTTGGCTTCTCAGCCATGTTTTTAACCTGATGTAACATATTTCAGAAAGCCATAAGCAATAAGCAAACAGCCAAAAGCCAAAGGAGTTATGATTAATGCAAAGCAAAAAAGGAGGACAAATTTATAAAAATAATCACAGAATTAAATAAATAAATCAATTAAATATCTAAATCAGACTATCTGAGTAAAGTAATACTAAATAGTAGAAATTAAATAAATATGATAGCATTTTTAACTAGTTAAGTTATGTCATAAATAATAACTAGTAGTAAAAAAAATCTAAACTGATTTTGCTCATACTATATGTATATATTTTGTGCTCTTTAGAGTGCATAAATGCATGCATATTTAGTATATTTTAAACCACATAAGTTCTAAGCCCTGCTTTTTACCAAAATTATTTTCTTCTAACTTAAAAAAAAGCAAAATATACATGCATACCTCCTTAAAGTAGAGAAGCTGCGTTCTGCTGATGCGATACTTACTGGTAATGTTGCTAATACTACTAAAACCTGTCTAATTATAGGAAACATGACTGGATGACATTCATCAATAGATTCCAATACATCTTCTGGTATTTTAAGACCTTAAAATAATTTTAAATAAAAAATATGTGATTTTTACCAATCAATATGCAAATTGTATTTAATAAATTAGTATTTACCTTCATTTTTCCTGGAAATCCAATTTGATTTCCATAAATCAACTTCTCCTTTGTTTAATGTTAATGTTAATATCCAAAAATATAAAATGTTCAATTACTGTATCAATCATTTTTTTGACATCGAGTGAAGACTTGTTGATTATGTTAGCTGGAATAAATTCAATCAACTGAAAAATAGCTGTTGTTTTTTTATTTAGGAATCTTGATCTCAAGTCTTCTAAAATATTGTCAATTAGGGGAATGTACACAACTCTCCGGTAATATTCCTCTGGTGTATTTGCAGGAGTATTGGCCCTTTTATTTTGAATTTTTGTTAATCTTGGTAACTTGACTTCAATGTCTAAGTCAATCATTTTAGTTTTAGCTTCAAGAAATATTTCACTAAAATATTCTTCAGCATTTAATCTTTTATCTTCTAAATTTTGTACTATACTGGTAATACAGCTGGAAGCACTTACATCTAAATTAACTCCTTGTAACATTTTACTGGCTGGTAGTGTAATACTGAGGATATTTGATAATATATACAATGTTATAATTAATTCACAATTGCACAAACTCAGGAGTAATGAGTTAGCTTTAGATGATGATGCTTGATCTGTCCATTGAGATATATGTGTTAGACTTTCTATAATTTCTGACATGTTGGTTTCAAAGTCTATTATACTAGTGTGACGTTCTACCCAACGTGTAACACACAAACTGGTTAATGATGTCTTAGAACTTTTGGAACTTTTAAGGTTATTTTTCAAGATGAAATTCCTTTTGGAAGATAAATGAAAAAATGAAATGGTTTCTTGGAGAATTCCCATAGTATTTCAAACGATTTGGACTTTCGAAGATTTAGAAATTGATAAGTTTAGAGCATGATTAGTGCAAGGGCTGTATAAAGCATTTGGACAGCTTCTCTGGACTTCTTGCACAGCTCCTCTTAACACTGACGTCATTACAGAACAACCATCCGTGCCAATTCCTATACAGTTTTTAAGGTTAAGTGACATTTCTTTTAACTCTGATACTACTATATTTCCAAGTACATTTCCTGAAAAAAATCAAGGTAAATTAGATTTTAATTAAAATAATACAATTAAATAAATAATGTATTCACCTGTTAGTTCGGTTCTTTAGATAAATAGTCATCAATCAATGTATCTGAAAAATCATTATTTGGAATGGCAGTCTGGTTTTTATTAAATGTATCATGGCAATTGATAAAACCAACGAAACGTTCATAAATGTTATTTTTCTTATCAATGTACCTTAAAGTTAAACTCATTTGTGATATATTAGACACATCGGTTGTTTCATCAAAGATGATACTGTAAAATTGATTTGTATTTACTTCATCTAATATAAACGACAGTATTTCTTCCTTACAACATTTAATTAGATCTTCTTGGATGATTGGAGATATATAACTAGCTTTTGAATTAAAATTAAGCAAGTCATTTTTCAATTTTGTATCACCAGACATAACACGGTATTTCAAAAGTTTGCGAAAATTACCTTCATTCTTCACAATAGAATAAGTTGGATCAGTTAAATTTTTAGAGTCTTCAGTATCATGAAATATTATTTGTCCTGAGTCACGGTGACCTCTGAAAGGTATATTTTGGCGTCCCAAAAAAATTATAGTTTCTATTATAGGTTTTAACCGGTTTCTGTTTTCTTGAACTTGTCTTAAACGTTCACTGTTTAGAATATTATTAACCTGCTTATTAGGTGAGTTGTAAGTTTTTAAAAAGTCACTTGATTTTAAAATTGCATCCTGATGGTAATGATTTTGATTATGTTTTTCTAAATATCCATCCTTACCAAGTAATTTTGAATATTGACTGAGTGATAATGTTACAAGTTTTTTCAATTCTTCAGTATTTTGTTTTCCACCTTTATTGTGAGTTAAAAAAAGTGTACAATATTTGCAGAAACAGCCAGATTTTGATACAGAATATATTAGCCACGGATATTGGTCAAAATGATTATTTCTTAAAAAACGTTTTTCCTCTTTTCCTTTTTTTTGTGAATGGAGAATGGATACTCAAAGTTTTTCAGTGGTTTCCAAGGGTTTTCCAACAGTCTAAATTTTGTGTAGTCGTCAAGTTTTTTACCAATAAAATTACCAATATTATTATCGAAAACTAAATCTGATGTTATATTATTTTGTTTATTATCATCACAAATTAAATTGAGTTGTGGTATTGCTCGTGGTATTGCTGTTTGGGAAACATCTACTGGCTCATTTGAATCACTTACCTCTGTTGACGATATTTTTTTGTTTGGAAAATAATTTAAGAGAGAAGGCTGTTTCCGCTTCATCTTCATAGAATCCATAGTAATAAACGCCAAACACTGCTACGGTGTCGTACTGTCGTCTGTCGTACGTGAAGTAGTGAACTAAAATAAATTTGATTATAGTATTAAAAAAAAAAAAAAATAACATAATCTTGAAGTTGTAGACGATCACAATTAATAATTATTATAGCTCCACACTGCCACAGATACAACAACAATAATAATTATTGTATATATCTGTGATTACAGCCACGATATCTCTAATCTTTTGACTCTTATCAGTCTTATCTACAGCCATAATTATAGCACATTCCACATACCACAGATATAGAGAACATCCATCAACCACGATTGTCCTTGTCCATTCACAATTGTAACAACAGCACGTTATATTCAATTTTAACAATTTTTCAACATCGATGTCACACTGTCTGTTACAAAGCCTATCTTTATAGTCCGTTATAGACATCGAGATAAAGAAGTATTCTTTATCTCGATGGTTATAGATATTTTATTAATTGATAACAGGTTTTTGATAACCATTATCCATTTCCATTAAGAAAAAATATGCACTGTATTTTTAATTGTTGTAATATAATATTATAATAAAATATGTAAGCATATTACACACACCTATACATGAAACACATTTAACAATGTCCAGGGGGCGATCGCCCCTATCGCCCCCCCTTGTATACGCCCCTGGTTGTACATCATCTACTACTTTAACGGCTTCTGTAAAAACATATTTAAACAATTTGTTAATTACCCATTATTTAAAAATAAACACCACTAATTTTGAACAACATCAATAATTATAACATTTTTTATCAAGTTGTTGGTTACCTATTAAAGAATTTTAGTCACTATAATACTGTTAATAATGAGGGTTTTAATTTTATTAAAAATGTATTAATTATCAATGGTAGGTAAATTACATATTGAATGTAAAATTTAAATAAAATTTGATTTTTCTTTCATTTACCAATTACAATTTTAGAAATTTCTAGACGACTAAAAGCTAATTTATCTCCTCTTCTTCCCTCCATATTGATTTTTTCTGCTATTCGATTGTCTATAGTTGATAGTCTATATAAAAATTACTAATTATAAACCAAATATCAACAAATTGGCATCAAGTGTTCAACAACAAAAATCACATCAAAATAAATAATTAACAAAGCAATATTATTATAATTTGTATTATAATTTATTACATATTATTATTATTATGTACCTGAACTAACCTTTTTATACTAATACATTAATTATACAATCAAATTATAATATAACAAAATATAATTTTTAAATTTTTTTTTCATGGCATGCTCTAAAAAAAAGGGGGGGTAATTTTGGGCACGCAGTGTTCAAAAGATTTGCCATCCCTGGTCTATATTATTGATAGTTATAGTCTATAACTTCAACATAAGGTACGTAGTACGTTTAGCATCAAATGACTTGTCGTGTCTACGCAACATATATCCCTATACAAAAAAGTAGACACTTATTAGTTAACAGATATTTTGTTAAATAAATAATGACTCAACTAATATTTTTTTTTGTTCATATGCATAAATCATATGCATTTGAACTTGTGATTGTTGGTTGTTGAATCCGAATTTTATTTACTATATCCATGAGTGTTTCTTGATTTTTATTAACATCAACTTTAATAATATCTATCCCTTTCAGTCAGGTAAGTTTTAAATATTTTTATATTAGATTTTTGAGGATATGAAAATTGACAATGAAATAATAATTACCAGGTTCAAATCAGGTCAATGATTTACTAAATTATATAGTATGTGGGAAGAAGGCTAGTATTTTTTTACTTCCAATAACCATGGTTGGTGAGTTTATAGAAGGTATATAGAATTATGAAAGAATAAGGTATTTTAATGATGTTTTTTTTGTAGAATAAATGCATATTTGTTTAAGTACTTTGCCATGTGAAAATAAATAATACCTACTAATATATTTTTTTTTAATCAGCATATTGCCATATAATAATAAATAGGTATAATTTTTCATTTTGTGAACAAAGTTATAATTAGATAGGTATAGTTATTACTTGTAAGTTGTAGATATTTTATAACAAATAATATTATATTTTAATTATCTTATGTAATATATTTTGATAATTGTTGAACTATCATAGTTCACTAAAAGCTCAACTAGAAGCTAATAAAAAAAAAAATTAAACAAATAATATACAATTTAAATACCTATCATTAGCTAATTTTGATTGGAATTAACATAAATACTTAGTAAATAACAATCTAAAATATCTATTATGTAGGTAAGTACATAAAGATAATATAATGTAATGTATGTATGTACATAAAAAATATACCTATTAGATATTGCCTATAATATAATCAGTATCTACCCTATATCTTAACTACCTACTTATCTAATTGTTAAGAATATCAAACATTTTTTTTTAATTTGAACTCAGTTTGATAATTAGAGAACATATAAGAAATATCAGGTACCTTGACAACTTTTTATTATCTTTTCACCAGACAGCTGTCCTTTAAATTAAAGAAAATTTAAAAATTAACTTATTATAATTTATAAAATACATTCAGTATTATTTTTAAACATTTATGTTTAATATTAATAATAAGGAAATTCTAAACTGATACGTATTGTTTAATGTTAAAATAAATTTTAATTAATATTTCAGCTTAAACATACCTACATCTATACTATCAAAACTAGAAAAGTATAAAAATGAGAAGAAAAATGCAAAAAAGTCTGACCATAGTACAGATGTATCATTAGCATCTAAGTTACAGCTAAAATTGCAGTTATCTCCTTTAAAGTCTTTATCAAAGTGTCATGTAAGTATACTGCCAAAATATATTTTCATTTACTATTCATCAATTTGGTCTTTGATTATATTGTGCAACAAATGAGACATATTTGCATTTTTTAAAAGTCATTTTTTGATGTTTTTAAGGTCAGCAACTTCCGAGCCCTATTTATTACCTTGGTTTAAAGACTCTTTTGTTTCATCATGGCCTCTAAATGAAATCCCTTGACTTGTCAAATATAAAATAATATCAATAATTTGTGTTATTACACTACCAATAGATTTTGCACTTAAATATCCAGACCAATTTGCCATGCATTTTAAATGACATTTTGATTTTTCATGACTCATTAACTTGGAATCATTACCACCTAGCTAAATATAAAATATAATATGAAACAAACATTTTAATTGTGTTAGTAAAATAGCATATTATGTAAAAAAAAAAAATACAATATTACTTTTTTCCAATTTTTAAATCCAGTTTTTGTAAAAATATTATCAGCTATATAAACATTATTTGTATTAAAAATTTAGTAACAAAAACAAAACACTGCATCAATTTTAATTAAACTCTAACCATGAATATTTCTTAAAATAGCTATCTGAAATGACCGATTTTGCTTTCCGAATAGAGTTTTTGGATAATTCTGAAAAATAGTAATTGTGGAAAAAAAATAAATGTAAAAACTTGGTAGTTTTATTAATTAAGTACCTTATAATTATTACATTTATATAATTCAATTTAGTATTAATTACTACCTAATTAATTTTTGAATGCACTACCAAATACTAGGTATTTCTTATGAATTAATGAAATATTTTTCAGACAATTAATTAAACATTTTAAATAACATAATTAATAAATAAAATATCTTGTATTAGGAATCTAATGATTAAATTAGATTAATAAATATTGTAATATTTACTTTTAAAATTGATTGGTTTGGTCCAGATTCTAAAATTCCTAGATCTAATTCTAAAGTTTTTACATCGCTTAACGCTCTAACAAGTTGGTACAATTAGTTTTGTTGGACTGGATTCTTCCTCTGCACTGTCAACGTTAATACAATTTGTATTTTCATATTCTTCATTAGCATGTCTATTAAGATCACTCGAAGATTGAATAAGATTTTCAACGGGCAGGTTTATATTTTTCTTTAAGTTATTAAATATACTAAACACCGTTAGGTTAAAAAAGGTAGTATTTAAAAAATAATATTTGAATTTTTGTTTAAATACATAAACAATAAAACAAAACGCGTGGTCAGAATACGGTGAAAACTTATTTTGCCGTAATAGACAAATGTAAATGTTTAATCGTTTTATGTTTAATACTAATGTTTACAAGTCTGGCCGATTCACCATTACCCATACCGAGCCGTACCTGAGTCTCGTTAATGCTGTCGCTGCCCCTATAATTGGACTATTTTTATAATAAATAGTATTTTTTCCCAGAAATATCGATAGATGATGGCGCACAGTGGGAGGATTTGACGTTTTGCCGTGACAAAAATGAAAAAAAAAATATCAAAATGTAGATAAAGACTAAGTAAATAATCATTAGTTATTATCTACTGATCGTAAAATAGATACTTATCTCAAGTTATATACGTTTATATTAACACTATTAGTAGCCAAAGCAACGGTAATTTAGAATAATCAACATTACGCTATTCTTTACACAGTACGCACGTTCAATATTAATGCTTGTTTTTAGTATTACGAAATATTAAATTATTAAGTTTTTTGAATTTATATATTTTATACAATGGAAACTACTGGACAAGGTATGTAATATTTATTAATAATTTATTTAATCCTCCAATTAAAAATGAAATGGTAAAACTTTAATTACGAAATACCAAAATAATGAAAAAATAATTATAATAATAGCCTAAATAAAATAATAGCGTAAATTAGCACTCTGATTTTTATCATATAGTTTAAATAAACTTACTATTTAGTCAATTTTAAAATATGATCTGCCCAAAGTTGCCCAAAATTGATGTATGGTTATTTTTATAGATATTAACCTAACCTAATCCAGTGATATCTTCTAAGAGAAAATTTTTGAAAACACCATCTACAGAATTACCAGTCTCAGTAAAACAATTAATAATTACAAACGATGATGAAGAAAGAGAAGATTCAGACATAAGTTCTGATTCAGAATAATATTTTATAAAAAAATACTGTATCTATTTATTAGAACTCTATTAAGGCGCCCGGTGCCAATGCCATTTTGTCTTCAAAAACACACTTTACGGGAATAATGATCCTGACTCGTAAAATCAATCAAATTTGATTTTTTTTTTTTTAAATGATAGAGGGAAATATTCTACAGCTCGTATCGATCTTAGTTTTATAATATTGTAATCTCAAACTTTTAAAAAAGTCTTTAAAAAAAGAGACAATTTTAAGCTTTTTTTACAAATTTTTTTTTATCATTATTTAAAATAAAGTAAAAAATCTGAGCTTGATGCGGGCTCTAGAATACTGTTGTGTATCAATTGAAAAAAAAATTATCTGAAAATATTCAATTGACAATGAGTTAGCCATATTTTCGTAAAATAATTTACGTCAGTCGAAATGGGCAACTAATAATTCGTCATTTGTTAATTCTATGACACGTGACTGCGAGTGCGTTCGCGTCTTTCATATGCGAGTAGTAGAGGGTCCTCTCACACTAATAACCATTTACGATCCAATACATTGACAAGTTCGTGCGACACCGAAACAATATGTGATTAAGGTTGCCTATAATTTGCTCCTTAATAAATAGCCGGCACCGGGGGCCTTAATCGAATTTAGCTATATTTTATTACTTTTCTTTTGTAAATATATACTTATAAACTATAACATAATAATCACTATAATGAATTAAATATAAAATTCTGTTATAATATTATTTTATTGTTAAAAATATTTTTGTCGCGGTAAAACCTCAATTCCTCCCACTGTGTGGCGATAACATTATACTAGTCTAATGATGATTATTAGCTATATTCATAGATCACACTAAGTGGAAATTCAGTGTATATCATATTTTAATATATAAATAATATAATATAACAAAAATTATTATTGCTAATGATATCGATGTGATATAATATATAAATAACTGAATAATTTAAAATTTGAAATATTCTTTGGAAATAAAAATAAAAATAAAACAATTCTTCAGTTCTCATAGTATATGGACCATGGACGTATAAAATAGTACATTTTTACACAAGAGGCTAAGAAGCATTTTAGGGGGGCTTAACAAAATTCTGGGGGGGGGGGCTATAGCCCCCTTAGCCCTCCTATTCTACGCCTATGGTTGCAGGGTGAAAAATCTTGTTTCTTAGGATTTGTTGCACCAACTATTATCGCTTTAAGGCTCAAGTTAATTAAGTTTACACATTTATGATTTAATATATTGTAAACAATTGGCTCATTTATTGTATTAATTGTTAAGGTGCCTTTACACTGTATCGTGTCGTCCATAATTTAGCACATCGTGTTAAAATTACAGTGTTTTGATTGGCTGAACATTGTGGTTACCTAATTAATATTTCATGTTACCAAGGGTTACCAGAAAGTTGAAAAATATTCAACTTTTCGTCGTGATATAATAGAAATATTGGTGTTGATTTAGCAATAACTAAGATTTTGAATATAAATAAGTTAAATTAAGAAATATTTGTAGGTGCACGTGATTGCACATGACGACAATGGCGTGCTGAATTGAGTTACTAAGAGTAACAACAAAAATGTTTGAAATTACTCATAATTTGTATTATTTTAAATCTACGTTATGCTTAAATGTATTTCAAATTAAGTTAAAGTAATATAAAAATATATTAATATGACATTTTAATATTATAATTTGAACAATAATTCTTAGTCGAATCAACAGTCATGAATGTCATTTTGACCACCATAATATATTCTATAGAGCAGGGATGGCAAATTTTTTTAACACTACGTGCCCAAAATTACCCTTTTTTTTTTAGAGCATGCCATGAAAAAAAAATTTAAAAAATTATATTTTGTTATATTATAACTTGATTGTATAATTAATGTATTAGTATAAAAAGGTTAGTTTAGTTACATAATAATAATAATATATAATAAATTATAATAATATTGCTTTGTTAATTATTTATTTTGATGTGATTTTTGTTGTTGAACACTTGCCAATTTGTTGATATTTGGTTTATAAATAGTAACTTTTAATAAAGTACATGCGGCACTGCATTCATCAATTAGTCGGCTTCTTAAATCAGATTTTATGAAATTCATTTCTGAAAATAGTGACTCGCATGAAGAAGTTGAAGAAAAAATAGACAAAACAGCTAATGCTACTATTTTTAAAGTGGAATAATCTTTTGGAATTTCATTCCACACTTTCAAAATCTTGTCCCCTATGTTTACGATCAATTTGTCTATCGCCCTATCACTCTGAATTTCTTCTAATTCATTTCTCAGTATAACGAATTTTTCTTTCTTCACCGAGGTAGGATTATTACTCTCAATAAACGTAGATAAGATAATCGTTAATGACCGATAAAAGCTTATGCTTGAAATATTTTTACCTATTATCTATATTCTATATAATATATAATAGTAAACATTATCGCGTGCCCACAAAATATTTTCACGTGCCACCTCGGGCACGCGTGCGACGGATTTGCCATCCCTGCTTTAGAGAATGGATTTGATAACTACAATGATATTAAATCAACCCACATGATACTCCAAAACGACGTGCGATAATAGGAGGGAAATGTACTGGATATCTAAATTTAGCACAAACTTCCCGCCGCCGTGGCTGCATCGCCCAATTTCCAAGATATTGATAACAACCGTTTTGTGTATCATTGTTAGACGTTTGCGTGTGTTTGTAAGTTATTACATTTTATGTGTGTGCAGTGTGCACTATTTGTAACCGGTGTTGTTTAAAACTTTAAAATAACAATTCATTTCCGTCTCAACGTTCTTCGCGATACCCGTCATATTACAACTAGCATATTGTTAATTTGTATACATTTATGCTACACAATGGATTCGTTTCAAGACCAGGTATATCTTAAATTAACTGTTTTTTTTAAAGAATTCAATTATTTATTGTAAATTAATGGTGTTCTTAAACGAATATTTCGCTTTCGTAATATAGTTTCTATTCCGAATTTATTCGAACAGCAGACAACTGCATTAACACAGCAGTCTGTTGAAGATCATTTTGAAAGTACTGAAGTCGAAGATATTTTAAATAATCATTATACAATCCCATCTACACCTATATTGGCTACATCAACGTCTAAAAACACGGGGGTGAAGTTGGGGGACCAAAGCTAGGGGACTATTTCTCGGACGACGAGTGATAAGAAAAATTTTATGGAAGGTTGCGTTTTATTATATTACAGGCGCCAAACATTTGTATTGCTGTCAACCACAAGATGGCGCTAACTTTAAACCTACATATTCGGAAAGCCAGGAAAATTTCCTATAGGATGCTCGTGGTTCTAGAGTGTACACGGCTTTCGGAGACATTGTAATAGGCGACCGACCGGGTCAGGGGACTATTTTTCATACGGCCGCCGCACGACGTGCAGCGGTTACCCGCGCGCGGTTTTTAATTTTTCCGACCGTGATCCGGAAGTTATTTATGTGACAACTGACCTAACCTAATCTTTATAATTAAGTATAAACTGATCTTTACTGTTATGAGCCACCATAAATTGGTGGCTTTTCAAAAATTGTTAAATAGCGAATTATAATAGATCGTAAGTACATAAATAATTGTTAATACTCTCATTTAATGACGTATTAGTTAAATCGTTGTCAGTTATATCCTCGAATGTTGCTCTTCTCGTTTGGTAGAAGTTTTTTTTTTACTTTTATTTATGTTAGTTTTGAATGTTTATATTACTGTGTATGATTTTAAAATGTTTTATAATATGTATCTTGCTAATATATTATTTATTTTTCATGTTTCTTTGAAGTTGTTTGTTACGAAAATTATAGTATTAATAACTCCTAACGTTCATTTAATGAGAGGTTCCTCATGTGAGACATCTTGCGTTTTTAATTATCATTTTATTTTTGGTTTTAATACGTAATGGTCTAGAATAATAATGGAACGTTAATGGTGATCGGCAGATAGCGTCCCATGATTCGTTTGAATCGATTATTTTATATTGGTATGATAAAATATTTTAAAATATTTTCTACAATTTAGTGTATTATAGTCCTTAAATTTTTCAATTTATTTTTTCGTTTTCTTTATTTTAGACTTTTGTAATGTCTCTACTTCCAAGGACGTCTGGAGGTGGGGCTAGTAAGGGTAGTTGCTGAGATGTGCTTCCGAATCTATTGGTACTAAATGACTTACGGATGGTTACGACCACGTGCATCACATACTAAAAGTTTGCCCCCCTTTTATTTTGAGTTAAGTATATGTCAGCAGGGTTTCAACGTAAGGCGACTGTTTCTTCACCAACCGTTTCAGTTTAGGTTCTTCTAAAACTTAATCTTGGGGTCGGTTAGTCTCGGAGTCCCTCCTAGGTTTATTTTGGAAAAATGTTTAGTTTTTATTCGACGTTTTTGAAACTCAAGATTTGGTTAGTTTGGAGGTCGGTGATCAAATTTTGCGTCTTGTGCCGAGACTGTGGGAGCCGTTTTCTTCGGTCTTTTGGGGCTTCAAAATTTCAAAATTTGGCTTTTTGGGTTTTTTGGCACGGACACCTATATTTTGGGCGCGGCGAACCGTTTTTGTCTTTGAGTGTTATAGAGAACCTGGCGCCGGATCGATGGATACTATGATCGAGGTTATCCGACTTTTGGTTCGGAAGTTATTTTTTTCGTGTATTTTTTTACTTAGAAAATTATGTATAAATATGTGTTTTTTGGATATTGAGTTTTCGTTTGATCATTACGAAAGATTCTAGTCTTTTGATGTATGGCGATTCAAAAATGGTTTATGGTCGAAGTGCGTATACGAGTGTACGACCATTATTACATTATAGCCAGGGTCGGACTAGCCCTGCACCGGGAGATCGGGAAAATTCCTGGTGGGCCCTATGCAATTTATATCTACCTATTAGGCCCTCTTTATACATGGCGATTGCCATGGCAATATGATTCGTGATTTATGCAATACGTGGATTGAAAGGACCACATAATATGAAATTTTTTGAAAATTAAGTATTAAAATAGAGAATCTAATAATAGTTTAATGAATATGATAAAATACCCGTTGTTGGCCGCACGAGCCCGCCAGACACAACACTGAATTTTGTAGGGTATTACTTATTAATTATTAAAGGTAGAGTATTTTTAAATTGTATATTTTATTTGCTGTCTGTCCGTGTTAGCTGATATACGTCTGTGCATAGTGCAGATTATTTTATTACGTATTAACGTATTACCGATTCGTAATATTGTCACAGCGATTTGTGACATCGTATATGCGTATTACATAAACAAAAGTCGACATCTAGAACTGTTTTATAAAAACATTTTGTAATTTACATTTTACAGCTTTACAGTTATATGTTACCTTATGGCTTTTAATAATATGTACCTTGTCGTCCTTATCAACTTTTATTTATCGTATATTAAATTAAAATGTTAGTTAGTTGTTACTTATACTAGGTTAAGATTAGTAATTGACACGTATGAAACGGTTTGAAACTATGGTACTTGGTACTGGCTACTGGCTCTTCACAAAACATCAAGTACTATTAAGAAATTTAAAAATGTATATTTTATATAGGTAGGTTTGTACTTATATATTTAGTTTTTTTAATAATACTAATTTAACAGTCAAAAATACTAGCCTTAGAATTAAACTTTTCAAAACGTTCATTGTAGAAGGTTACCTACAAAATTACACGGCACAATAATTTATTGTAATTTATTGTATTATAAACATTGAATAAAACTTAGTTCGTTGTTTATTTTATTATTTTTTTAGTAATTTTATTTATTTCGAATAAATAATGTTTAGTAAATAAAATAAAATTATAAAAAAAAAGCGGGTGAGTGGATGTCACTCTGCTGTATTATAGTAGGTTATACTAATTTGTATAATGGATGGTATTAAATTTGAATTCAGTGAGTATCATCATTGTATACGAAAAACGATTCTGAGCAAAGACGGTTTGTCAGTCTAGGATATTTTATTCTATATTTATGATAGTTTTATTAATACGGTAGCCGGTTGGTTGAATTTAATATAATTTGCATATTATCATTTTTGTATATAATAATATAATTAAGAGTTAAGAAATGTCAAGTACCCAAGAATAATATTATACAATTACATCAAAATAATTAAAATCGTTATTCTTGGTTTTTTCGTCATTTCTAGAGTTAGCACTTCCAGGATTTCCCGGGATCGCTCCCGGGAAGAAATATTCCCGTTCCCAGGAATTCCCGACAACGCCAGGAACGAGAATTCCCGGTAATTAAAAAATTGTCGAAGTGTCGAAGCAGTAAACATATAATATTATTAGCACGATAAAATAACATCATTAATTATCATGATTATTAGTACGTTTTTTTCTGTCATCTATATTGGCATCACTGCATCGGCAATAATCATGACCACTCGCCACTATTTACAACAACAAATTCATTTGTTTTAGTCAATTTCTTTGGAAATACTTTGACAACTAAAAATCAAGTTTTTAAATATGTGTGTATGGTTAAAAGTATTCTTAAAACTGGTTTTAAAGTTCAGGGTCTAAAATCAGTTGGTGGATCTAAAACAAATTTTAAAATTATTGATGGAGATGTATCAGTGGTAAAAATTACAGTAAATTTGTTATGCTCTTCACCAATTTCTCTTTTTCTCATCAGCCGTGTTACATCATTACATGATAAAATGTGTGTGTTTTTCAAACCCAGCTTAAAAGCGTAAGACAACAAACAAATATCTATAATAAAGTTACACAACCAGTTTTCCCCAGACAATGAATTAAAATCTAGGAATTGCAGGTCTGTCATGATATCACAATTTTGGTCGCTAGATAATATGTAACTATATTTTCCAACTAGATAATCTCTATTCTTAGGCATTTTAATATCTTTGTAGTACGTTAAGTCTTTCGGGAGCATATTTCGGTGAAAATCTGTCGTTTGCACAACTCGTTGAAACGGAGATTTATGACTGCCAGGTGTTGAAACCGATTTCATTAAACAATTATCGTCTAATGGTTTACTCAAATCATGTACGACCATGTCGTTGTTAACAGGTTCATCAACAGTGAACCTTGTCTCATTGTCACATTCCATAACCACAACGCTTTCAATACCATCGACCACTTTGCGCGAAATGTTATTTTCATCTGCTGTATTGGTAATGGTCGAAGACTTAGGGATTTTTAACGATAGGGCTGCGAAAGGACGGTAATGGGTATGTTGTAGATATTTATGTTGTTTTTCTTTTTTCCCCAAACTTTCTGTTGCGTCCAAATGGTTATGGCTAGAAATTTCTGAGATTTTTCTTTTCCCACTTACTTTGGTAATTATCTGCCTAGACTTATTGTCAAAATCAAGTACAAGTTTTTTTTCTAATATTATACTTTATTTGTTTGTGCGCATTCATCACTCGTTCCCTCATAAGTTTTAAAAACCGACCGCATTACCACCTTCGGTCGCCATCCAGTATGTCAATTTTTACCGTTTTGAACCAAGATTCAACGGTAGCATTACTTTGGCATATTTCAATGCCATTGTTGACTTTATTGTTCATAATAGGTGTCCAGAGTGCTAAGAAAGGTACACATTTGACTATAAACTCGTGTAAATATGATTTATCGTAATAATATTCATTACTCATATTTTCATTACTTACAGAACAATTTAGTAAGTCACTAGATTTAACATGTTCTTTGATAGACTGAAATCTACAGTACATCATGGAATTACTCGTATCGGATTCGCATAGAAATTTATTTATCTCTTCTGAATAATCTTTGCCTTCGTTATTCGATTCATTCGACAGTTGGTGGTTAACATTACACTTGTCTGCTGTCATCGTACTAATGGCATTTTTGGTTTTATCTGTACTACACGGAGACAACAATATTACTGAAAATATTTTGAACCAATTTTCAACATCTTCCAAACTCTTTGCGTTAAATAGTAAACATATCCAATCAATAACATTATTTCTTTTCGTTTTTTCTACAGTTGCTGTTTGTCTCAGATTGAAAATATGTTAAAACATGGTTTACTATAATTTTTGTGTAATGATTCGCACAGATGTTTATGATTGTGACATTAGACCCGTCATTGTTTTCAACCAATACTCGGTAACACCAGTTAAGGTAATCGAATATGGATGTAAAACCATTCCATCCTATACACAAGGCATTCATTTGTGCACAACTAAAATCCATCACTATGTTTGTGAATACGGGTCAAGTCAGTTTGTGTTTCAGAACAAATGCTTTAAAAGCGTTCAACCATTGCGAAATTGCAACTATGTCGTGTACTGCACTAATCATCTCAACAACGGGACACGTGACACTTGAATTTCTAGGTAAAGGGACATTTACAGCTAGAACATAGTACAGAACTCTTTTGGTGTTCTTGTCAATTTTCCTGACCAATGTTTAAGTTGCACCAAATAACCAGTTACTGACTTTTGATTTTTAATCAGTTTTTTTAGTATGTCCAACTGTTCTTTACTATAGCAGTGCGCAGACGGTATACTGACATGCTGAACAAAGTTGTTTTCTTTATCGTTACACATCAGTAAAATATCATGAAAATCATCTTTATCATAATCATCAGCTGTCAAGGCTTCTGATCTGATTTTTCTGACGACATCATCTGATTTAATGCCTTGTAAATTGCCACAATTCAATTGAGTTGACGATGCCAATTCAACGGTGTCTGACCTGAAGGAAAACGCTTTAGTTTTTTTTTTAGCGCTTCTTTGTTCAAGTCTCGTTGAAATCCTTTTACATGGTTCGTGAGACCATTGTCATCTGGATTGTGATGGTAATTTAAACCAGAGCTATACACATTCGCCACAAACTTTCCGTTTTCAGGACTGACTTTAATTCTAAAAGTCTTACACCCCTCGTGGCTACAATACATGTACACTGACGATTCTCAGAATTTACTTACTCAACTTTTGATAAATCATCTTTTTCAAGACAATAGCAAGTAAGAATATTTTTCATAATAATAGTTAATGGATAATTTTGTATCAGGATTAGAGGTAGCAAATGCTGTACTTGAAAGTTTTCTAAGGGCTATAAATCGTTTTGATGTTAATTAAATCAAAATAAAACAATATGCTATTTAGAGCTGAAAAGATGTTAATTTTTGTACATAGAAATACTGATTTCATCAATTTGGGAACATACCTAATATAATAATATATTAATTAAATATGCTGTGATAATGTAAAATAAAGTATGTAAACTTTTTATTTACTAAAAAAATAAGAATAAAAAAAATTGTAAAGTGATGTAAAAGTCACATATTTAAGATAACTAAATCTTGAATCCAAAACTTAAGTCTGCACACACCTATGGGCTATGATTATTTACTGTACTTGCAGTAAAAAAAGACATTTGAACACAATATAGGTATAAGATAGATAATCATTAATTGTATTGTTTGTTATTACAGAGGCACTGGTCGAATTCTTTAGAAAAATTGCGAGTTTAATAATTGAAATATTTCCCAAATAGCAAAAGGTATAAATATTATAATATACTTCTTCACATTACAAATTTATAAATCTATCATTATTTTTAATTAATTCTTAGTAAATTAAATCAATAATATAATTTTTAGAGTGTTTACTTTATACCGGCCAAAACAGAAGGTGCACATGCTAAAGGAAAATTAATCAAACGATGGAAAAATGTGGCTAGGCAACTACGATCAACCATTAAAGTTAATTTTTGTATTGGTTTTTCATAAAACTTAGATTCCATTATTTGTATGGCAATAAATATTTAAATACATTCCTTTTAAATAAAGTATAATTTAAAATCATTTTTACATTTAAAAAAATCAAAATATGTATAAATCAATTAGTATTTGTTTAAAATTTAAATTTGACCAATGTTATATAATATTTATATGAAACAGCTAATTCCTTTTTTTTCTTACATTCAACAATAATTTTGTATCATATCAGATGATCTTAAATTTTAAAGATTTTTCAAATTCTTTAAGAAAATTATTACTGAATTACTTAAAAATTACATGGTTTTTTCATTTATAGAAAATGTACATGCTGCCAAGCAATGGTTGGCAAATGATGGACTAACAGCAAGTTTTTATGATGTTATGTCTAAGTGGCAATATACATCAGAGTTAAGAAAAAGTGAAATTATAAATCCTAGCAGTCAATGTTTATCAGACATTTTTAAATCATGGCCTGTTCTTGAAGGTCCAAGAGGATTTGAATTGGTATGTTCTTTGTATTTTTATTTATTATAAATAAGAAAATATAAATTACATAGACTAAGAAACTTTTTTTTAATAAATATAAAAAAAATCTATTTTTATTTCCAGATTATTAAAGACTGAGTTATATTACTCAAAAACGAATGAACAATTTAAGGATTGGAATTGTTTCTTGCATAGTTGGGATATATTTACTGCTAAACTTTTAAAAATTAGGAGAAGTTCTATAAAGGACAAATATGCTTGTAATCTCTTGACAGTATTAGATTTGGCTGAACTAAATGGAAGTATGTATAATAATTTATTTTTATTAAATTACAACTTTTTTTACTATTTCAGCTCAATATTTGTATTTTTTAAACATTTCTGATCTGAAATATAAAAATATATTACTGTATAGTGGAAGTGTACTCCTATACAAAATGCATATAAATACCAGTTACTCTAGTTTTACATACATATTTTTATGTTAAGTAACAATTTTTATGTATTTGTATGTTGGTCCTATAAAATTAAATTATCAATAAAATCTTATAAGCCTAATTTTTTGGGGGCCCAATCAAAAATAACTAAGGTTTTATTATTATGTTTATAATTATTAACCAAACTATGTTTTACTAAATTACTTTGATTTATATTTATTTTTTAGATGTAAAAACAACAAATGCTTTGAAACTACTTTTGCTTCCTTTTTTAATTCCAACCAAAACTCTAATTTGCAATATAACCCAAAACGAACAAAATAAATCTTGGAAGCCATCTTTACTGGAATCTGCTTCAGCCTTTTCTTATTTTTGTACAGTCAGTTGTTCTATAACATTTTTAATTTATTTATTCTTGTGATAACTTTCAATTTGAATAGAATCTCTTTGGACTTCAGAAAGACATTGAGAAAAGGCGTTCAAACTACAGTCAACAAGGAGCCACTATACAACCTTACATAACCATTGTTGGGAAAGATTATAACTCAATTGATAGATGTTATATTAGGGTAAATCAAAAGTTATGGTCGTTTGATTGTCCCGTTAAAGCGCGTTTGAGGTTTGTTTTAAATCTTATTTTGTATTCAATTATTCCTATCCCAAGGAGTGTTATGACCCTTGGATAGTGATTCAACAAGAGTTGTTTAAACTTGTAACTATGTATGATACATCAACTGCAACTACAACTTCAGTTATTAGTAAACTAAACTCATTATAAAAAATAAAACATTTTCCGTTTTTAATTAAGTTGTAACTGTAATATTAACATTAGTATAAAATACTATAACTAAATAACAGAAAAATATTTACTTTAAATATTATATTTATTACATTTTGATATTTTAATTAATAAAAAGTAAAAATAAAATGTATTGCTGCGTGTTATGTAATTTAAGATGTTCATCGGCTTATTTTGCATTTCAAAGTCTATCATAACTTTAATAGTCAATCAATATACACATGTAACCAAGGAGGATGTGTGAAGGATTTCCAAGGGTCAGAACGATTCAGAAAGCATTTAATGGTAGTTCATTCCCAGAATGTTGAAACAGCTAATTTGGATACTCCACTATTACAATTTACCAATGATTTAAATAAATCTTCATTCGAGCATGAATCTTATCAAATTTGTAGTGCAGCTAATACAACTTCTAGTACATCTTATAATGATATTATTATTAACTATGTATTAGAATTTATTACTAGTTTGTATACAAAACCAACTGCAACAGAAATCCTAATTCAGCAAATAATAGATGGAGTATCCATGTTATTTTCCAGTGAGATTATTTTACATTTGAAAAACAAAGTCATGTCTCTTTTAGAAGTATGCAGTACTGCAGATAAAAATGAAATTATGTCAATGTTTAATAATTTAGAAAATCCTTTCTTAAACTTTAAAACTGAGTATCAACAAATGAAATATTTTGAGTGCAATAATTTAATTTTTAAATCTAAAACAATAGTGTTAGGCTTCACTCCTGAAACAAGTGTTTTAGATAGACAAATAATGGTACCAGCTGTCCAAGGACACTTATTACCCATTAAACAAAATCTAAAACTGTTCTTTGAACTTCCTGAAGTTTATAATACAGCCTTCGAGTATACTGAAAATGCTATGAAACAAAAAGATATTCTTACATCATTTTTAAATGGTAGTACTTGGAACTTTGTAAGTCAATTAAAAGTAAATTTTTTGATAAAATAGTTTTTCCTATTTTCCTTTATGACGACGATGCTGAAATGGGAAATCCATTAGGGTCACATTCAGGGATTCATAAAATAGGATGTGTATACTATACAGTAGCTGCTTTTCCACCAGAATATTTATCGTCCTTAGATAACATATTTCCCACCTTTTTATTTCATTCTTCAGACCGAGGAAGCTCAAAGTTTAATAACAAAACTATTTTTGCTTCTCTAATTAAAGTATTCATAGATTTGCAAGAAAATGGAATATTTATTTCAGTAAATTCAGTTAATATTCAGGTATATTTTGTTCTTGGATTAGTGTTGGGGGATAACTTGGGTCTCAATTCTGTACTTGGTTTTGTAGAAAGCTTTTCAGCAAATTATTATTGTAGAATTTGTTGTTCTCATAAAACTAGTCTTCAAAAAATGCTCTTTGAAAGTACTGAATGTCTTAGAAATGCCGAAAATTATAAATTAGATGTCCTAAAAGCCAATGTAGCTGAAACAGGTATACGTGAACTATGTGTATTCAATGAAATTCTTAATTATCACGTCACTGTAAATAATGTATGTGATTTTATGCACTACATTACAGAAGGAGTTGCACGTTATGATATGGCCTTAATTATTACACACCTAATAAAAGATAAATATTTTACTTTAGAATGTTTAAATAATTGTATAATGTTATTTGAATATGGTTTCTCAGAAAAAAAAAATTCACCACCCGCAATTAATCAAAATCACTTGAATAATGGTTGTATAATTATGTCATCTTCAGAGATGCTTTGTCTAGTGAGATATTTTGGATTAATGGTTGGTGAGCTGATCCCTATTAAAACTGAAGTTTGGAAGTTATATTTAATGTTACGTAAAATTGTTGATATTTGCTGTTCAAGAAAAATTCATCTCGAATATTCTTATTTGTTAAACAATATAGTTGCTGAACATAATCGGCTATATTTATTATAATCTCAAAGTACTCTTTAACCAAAATTTCACTTTCTGACCCATTATGGCAGTCTTTTAATTAAAAACGGGCCTTTAATATTGACTTCTTCAATACGTTTTGAAGCAAAACATAAAATTTTAAAAGCTTTTGCTAATTTAATCCCTTTCAATTAACCTTTGTTATACACTTACAATTAAGCTTCAATTGCAAATGGTAAATCGATATTTAACATGAACTGGTTTAAGAACAGATTTAAAGTAGGTCAAAGTTGTATTATTTGCCCAACTGTTGAAATACCATCTAGTTTCTTAAAACAATTACCTATTGAATTAAAATCATTTGTATCATGGATGGATTTTAAAGGTATATCTTATAGAGTTGGTATGGTCATAGTATTATAAGTGTCTTTAGACAGTTGTATATTCGGAAAAATAATAAAAATAGTTATAGGTACCTCAATGATACCATATATAATATTTATTCCATTAATAACTATTGGTTTCGACAGCCATTATCATGCTTATCAAGTGGAATTAGAATCTGAATTGCAACTTTTTGGTAGTTATTTAACTAATTTACCAGATACAACTCCTACTATTATTAGAACTTTAAGTAATGGAACTCTGTTTGTATCATTAAGATATGCATTATAATTTAAAATGTAATATACTTTTGTTATTTATTATACCTATCTGTATATTTTATTTACAATGTATTGTTTTGCATATATTTTATTACCTATTTATGTAATTGTACTTGTGAAGTAAATAAAAGTTTGATTTGTATATAAAACTGAAAAAATTGTTCATTTATTTACCTTATATTATGTATACTTATTTATGTATACAACATGTGTATAGTGTATGTATTATGTATAGTGTATACAACGTATCATAAATCACAAATTTCAAAAATCTTAATTTGTAAGTATGGCTTGGTAGACTTTAAGCCGATTTCAGCAATATTAGTTAAGTATTTATTATACTGCAGTAGTGCAGTATTTAGTTAAAGGTAAGAAATATTCAAAATTATGTGGTAAAAATAACATATAAGAAAATTATTTTGAATATTTAAAATGTGTCGATTCAATATTTTTTTTTCATTTAAATCAATAAAATAATTGGGGTTATTTTAACACTACATAGTGAAATTCTACATTAGTTTCTTCTTATTAAATAACTACAATTATTAAGTTAAATTTAAGTAAATTGTATTTGATCTAAATTATAATTAGAGTTAATTTCACTAATAGTTTGAGTTATATTAACAATAACATACCTTATTATAGCCACCCATAATATAATTGTTTCGAATAAGGTTGGGGTTATTTTAACTAGGAATTGAAACGGAGATAACTACCAATTATGTATTTAGAATAAAAATATATGATCAACATTTAGTTTTTGTTAAATTGACAACAAATTAGGACTGGCTGGAAAACGACGTGCACTTTTCTATGTGTCGGTAACAACGGCTTAATTGTTACCAACTATAATTTTACAAAATAGCAAAATATAATATATTATATTATTATAATATTACCTATTATATATATTTTATAATTTATACATTTTATTATTATTTTATTATACAAAAATGACTTCATTTGTTCAAGTATGTTTTTTATATTATTTTTATTATTTTTATATTATTCATGTATTTACTATTTAAAGTACCTAATAATGAACAATAGCCTAGAATTATTGAATATTAGCTAAATGAATTATCAAAAACAAAATGTTATTCTAGACTATTGTTCATTAGTACAAGAACAAGTAATATTTACAAGTATTTACAATATGTACAAGTAATATTTTGTACTGTCAGGTATCAGTTTGTAAATTGTGCAAAAACTTTGTAGCAAAAAACCAGCATCATACATGCCTGTCAAGTAATGGTAATTTTATGTTTTATTTTGTTTAAAATGTTTTAACCATGTTTTAATTTAATATTATTTGTTATGGTAAATCTTGTCAAGCAACCATTAACACGTAATATTTCTACCACTACAAAAATTACTAAAGAATTACAAAATACAAAAGTAATGGATATTGGTGATGATGAAAATGATGATAATGATTTTGAGGAGTTCAAAAAGGCTGGTGAGTTTTTAAAAGAAGATTACTCATGCCTAATAGAATTCATAGAGCCATTTCGCCTAATTTGGGATCACAAAATGAATTTAATTGAGAGATCAGAAAATATTAAAGATCGTTTCAAGAACCAAGTATTTGTGCAGTTCGAAGGTAAATTATTACAAATTAATTTAGCTGTAGACTATAATGCAATATTTTTTAAAATAAATTAAAATAGTAGGAATCAGGTATAAACTTTGTAGTACATTGTACATTTTAAGTGAATTATAGTCAAACATTAAAATGTTTTGGCTCATGAATATGTTTTCGATCTTTCATAAACAAATTTTCGATAGATTCATTATCTTATATAATTTTGAAAATCACAAATTAAAAAAGTGGGCATGTGAGTACTGCTCTGCTGTACGATAGGCATCAGAAAGGACGTGTTAAATTTGAATTCAACTTTTTAAACTACAGATTAATTTTATCTATGCTCCACCAGCCACCTAGCTACTAGTAACCAACCCCTAGTAACCTGACAGATAGAAAAAGAAATGCACATCATTGTAAAATCAATACATTCATCGCTCTAATCAGAATCTTAAAATGGGGGAAGTCGGAATACAGTATAACTTTGAGGGCGGTAGAGTGAATTTGATTATGTATTTAACACTTTAAAATAATGCAAATTCAGCTTCGAATTATGACTAATTAATTAATCATCAATTTTTATTGTCACTATTATATTATCCAGGAAAATATACTGTGTCTACCATAAAAAAGAGCTGGTCATATTTAAGACAAAAGTATACAAGAGAAAAGAACTGAGACCTAGTGGGAGTGAAGGTAAAAAGAAACAATGTATCCAACTCAAACATTTGACGTTTTTGGATAATATGATTGAAAATAATAAATGGTAAATTAATATAAATACTATAGTCCATAATGGTAGTCTTAATTTATAATATATTATATTTATATTCTGTTTCAGTACATCTTCCAACCTTGCAAATGATGACAGTATCTTCTCAGCTGATTCTAATGTAACAGAAAAAAATCCAAAGCGTAAACAAAGTGAGTTTCCTATAAGCAATGAAATATTAAAAAAATGTTTTTAAAAATATATAAAAAAGAATAAAATAAAGTTTTTAAACCATTTACAGCAATGTTATAATGGCCGCTTTTTCATAAAAAAAAAAATATTTCATTAACATTTTGGAAATTTATTTTAATTATTTTTTAGTCATTTTTAAAAAGAACAGAAAAGATTTTTTATATATTTTGTAAAATGTTTCTAAATGTTTTTTAAACTTATGCATCAATGTCAAAATGTTAGTGTTTTCAGTTACATTTAAAATATATTATTCTAGGTAAATAATATTATTTATTAAAAGTTAATTTTTTGATGTAATACACACAATAGATAGGTACACATATTTATAATCAATAAACACTTAATACAAAAATTTGCTCATTGTATTTATTTATAATTCAATAACTAAATCTATAATTATTTAATCTATAATTAAATCTTATAATAATGTAAATACAATAAGTGAAAATGTATACCTTTTAATTCTGGTTTCGCTTTGAGCCATTCATGGGCTTATGAATTCAACAATCCCAGTTTTTGTAGTACTAGGGAATTTATATTGTATTGCAGCTAATAAAAATAAAACATATGATATAAATTAATGTAATACAAAATACATTTTATTTTGAAATAAACTTATCTATAATTTTGAATATTATTTTATAAAATTGTATGATTTACTACAAAATATATAATTATAACATTAATAATTCCATAGAAAAGGCAGTTTATAATTAGCAATTTTGTGTGTAATTCAAGGATATGATACTTCTTTGAAAATATTAAAATTATACATGATAAAAAAATAATTCATATGAATATTGCATACCTATTACAACTTTATGAATTGGGCTTGCTTCAAGACTTTTTTTTGCCCCTTCCAACTATAGTCTGCTATGAATTCATCTAAAAACATAATTCTTATAGTTGATGTTGTCATTTTGGATAAACTCTTTATAGCACCAGTGGTAAATGCAATTGTAGATACCTATTAAGATAGTTGTACCTTATTAAAACAAATTTTAAAATACAGAAAATATAATTGTATATTGTAATATATAATGAAATAAAATTAGATTATACATGGAAATTTAACAAGTTTAGGAAATTTGATTATTTTAGAAAGAATTTTTTTTTATAAGGTACTATTTTTTTTTTTTAAATATATATATTTTGTTTCAACTAAAAAATTTGTTTCTTATTCTAATAATATGCTTTAACCTTGGCTTATTAATTTAAAAGTAAAAATGTACTATATTATTAAAAAAATGTATTATATAATTTAACTAATACAGTAGTACATATTATTAAGTATTAGTTAAAACATTCATGCATATATTCCGGCCGGAATAAGAACATACCCTGGAGGCGGACCAAAACAGGTTTGTAGTGCGCTGATCAGCTCTGATTGGCTGAAAAATGGCAAGGAGGTGTTGGGGAACGGGTGAATAATGGCAAGGCGGTGGAAGGGAACCGGTTGCCGCTTGCGCGACGAGGTACGTTCTTATTCCGGCCGGAGTATAGAAAATGATTTAAAGTTAACTACCTATCTTTAACATTTCATAATTACCAGTTTATGGAAATATTCAATGTCTTCAAGTTTGTTTACTAAAATGTTAAGACCATCTTCATTTTTTATATTGTCCATTTCAAAATTAGATACAGTTACTACAATTTTTCTATCATCAACATCTTTATCAATGAGCTGGTGTTTAATAAAAGAAACAGTATTTCTTGATTTCATAATATTATCGGCTGCAATTATAATGGTACATTTAAAATTAATAACTTGAAAAATAATCTGCTAACTATTTAAAAATTTTAACTCGCCAGAAATGAAACACAGGTCTGATAAAGAACATCGATGTTCATTCTTATTTCTTACTATAACGTGTACCTATTAATGGACATACAGGCTTAAAACACATATCATTGTCGACTGGAGTACTTATAATAGGACTAAAAGTTGAGCTTGCAGTAGAAGGTGATGAAGTTGTTATTGAATTAAATGTCCTCTTTGAAGCAGATTTCATCAATGTAGGTGGAGGAGTAGGAAACGAACGTTCCATGGATGGTACACTGGCTTTTAGTTCTTGGATTTTAGAAGAAATGGTCAAAGGATGCATTTCATCATCATTATCCAAAACATTATCTTCACCGGTACTATCTATTTCAAAAAGTACTCTTGAAGAAGTTGTTTTTTTTCGGCAACCTTTTCCTCTCTTTTTAAAGTCTGACTCTAAATTTGATTCGCTTTGTTTTTTATTTGCTTTTATGATCATTTTGTATCCTCTCTCATAATCACTTATAAGAATAAATCAATTTAAATATAAGGCTTAAATTTCTAAATTTTAGCACAATTATTATTATTTTTTTTATATTATATTTTAGGGGTAATAACTTTTAAGTTAATGATAGATTGCATGGCATCAAAATAACGCAAAAAAATAGTCAATAATGCTTGTTTCATAATTAACTGAAAATTATAGTAATAAGAACAAAGTAAACTGATTAATAGCAAAACAAATTTCTTACTAAATTAATTAGAAAAATTATACTTACTATTATCATGCTCAATAATAACCATACTGAACACTTCCCAATCCTCTTTAACATCGGTGTTCTCTTTTTCCAACTTCTTTATAGTACTTACACGAGCAACAGGGTATAAACAGTGTCTATCATTTACGATCCACTTTTTCGGTACTACATCATAGTATGTTATTTCATCAGTATCAATAATTTTGATTAGTGACCACATTATTATATTATCTGAAAATAAATTGGATAAAATAAGTGTTGTATAAATAAAATGCATTGTATTTTATACATATTAAACCATACCTTATATCTAGGTATATTTTTTCTGTTTATTATTCTCTTCCTTAAATAAGTCTAACATAAACTACCTAATACAGTAGTCACTCAATAATTCGAAAAACTCCATAAATCGAACTAAAAGCTTAGTCCCCTGAGAAAACCTCTATAATTAGAAAAGAATACATGTATTCCGGTCCCCTCGATAATTCGAAATGTCTGTCAGTGTGGGACACACCCTACAATTCGAATTTTTTTTTCCAGAATCTCTATAATTCGAATTTTCTTAAACGCAATTATATGTATGTTCAATAAGTTCATATGTGTAAAGATTATGTACAATCTATCTGACGTACTCGTAATGAAACTAATAAATATTATCGTAGCTTATAAATATATTATCGTACCTTACCTAACTATATATATATATGTATAATAAATAAATGCCAAAATAAATGTAATATGTACAATGTACATACAATTTTTCACCTTTCTTTAATTCGAATTAATTTTTTTTCCCTCGATTATTCGAACACTCGGTAAATCGAAAACCTCTATAAATCGAATTTTAAGATCGGTCCCCTGAATTTCGAATTATCGAGTGACTACTGTATTTAAAATACAAACTATTTACATAATCGTTAAATTTACATCGTTTAGTATTTAAGTTTTATATTAAATTAACTAATATTTTATTTGTTTTAGAAGTAATGTTCTCCATAAAACTGTTCATAAATCTAATTCTTTAAACATTATAATATTAAAAATATAAATATTTATCCTAATAAATAATCTTTACATATACAATATCGAATATTAAATTTACATAAATGAATTATAGGTAAGACAATATATGACTGATTTTTGTAAAGAAAATAAATATATTTTAAACAAATTTCTGAAACTGGCCACATTTTTAAGGTGGAAAAATGTTGAACTACATAAATTCCAAGTGATGAGCTATTACATGACACAGAATAGTAATCTTCTAGTAATACAAATTTTTTTACCAATGATAACTTCAGTTTTTAGTGACTTTGAATTAGCAAAATTGTGCACCATTATAATATCACCATTCTGTGACCCATAACAATTATCAGGTTTTGTTATTCTCAATTGAAAGTAAAGAAAAATATAAACCTTGTATTGTAGCCCACAACAATTTGATACTAGAGGACCATCACAGTAAATATGTGATATTTTTGGTAATAATAATTGTTGAGGAGTTTCAAAATAGTTTTCTAGTGAAAAACATTCACCTAATCGATTACAGATTTGTTCAGCTGGTTTATTATATCCTCGGACTATAGATTTATTTTTTTGCAAATAATTTTCAAATTGAAAAGTAGATATTGTTTCTAAAGTAAAATTTGATGTTATTCCTGAATAGTAATCAGAGTCATCTACTAAATGAATTAAACCATGAAAATTATGAGTGATCAAGTCTTTACTATACAGAAGAATAAAGTCTCTAACAAAATTACATTGTAATGACCTTGCATAATGACGCATCTCACTATCTATACACATTTTAGGAGACAATAAAATAGTCACTGCCAAATGAAGAGTTAGGAAGTGCTCATATTTTTAATGGTTAGAACAGATTTTAAGACAACTGGTAATAAATATAACAAAAATGTGCGAAATTCTGTTGCTTTCTAACGAAGTAAAAGCTTTACTCTTTTGGTGTTCTAAGTCAAATAAGTAAATGAATCTTTTTTCTAGACTAAAGGTGCCTTTACACTGTATCGTGTCGTCCATATGTTGTTTTTTTATCACATTCTTGGTAGAATGTTATCTATAAGGTTAACGAATGTAACCGCGTATCACGTTACCTTTTATCATATTAGCATGGTTTTTGGCGGGCCACGATTATAGATTATAATAATATATAGTTTATTATAAAATATTATAATCAATTTTTAATTTTCTATTTTTCTAGTTACTAATAATATTAGCATATTATACGTTCCATATATTTTGTTACACGTTTTATGTGTATTGTTTTGTCGTTTTAATATATTAGGTACATAATTTAACAATATGAAACTGAGTATTATAACTATAATCTCCAGTTATATAGAAGAAAAATAATAATCTTGTGTTGTTTAGAGGAATTATCAAATCAATCTGCTAAGTAAAAACATAATATAACCAACTTTTAACATTTTAATTTATAATATGCATATTACATAAATATTAATCCATAGTTATTTTAGGAAAAATCTTAATAGATTGTATGTTAGGCCAATTTTCTTAGAAAGACCAAAATATGGTCAGTAAGTATACTTCAAAAAAACATCAGCTGTGTAATTCATTACTATATTTTAATTATATGTGAATGGATTCCACATGTTTTGAAGAATTGTTAGTTTTAGTTGGACCTAAACTAGTAAGGTTATTTACTAGGCCAGACTGTCTATCTGTTGGAGAAATTGAATCTGCCACTATTAGATTAAAATGTAATTAGTAATAACTGTATTGTTTTATATTCATATTTTTTTATAATTTTAAATTTATAGGTACTTGGCATCTGGACAAAGTATAACAGATATAACATATGCATTAAGATAGACTTGGTATAACGAAAGAAAGAATTAAAAAAAGTTATCATAAAAACTTACGCGGCAATACTAAAATGCTAAGCTAAAAAAAAAAGTAAAAAAAATGCTAAAAACAAAAGTAAAAATATTGGCTAAAAAATCCCGCCAGTTTCAATCATATACTGATAAAATAAATTTTCATAAATAAAATATTTTGAAGTGGAAGTGGTAGTTGTTGTAGTTGAACTGGTTGTTGTAGATGGGGTGGTGGTAGATATTGTCGTTGGACGAATGGTAGCTGGATAATGTACATTTGCGGGTCTGTAAATATAATAACAAATTAATAATTTTTGAACAAATCAAATTTAAATTTCTGAATACTAAGTACGTCATATTGCCATCCAAATTAATATAATTCTGATGCTAACTCTTTGTTAATATATTATCTGACGTGTAGAATCTGTTTATCTAAACGTTCGGTGAAAATTTCAGTTGTCTACAGTCAATGGAGCGGTGGTTCGAAGAAAGTACCTATATTTGAATCACGTGTTTCACAAAAATATTAGTGGTTAGGTGTACTATGGTTAGAAAATGTTATTTGAACATTTTTTAAATTTTGGTTATTAAATTAGAAATATAATGTTTAGCCATGCACGTGTACTCTGCTTAAGTCATACAGTAACAGAAAATTGTACCTAAAGCTAAAGCTATTTACTGTATAGTGTATATACCAATTAATATTTGTATATACCCATTATTTTACCACTTTCAACCTAAAAAATTACTACTTGGAGAACAGTGAACATTTTTTAGGGTGGGTGGTGTTAATTTTACTTAGTGTAAGAATATTAAATGTGAGTCGAGAGGAAAAAAGTTCTAGTCGCCACTGTCTACAGTTATTTGTTTTTGAATTTAACACATTGGAGACGAAGACCGTGCCAGACACGGTTAATATTTTAAGATACGAGAGACTGCAGTATTTATACGAAGATAGTACGTTGAGGACGAACGCCGCGTTTAACGTGGTATGATTGTTTAATGCATACGGACGATCATTTCCCGCCAATAATTTATTGTGTGGACGGGCTGATTTCTCATGTTTTCTCTAGTTGTTTACTCGATATTGAATAATGTGATTAACCTGTTTTTTTTTGTCGAACTCTCAGAGTGTAGATCTAAAAATAGGTCTAAAAATAAATATCATAATCAAATACCCGATATCAGTTACATACCGGCAAATACGGCAATACCGATGTTCAAAACAAAAAGTCGACCGAGATATTTATATTATATTCCGTATTGTTATAACTATGACTGTATAGATAGTTGGAATATGGGACTAATTTAAAATAGTATAATTGTTTTGTTTTGATAATATTATTTTTCTATACACACACAATATACGTGATGTTTACAACTTTCAATAAAATTTCAATTATAATTGAATATAAATAAAATATTGATATGCGGTATACGATTTCTTGTAAAACACGGTGCTCGTCCTTTAGACGTAAAAATATTGACCGTTTTAAACACGGCATCCGTCCTCAACGTTGCAATGTATTAAAATAGCAACGTCTGTAATATGTTTAAAAAAAAATTAATTTTTTACGCTTATAAACCCATACAATACAAAATGGTGACATTATATTTTCGAAATTTATAATTTAGTTATAAAAAGCTATGAAAATGAGGAAAATTGTATTAAATTTTCAATATTTTTAAAAAATGAAAAAATAAAAATTCAAAAATAAAAATGTTAATATTATACATTAATCGATTAAGAAATCTATAATGCAAATATTTAAATATAAATTAATATCATAAAAAGAGTCATTATATTATGATTTAGTCAAGAAAATGCGAAAATAAAAAGTCTGTGAAAAATTCAAGTCTAGAAAACAAATTATTTTGTAGAAATCTGTTTTGCGTAGAAATTCTCGTTTCCTACAATTTTTGTTTTTGTTTTTCCTAATTATTTTTAAAAGTAAATTTACTTTTTTCTTTTGACCATCTCTTCTTCCTCTAAAGTAAAACTACATCAAATTATCCACCAGAAACCACCTCAAAGTTGAAGATTGAAGTATTTTGACTTTTACAAATGTGATGACAGACCAAAAAAAATCCACACAAATCATTGTAAGAACAATTAATTTATAGTTTAGTTAATAATCTAAAATGTGATTAGATGTATGAACTATGAATGTATGATTCTCAAAATGTGTACATAATTTTAAAATGTTATAAGTATATTTTATAAGGTTTTTATACTTTGCTTGATCTGCAGGCATCAATATAGGAACTTTAACCTCCGGATGATTTAATTTAATTTTATCGGACTGTCTTCCCAATAAATAAAGATGCATCGATCCATCGGACCAATATCGTGTTCCCTCGGGGACAAATGGCAGTTCATCCTGTCCCAAAATTTTAAATAATTCATCGCACAGTGACTCTTCTTCAATTTTATCTGCGGGTCTTCCTGGCTTGCTAATGACCATACGGATTACTCGAACAGGGTGTTCGTCGACGTTCCGCACATCGTACAACTGTGGGCAGAACAAAAAAAGACGGATAAAGAGAAAGAAAATATAATCAACTGTAAGGCCGGTAAGACACAAACGTTATTTTACCACTCGACATTTTTACTGCATGTATATGCTATATTTATTTAGATATTACATATAGATATAAAATTACGGTGCGGTAATATAACGCCCGTGTGTTCCCGGCCTAACTTAATTATAAATAAAAGTACACTAAAATCCAACCCCTCCACAATAAATTGTCCACGATGTTGTGTTTTAGATTTTTCAGTAAGATTAAAGCTTAATTACGAGTGTAAATATAGTGATGAACTGATGACTGATGAATAGCAAACACTGAGAACTATAGTAATTTTAATGACTTTTTCGTTCAATATTTTTTTTTTAAACGCTGATAGATCATTTTTTGATTGGTGTTCATTGACAATAAGTCTTTGTGTATAACATATATTATTTTATTTACTTGTTATAAAAATATATATTATTTAAATTTTAAATCATCAAACCGTTGATTAAATTTATATACGAAGGCCTCAATAATTTGATTTCAGTTATGTTTTGGGGTAGTTATTGTTCGCTAGCAGTACCGGCCCATTTCTACGATTAAAATATTAAAATATACGATTATTTTTTACAATAATTTAAGTACACCAATAAGTATTATATCACAAACCGCCCACGTAAAAACAAAAAACTTATAATATATGTATACGAATAATCTTCAATTGTGTGAGTTCCTCTCTTCACCAGTTGAATAATCAAATTGCTTGCACAAATGTGTCTACTGCAATAATATAGAATATAAAATAAGACGTAAACATAGTATACTCACGGCACATCTTTTCAAAGGTAGCTTATTTGTTTTATTTTGTGGAAAATAGTCTTCTACTGTATGCTCTAATAGCGATACACTATGCAAGCCTTTTTCAACATCTTTTTTATCGTTCATGACACCAGCATACATACACTCGAATATGAAGTGGTCCATATCTGAAAGAGCACGAAAACAAAACAAATAAATGAGTACGATGAATATTTTTGCTCGGAAATGATTTTTATTGACACAAATAATATATTTTAGTGCTAGTTTGGTGAGCACGTTTGCGTAAAGGTGCATGGCGGGAAGCAACCTATCGCGCAGGCTAATTTTTTGTATTCAAACTTAGTAGGTACCACTATAAATTGCTGTAAATTGTAGGCAAACTTATAATTTTAAATCATGACTGTTCTTGATAAATTATCTTTAATGTTACAAGATATATCGTCTATAATAATGTGCACATGCTGTTTTAACGAAAATGCTATCCCACAACCAAGGTCAGTTTTAATTGGATTTTATATTGAATAAATATGTCATATTTCGGACGATATCAGATGTGTACTTTGAACATTTAACACACAGACAGTAATTTACATACAATATAACCATTGTATTCTGTGTAAATGTGTATTAATAGTAGTACTTGGAAAACTGTCACAACTGACGCGATCACCTATAACTTATTTAGTGGCATTAAAAGGTAATTATGTGTTTATAGTGGTTATACAAGTAATATATAGATGATAATACAATCGGCTCATGGCTTTATACGAGGAGAGCTTTTCTGTAGCCACGGGCGCAGCTCACCAAACCCTTTCTCCTCAATTGTGCTGTAACAGTAATAATTCGTTATACATACGCTGCTTGTTGCTGCAATGTCCGCGTTCGGTGCTGGTTTGCACTTTGGCTGGATCTTCCAGGTATAAATGAAACAATGGTTTTATGCTCAGTGCTAAGTCCCTTTTCAAGTAGGCGCATCCGTACATCGGCAACATTGTTTGTACCGTAGCTACCTCAAATTTTGCCGATCCAAATGGAGGACATACACGTCCACTGAGACTTTCCAGGACTGCAACACACATTAAGAAAAATACCACATTACATTATATTGTGTTTCGCTGTGTCATTTAGTGCAAGCAACTATACATAAGTACATTTTGTAAACAAAGTTTGGAAAAGTTATAAATTAGTTCCTTAATTAGGAAAAAAGTTTGAAATTGATAAATCGCCGTGTTGGAGCTGTATATTATACCTATTATTTGGCCCTACTAATTTAAGGATAGCTATTAAGGCAAAAATATAAAGTTACACATTTTTTATGCTAATACAGTAGAACCATAGAACAATATAGAATAGACACTCGATCAGCTGATCAGGCCACTGTATCCCTAGGGTATTTAGTATTGGACTCTAAAAATGAAACCGTATCCGTAATCTGATAGAATGTTGGCAACGTGTATCCTTCTTTTGTTACGAAATTATAAAAACGGATACAATCCAGTGATCGCGGGCAACGGCTGTATCTGTTTATTTCTTTAATCTATTCTGTGATTCTAGTTTGTGTAATTTTTGTGTAAGTTAATAAAACTGATGTATTCTGAATTATTAGTGGTTGTTAAGGGGACGTTATACCTGCATGTGTTGTCTCCATCTTACAAACGTACAACATAACAAAAACTGTTTCGCGCAGGGCAAGAACCGAGATGGCTACAGTTATAACTAAGAAACCAAAATTTCACACTTTAAAAAGGAGAACGTTTACTGTGCAATTTCGCTTTAATTTTTTCGATATCATATATACAAAAAAAGTTATTCAAGTTTTAAATAAACCATTTTTTTTTCATTTTTTAACAATAAGAACTTTTTTTGTATTTGTGATATCGAAAAAATAAAAGCGACGTTGCGCAGTAAATATTCTCCTCTTTACAGTGTGAAAATTTGGTTTCTTAGTTTTAACTGTAGCCTTCTCGGTTCTTTCCCCGCGTGAAACAGTTTTTGTTATGTTGTACGTTTGTAAGACAGAGACAACACATGCGGGTATAACGTCCTCTTAACACTTGCTAATATTTCAACAAACTGCCCTTTTAAGGGCAATCAACTGTCTTTTTCAGGACTAATTGGCAGGTTTCATAAAAAGGTCCTTTTCAAGACCACAAAATATATATTTACAACTACTATTTTAATTAAGCTTCAATACCATATGTACACATTGAATAAATTGTTATTGTATGTAATATATTATTTTTCCCATTTCTTTAGCAATTTTGATTCTATGTTTATTGAATAAAGAAAATACATTCTTACTAGATTTCTTATGTGTTTGTTCTTTAAACCTAGTATTTTATTCCAAGTCCAATCATCTATTACATTTATATAGATTCTGACTGTAGCAATATTGTTGACTTACGATGGCGTTTGTTTTTTTTATCAAGTTGATCTAGTTGGTATTTTTGGGAGGTTATGATTGAAAATTGTCAGTACTATTTAAAATAATTACTACTATATTACACTAGTTTCAATTGCCATTATAAACTAGCATAACTGTAATGTAACTAAACAAATTGGTATTAATGATTAGGTACCATTTGTTGGTGTGAGGGTGTCCAAGCGGACTAGGAAAGTAATAGTGTACAGAGTGCGTTGAACCGTGACCACTGACCAACGGTGATGCGGTGTGTGTGGGCTTGAATTGTTACCCTTTGTATTTGTTAGTTTAACAATAAAGTTTTATGCGAAACAGTACGTTGATGAATATTGTGTAATTAGAATTCCTGACAGATTCAGAAGTGGGATATACTAGGATTGTGCGATATCCTCAGTGAGCCCTAGTGTCGAAGACTCGAAACCGTTACAATCCGTGCGAACACCGCGAACGTGTTAGTCATCGTGGGTAAGTTGTGTCACCGTGCCGTCAATTACGGATATTGCGACATTGTTGTATGATACCTAAATTCGTTTGTTTTTCGATATTGTGTCTATTAAAGTTTGGTATCCGTCGTGCGATTCAAAGTTCGGGTGCCTAAACACGTGGTTTAGCGGTAATACCGTCGTATTACGTTTTGTCGTTCGGGAAGGACGTACTGGATCATCGTTGATCGGTGCGACAACTTGGATTTGTGGCTGATAAGAATTATCGGTAATTGTTTTGACTGATAAGATGACGAACAACAGCGAAGAAAACAATGTTGATAACATTGCGGCTACGGCTCCGATAGATATCAACGGACTTGTTCGCGCAATGCTGGAACAAAACAGATTACGCGAACAGCAAATGGACGCGATCGTCAATAAGTTACTCGACCAGAAACGGAATGATCCACCCGTTGTACCAGCGGTGATACCGAACCAGGAACAGATCATACCGATGTTTACAGGCGAATCAGGAGACACGGATGCAGCTACCGAATGGATTAATGCGTTAAAAACTGTAGCTCATTTAAATGGATGGCCTGATACCTACACTCTAGAAGCTGGACGATCACACCTGGGAGGTGCAGCAAGACATTGGTATTTGAGTCATATGGCAGAATTGGATACAATGAATAAATTTATTACATCTTTCGAAATGATGTTTACCAGCCACGAAAGTATTACAGAAACATGGAGGAAAATGGATGAACGCGTTCAACAACGTAGTGAAACAGTATATGCATATTTTCATGATAAGGTGCGGATGTGTCGACGTTTAAAACTAACTGCGGCCGAAACAAAAAAAATGGTGTGCATCGGACTCGAGTCTCGTGAAATGTGTGCGGCCATATTAAGTAACAGTCATACAAGCGAAGTGGAACTATTGGCGGATATACGTATGTATACTCGAAGTGCATTCAAATCGAAGTGAACGATATCGTACTGTATCGACTTATGATAAAAAGAACACTATAAAAAAGTCTGACAAAGGTGTGGAGCATGGGTCGAAACCTGCCACTCATGAACAACCAACAAACACTAATTTCAAAAAAAAAGAAAATGCAAGTAAGAGTACGATTACGGGACCTAAGTGTTATAATTGTCAATTGATAGGACATATAGCACGCGATTGTACTCGTCCTAAAATACCACTACAATGTTCAAAGTACGGGACAGAGGGACATACCGCCAAATATTGTCAAAAAACAGCTACCACGGACGTCGCATTAATCGACACTAACACAGTTTTTTTTTTTTTTATATACAATTTTTTTTTATTATATTACACATACAATTAAATACATACAATTGAATAAAGAAAAATGATATACCTTCCGTAAGCATAGCTTGTGTCGAAGGTATAGAGTTAACTATTTTATATAATATATAATATTATGTAAATTTACAATTTGATTTTAGGTGATTACTGATTACATACTTATAATGAACAATAGAATACATTAAATTATTTCTTATAGATAAGGTTTTTAAGAGAAAAAAAAAGAAAACAGATAACAGAGTTTACATTTACAGATATAAATAATTATTGATTTAAAGACATTAACAACCATTTTACAACTAATGTTTTGGCATTAAAAATTTTACAGACAATGTTTTTTTTTTGTAATTATTGGCATAGAATTAAAATAGGTTGGACCAAGGTAGTCCACGAATTTTTGACCAAATGATTTTTTTAAATAACTAACTTTTGCATCATAAGCTACTGTTTCTCTTTTATTTAGACTTAGCCAGTTATTTGAGTTATTTACTACCCATAAGATAGCAATTTTTTTGAATAGTAGATCTACTGGTTATACATTAAATAATTTGTAATTAGTAAAAGTTGAACCTTCGAGAGTGGATTTATGTAAACATATACGGACTATTTGTCTTTGATGTACTAACAGTGGTTTCAGTGCATTAGCTGAGAGACCTCCCCAAATTAATAGTCCATATTGTATTATTGCTTGGTATAGGGCTAAATATATTGTACGAATTACATGCATTGGTAAGATCTCGCGTAATTTATAAAAACTATGACTCAAAATACGAAGACGCATTAATAAATTATTTACATGCAGATTCCACCTCATGTGTTTGTCAATTGTTAAACCCAAATAACGTATACTTGAGACTCTATATATGGTTTTACAAAGCTTATCATTGCACAAATTATGGCTGTCACAAAAGTGTATCTTTAAATTATCGAAATGTTCTTCATTGTTATTTATCGTGAAATTCACAAACATTGTTTTATTATAATTTATTGATAGCTTTCTATAATTTATGAACTCTACTACTTTTTTAAATTCTTTTATTGCTTTTGTACGCACCTCATTCCAGGAGTGTCCTGAGAAGAGGAGACACGTGTCATCGGCATATGTGACGATAAGTCCCTCAATATCTAAATTACAAATACTGTTAATATATAGGATAAATAGAATTGGGCCCAAAACACTACCTTGAGGAACACCGCAGTTTATAAACATTTTATCTCCGGTAATACCATTTATTCTAACCATTTGCCTTCTATTTTGCAAGTAACTCCGAAACCAGTCTAAGCTTGATGATACGATACCAAAATTTGGCAAAATTTCTAAAAGTTTTAAATGATCCACCGGTATCAAATGCTTTGGCCAAATCTACGAAAATCGCCAGAGCTTTTTTGTTATTGTCCAGAGCATAATTTATAAAACGTGTTGCGCTATATAGAGCATTTTCTGTCCCTAGACCTGGTCTAAATCCAAATTGATTTTTAGATAAAAGTTTAAATTTTTCTAAATATTGCATAAGCCAATTTTTGATGATTTTCTCGAATATTTTAGAAAAATTACTTAGCATAGAAATTGGTCTGTAGTTATTTAAACATGATTTGTCGCCTTTTTTGAATATAGGTTTAATTACTGCTAACTTGAATTCTTCTGGAAATATACTATTTTTGATACTTAGATTATATATATGTGTTAAAGGACCTATTATATCATTAGCTACATGTTTTAATATTTTAATCGATACTCCATCACATCCAGCTGCAGTTTCGTCTTTAAGATTTATAAGAATATTATGAACATCTGATTTTTTAACAATTTCAGTGAAACAATTGTTGAAAGAGACTCCAGAAGTAGTCTCATTGTATATCAAGGTAGACTTAATAATATCATTTGATAGTGTTTTCCCTAAATTAGTAAAATAACTGTTAAATGTGTTGGAAACCATGTACGGGTCGTCACAAGTATTTATAACTTTATTATTCACTTTAATATGACTAATATCCTCCTTATTAGAAATATTCTTTCCTGTAATCTCATTTATTACTTTCCAAGTAAGTTTAGGGCTGTAAGATACTTTATTAAATTTATTTTTAAAATATGTATTCTTTGCTGCTCTTAATATTGTTGTAAATTAATTTTTATATTTGTGATAATAAGAGACAAGTTTAGCATTATTTGGGTGTTTAGTTACTTTTAAGGATAATTCTTGCTTATGGCGTACAAAGCATAGTAGACCTTGTGTCATCCATTCTTTTATCTTTTTATTTTTTGAGTTTTCCAATTTTATTGTTGTTGAAGAATCTATTATTTGAGATACTTTATTTATGAAAATTTTTACACTGTTGTTTACATCATTTGAATTAAACACCTCAGTCCACATTTCATTTTCAAACTTTTCGTTTAATTTTTTATAATTTATTATTTTAACATTTTTATTTGTAACTTCCTTTTTTTTATTTTTTATTTCAATAGACATAATTGTGGAAAAATGATCGGTTATATTGGTCTGTATTACTCCAGCTTCAGTTTTGAGGTTAAGATTTTTTTCATTTTTAAAAAAAATATGATCTAAACAAGAATGTTTCATTCCTACTGGAGTTCTAGTGTACACATTGATAAATGACTTAAATCCATTTTCTGACATAATATCTAGATATTCGTTATTTACATTATCCACACCGATTATGTTTAAGTTAACGTCCCCAATAAAAATAATTTTTTCATTTGAAGAATTCAATGTGATAATTAAGTTATTATTTAGAATAGTCAAAAATTTGTGTTTGTTACCTGAAGGTGACTTATATATACACAGCAAAATTAGGGATAACTTATTAGTTTTTAAAGTAACTTTTATAATATTAGCATCTATATATTCATATTCAATAAAATTTACATTTAAACCATATTTCACATAAATAATGATACCATCATTTTGGTTTCTTTTAATTTTTGAATAATACGATTGATAATCAGGTATCACAAAATTACAATAGTTTATATCATGCCATGTTTCTGTTAGACGGTAGACAGATTATATCTAAATTTATACAATTGGTATCATTCTGTAGGAACAGCAGAAATTCATCAAAATGACAACTTATACTTCTTATATTACAATGAAAAATGTTTAAAAACAGATTATCAACCAAGTTATATTTATTACGGAATTCCGAAACAGTGGCAAAATATTGTGTTTTATAATCCAGAAAGCGGTTTAATATATTTAAGTGATTCATGATTATTTGAAAAATTTGAAAACAAAATATAAAATAAAATAAAGGGTTAGGAACTTAAAATTTAATTCCATTTTTATAATATGTTAGCTAGGTCAGTTTCAGCATGTATAATAAAACCTTTAGAGGTTTCATTTTTTTTTATATGCATTTTGTCATCTTTGAACCATACAAATTTAAAATTTCTTTCTTCAGCAAACATTCTTATTTTATAAAATAGATTACTATTATATTTCGTGAGATAATTATTTATGAAAATACCTGCACCTCCCCAGCTTTCATTTATACTATTTGCGTTAATTTTTTTCTTTCTTGCGAAATCCATTAGATTTTTTTTTTGTTCAGCTGACATTAACTCAGCTACAATCTTCGTTGGCTTATTTGGTATTTTTGTACGTATGCAATGAGCCTTAACAACAGAAACCTGTTTATCCAGTTTAGATGCAATTTCTTCAACTATTTGTACACAGTTTTCTATTTTACATTCAGTTACTCCAATTATTTTTATATAATTAGAAACAGATTTTTGTTCTAGAGAATTTATCCGCAATGATAATAAACCACAATCCAATTGCAATTTACGATTATTTTCTCTTAGTTGTTTATTTTCCTCTCTTAGCTCTTTAACAGTATTTAGTACCTCTCGAAGTTGTTTTCCAAAATCATCGAATTGATTGCTCATAAATTTGACATAGGCAAATAGACCCTCCAAGGTTTCATCCGTATTAACACTGTTGCCTGTTTTAACTTTGGAAATGTCAGGTTTGCCGTTGTTAAATTTACATGAGACACATGAAAATTTTTCTTTGGTTGCAGCGTTAAGTTTTCTAAAGGCTGCCTCCCGAAAGCTGGCGCATGTGAAATGTAAGTATTCCTTACAGGTGGAACATTTTAATTCATCACCAGTATGAATTTCGTCGTTACACACTGCACACAACATAATTTATCGAGTACTATGAACGGTTGTATTATTAAATTGTTAATTAGACAATAAACACAGATAAGAGAGCTGACCGTAAATAACGACCTGCCAGGTGAACGCGTAATCGCTAACAGTTAATAGGACGCTATATGTAAAATGTGTACGAATCAATGAGGATCCCGACGAAATTCAAGGTTTAGTAGATACCGGAAGTGCACTTTGTATTATCAAGCGAAGTATAGCTAACAAATATGGACTGACAATAAAACCGCGAACTGTTAACCTTAATGTGTATGGTAACACTCCCTGTGTAATTGGTGGCGGTGATACGAAGGTGTGGTTGAAGATTGACTCAGTAAAGGAACATGTAGATTTATTAGTTGTTGATGACCACATTCAAAACTATGATGTAATCATAGGACGTATTTTCATCAATAAAGAAAATGTATCTTTTATTAAGACATCTAATCAATTGATTTTTGATTATAATATGCCATTGCCATATAGTGAAGAACCAAATGAGACAATAACGGGACAGCCTGCAAACGTTGAAGTGATGTTGATTGAACGTGAGAAAGAGCCGATTAGAGCGAGTATGGTCAAACACAATCAATCATTCACTAAGGATGAAGTAACTAAACTAGTCAACCTGATGAATGAGTATCGTCTTTGTTTTGCTTTCAACATTTATGAACTAGGATGCACAAACGCATTAACTATGGATATTGTCGACAACAACGTACCAGTGGTAAGCAGACCATACAGAGCAAGTGCAGCGGAGCGGGACATCATCGACAAAATCGTTGGCGAATGGAAGGCGGCAGGTCTGGTTACGGAGACAAAGTCAGCATACGCATCACCTGTGTTATTGGTGAGGAAGAAAAATGGTGAGCCAAGACTAGTTGTAGATTATAGAAAGCTAAACTCGCAAACTATACGTAAGGTATTCCCGACTCCAAACATGGATGATCATTTAGAAGCTTTGAGTGATGCGAAATTGTTTTGTACATTGGACCTAGCTTCAGGTTACTTACAAGTACCTTTGACAGAAGAAGCAAAGGCCAAAACAAGTTTTGTTACACCGAGTGAGACCGGACAATTTGAGCGTATGGTATTCGGGTTAGTAAATGCACCTTATGAATTTTCACGACTGATGCAAGGGGTCATGCAACATTTACAACGAAAAGTCGCGATGTGGTATCTAGATGATATCCTAATTCCAGCGAAAAACGTTGAAGATATGATAAATCGATTACGAAAAGTGTTTGATGCACTGAAAGCAGCCAACTTAACACTGAAGCTAGAGAAATATTATTTCGGTTATGAAGAAGTTACCTACCTAGGATATAAGATATCAGTTGAGGGCATTACACCAGGACTGGACAAGACATCAGCTATCCGAGACATGAAACAACCGGTTAACCAACATGAGGTAAGACGTTGCCTGGGTTTGACTGGATTCTTTCGCAGATTTGTACCGCATTACGCTGAGATAGCCAGACCTCTGTCAGAACTTTTAAAGGGCAGTGTACCATTCAAATGGATGGCAGAACAGGAACAAGCTTTCGAAAAATTGAAGCATTGTATAACCAGTAGCCCAGCTTTGCAACTCTTCAATCCATTATCTTACACAGAACTTCATTGTGATGCCATTGAAGTGGGTCTGAGTGGGATGTTGTTGCAGCGAGGCGAAAGTGATAAGAAAATGCATCTTGTTCATGCAGTTTCAAAGAAAACAACAACTACGGAGAAAAATTACCATGCAGGTAAATTAGAACTAATGGCTATAGTGTGGAGTATAATGCGTCTACGTCACTTACTCATTGGGATTCCATTCACTGTCATTACCGATTGTCGAGCTATCGTGCATCTCAATACAAAAAGAACAGTCAATCTGCAAGTGGCACGTTGGGCAAATCTACTGAGTGAATACGAATTCGAAGTAAGACATAGACCAGGAACTAAAATGACACACGCTGATGCATTATCGCGAGCACCAGTAGACATACCCAACGATACGGAACAAGAACTTGAAGGTTATGAAGTAATGTTAGCAATGACCGAAGAGGAACATGTAATGGCCATGCAGAGAAGCGATGAGAAGTTACGGTATATCATTGATAACTCGAAAAAAAGACCAGAAGAACGTACTGTAGCTGAGAACAATATGATTAAAGATTATGTCCTACGTGAGGGCATATTATATCGAACAGTCAAGGTACAAGAGAAAACACGTCAATTGTGGGTAGTACCAGATGGAATGCGGAAAAGTCTGGTGGTTCGCTGTCATGATTTATCTGGTCACTTTGCACTAGATAGGACGGTATCAAAAATAATGGAACGTTATTATTTTGCTCGTATGCGCAGGTATGTTAGATATCACATTAAATGCTGCCCAGAGTGTATGCTCTTTAAGGTACTAAAGGGGCGTCAACAAGGAGAACTTCACCCAATCCCACCAGGGAAGAGACCATTTGAAATCATTCATCTTGATCACATAGGACCATTCATAAAATCTACTTCAGGTAATAATCATATTTTGGTATTAGTTGACAACTTAACCAAATATTTGAAACTGTATGCCGTGCGTAGATGTGATACTGAGTCAGTATTGAAATGTTTAAAAAGTTTTATATTGTTACATGGCTTACCGAAAAGGATCATTAGTGACAGAGGTACTGCGTTCACTTCCAAACAATTTGAGACATACTGTGAGTCAGGTGGAATAAGACACACATTAATTTCTGTCAGACATCCACAGGCCAATGGACAAGTGGAACGAGTGAATTCAACTTTGGTACCTGTATTACAGGCGAACATGACTAATGAAAGAAATCGGGATAAGAAATTACTCGAGGTTGAAAGCCAGTTAAATAATTCACATAATAAAACAATTGGTGATACACCATTTCATATAATGTATGGCTACCATGCAAGCTTTCATGATGGTGTTCTAAGACACGTAACAGTTGAAGAAAAATATGAAGATGTTGCTAAACTACAAGGACAGACACGAGTCAACATCGAAAAGGAGCAAATAAAGTGGAAGAATAGATTTGATCAAAAACACATAAAACCAGTGAAGTATAAAGTAGGAGAAGTTGTGTTCCTACGACGACCAGCTATACATACAGGAGAACCTACAAAGCTACAACCAAAGTTTCGAGGGCCTTTGATAATTAATAAAGTATTACCTAATGATGTGTACCAAGTAGCAGATGTGACAGTGAAGGGAGGACGACAGTATATAACGACAGCTCATGCGTCCCATCTTAAAGTATACAGAATAGGAACAGACTGTGATGATGTACCAAATCATATCATTGATGAATGCAAAGAAGTAACTGAAAGTGATGAAGTACGGTCAGATGAAAACAAAAAGACTGAGACAAAGAAAAAGACTGAAGACAAGACTGAAACAGTTCCAGATCAACCAACACCAAGAGAGAAAAAAAAACCATTATGGTTGAAGGACTATACAACATAAGACTTAAGATTATAGTATTAATAGTATCTATGTTAAGAATTTATTTGTTAATATTTGTTTTAATTTTGGAAGTAATTGCACTAATTTTGTTAAATCCAGTTGGATTATTATTTTATTATTAATATTTGTTGTTAGTCTGTTCATACAGATTATTCTTAATTGTTTATTTAGTGGTATACTCGACTGATTATATTTAATAAGGAAGAGAGAGAGAGTAATCCTTTTTAAATTGTATTTAAATTTATATATGCATAATAAAACAGCGAGGACGCTGTAAAGCCCAGGATGACCGAGTTGTTGGCAACACTATAAGAGAGGGTGTCCAAGCGGACTAGGAAAGTAATAGTGTACCGAGTGCGTTGAACCGTGACCACTGACCAACGGTGATGCGGTGTGTGTGGGCTTGAATTGTTACCCTTTGTATTTGTTAGTTTAACAATAAAGTTTTATGCGAAACAGTACGTTGATGAATATTGTGTAATTAGAATTCCTGACACATTCAACATAATGCATGAATTCAAGAACTATAATATTGTTACATTAGACTTATTACTTATGATAATTTATTTTATATTTTAATACATTAAAACTTGGTAAAATGAATAAGTATTATATTAATTTTAATAATTAATTTAAGTCTGTTTTTTTACAAGTATTCTGTCAGTTCTGTATGCCACGCCCCCCCCCCCCGGAGACCGTTTTCAAGGCCGTAGTCACCCGATTTGGCCAATTCACGCAGTGTCTATAGCCTGATAGAACTTCGATTAACCGTCACTCTCTGTTATCCGTCATCGGTCACCGCCGAAAAAAAAAATAATTAGGCGATTAGACGATCGCGATAAACTCGTGCCCAACACAGTAACTATCAAGTGTATAAAAATAGTTTGTAATATGTACATATCCAATATAAGCGATAAACGTGATAAACGAACTATAAACTTATGTGTGTATGTATTGTACTATGTACAATTTAATCAGTGACCGACGAACAGCCTACGTGTAAGTGTGTACCGTGTGTATTAGTGTTTTCGTAGTTTATGTGTCGTGTTTCGAAGATGGCAGAAAAGAGGAAACGTGTTGTATTAGGGTTCAATCAAAAACTTGAAATTATTAAACGTCTGAAGAAAGGTGAAACTGCTACAAATATTGCTCAGACTTATGGTGTGGGGAGAACAACAGTGAATGACATAAAACGGGATGCTGAAAAAATTGAGCAACAAGTGTCGCAAATGCAAAGCAACGATGGAGATGTCAGAAGTCGTAAAACGATGAAATCGGCAAAATATGAACAACTTCACAACGTTATGTATCAGTGGTTTATTCAAGCCCGAAATCAAGGAATTCCACTTTCTGGTCCTATTATTACGACCAAGGCAGGTGAAATGAATAAAAAACTAGATGGTGACTCAAACTTCAAAGCATGCACGGGATGGCTTGATAAGTTTAAATTTCGTCACAGAATTCGTCAACTAGACATAAGTGGAGAGAAACTTAGTGCGAATAGTGCAGTCATTGCTGAATTCAAGGAACAATTTAAATTGAAAACACAATGTGATCTTAAACTCGTTAGAGAACAAGTTTATAATTGTGATGAAACTGGACTCAATTGGAAAGCCTTATCACAAAAAAAACTGACATCATTTTCGGAAAAAACAGCTCCAGGTTTTAAATTCCAAAAAGATCGGATCACTGCAATGGTTTGTGCAAATGCAACCGGCAATCATAGGCTACTTTTGCTGGTGATTGGAAAATCAAAAAACCACGTGCATTTAAAAATTTAAATATGAATGCACCGCCTGTGAACTATTATGCACAAAAAAGTGCTCGGATGGATCAAACAATATTTTTTGATTGGTTTCGTAAAGTGTTTGTACCACAAGTAAAAGTTCATCTCGCTGAAAAACAGTTGCCACATAAAGCACTGCTGCTTATGGATAATGCTCCAACACATCCCTCTGGAGAACTGAAAAGTGATGATGGCAATATAACATGTCTTTTTCTCCCAGCAAATACAACCCCTCTTATCCAACCTATGGACCAGAGCATAATTGAGAATATGAAGCGTCGGTACAGAAAATATTTTATCGAAAGTTTGCTGTCATCTGACGATGCTATAGGTATTAAAGAATTTTGGAAAAAATATACAATATAGGATGCTATATTCAATGTTGCCAGTGCATGGGCTGATTTGAGTGTTTCAAACTTGAAGAATAGGTGGAACAACCTATGGCTTGAAATAAATGACCATGAAGTTAACCCCCCCACTTTCACCGATTTACTTCAAACCAGCGCCAATATTTAGCAAATTAATTGCAAATTAATTTTTAGAATTTGCAAATCAAGTGCAAAGTTGCAAATTCAAAAAATGATTTGGGGGGGGGGCTAACTTCATGCAGCTCCCCCACTTTATCCGATCCGATCCAAACCAAGGTCAATATTTAGCAAATCAATTGCAAATAATTGCAAATTAGTTTTCAGAATTTGCAAATCAAAATTGTAATTTTGGTGAATTTTTTCCAAATTTGGTCAGCCCCCCACTTTGGCGGTCCGATCCAAACCAAGGTCAATATTTACGTACATGTCCCCAACCCCACCCAATCAAAATCTTGATATTTTTTTCAAGTCAACATTTAGCAGTCAATTAGCAACAATTTGCAAGGCAACTTTCACAATTTGCAAGCCTTTAGTTTAATCATAAAACAAAAAAAACTAAGCGTGGGGCTGGAGACATATGTTCCCAGCCCCACCCATATCATTAAAAACACATTTTAAAATTATTCTTGGACCATCATTTAGCTAATTAGCAGCCAGTGAGCAACGATTAGCAAGGTGGTCGCATACATTTTCAAACAAATATTTCGCTTAACAAATGAGGTTTTTCAAAATTCGCACATGTCCCCAGCCCCACCCCGAACCGACATAATGCGATTTTTGACCTGGGATTCATGTCAACATTTAGCAGCCAATTATCAACGATTATGAAAGTGGTCGCACAAATTTGCATACAAATATTTCGTACGTTAATGACGTTTGGTCAGCCTCCACCCCATAGGCAAGTCTATACTTAAACTATGCAGATATTTCGCAAGTAATTAGCACAAATTTGCAAGCCTAATTTTGGAATTTGCACGGCGTTACCTTCCCTCTAAAAACAAAAAAATCATAATAAAAAATCCATTTCATTTTTTTATTGAATATAGATTTTTTTTATTGATTAAAGAATTTTTTATAAAATCTAGATTTTAAATATTACAAATAATTCAAATAATATACAAAACATTTTTACAAATAACATAAATAAAAATATTTAATTTAAAAAAATGTATTAAAATAAGATTATTAATAAAAATAGTAAATTAATAAGAGTAAATAATAAAAATTGTGTTTAGGTATTAATAATTAATAAAACTATAATATTTTCCAATAATTAATACAATTGTCCCATAAAAATAATTTATTTAACTGACTATTTTAAAGCAAATTTTAATTTAATTTTTATATTCAACTTTGCTTTTTTTAATTCTAATTGATTAATAAAAAAACCTGTATTTAATATAAAATCTAGATAGGATAAAAAAAATCTTTATTCAATAAAACAAATTTGTATGTAATACAACTAATCTAAATCTAAATAAAAAAAACATAGTAAAAAATCTATTTGATATAAAAACTACATTTCATAAAAATTTCTTTATTTAATAAAAAAAAATCTATTTGATATAAAATCAATATTATTATTTTTTTATTTAAAATTAGTACTATTTTATTCAATCAAGGTTTTTATTAATTGTAGATTTTTTATGAAATGGATTTTTTATTATAATTTTTTTGTTTTTGGAGGGGAAGGAACGTCGTTTGACTTCCAAAATTAGGCTTGCAAATCCGTGCAAATAACTTGCGAAATATCTGTATTTTAATCTTATATAATATCTGTATATTTGTTTGCAAATGTGTGTGACCACCTTGCTAATCGTTGCTATAGGCTGCTAAATGTTGACATAAATCCCAGGTCAAAAATCGCATAATGTCGATTCGGGGTGGGGCTGGGGACATGTGCGAATTTTGAAAAACCTACTTGCGGGCAAAATATTTGTTTGCAAATTTTTGCGACCACCTTGCTAATCGTTGCTAATTGGCTGCTAAATGATGGTCCAAGAATAATTTTAAAATGTGCTTTTAATGATATGGGTGGGGCTGGGGACATATGTCTCCAGCCCCACCCTTAGTTTTTTTTTGTTTTATGATTAAACTAAAGGCTTGCAAATTGTGAAAGTTGCCTTGCAAATTGTTGCTAATTGACTGCTAAATGTTGACTTGAAAAATCGCTCGCTCCAATACGGGAATATATCATTAAATCGAATAAACTACCGTTGTACGAAACAAACTTCCCTTCGCTCCTTCTTTCTCCCATAATACATTTCAGTAAAAACTTTTTAGAGTTTCCTAAATGTGGAGGGGCTAACTTCGTGGTCATCTGAAATAATACCGTGCTAATCTGAAGAAACTGAGCCTGTTAGTGTTGAAGAAATTGTACAACTTTGTAATAATGGACTGCACAGTGAAATTTTATCAACGTCAGAAGTAACAGATTGGTTAGAAAATGATAAGCAGGATGGAGGATTTGAAATTTTGAATGATGAACAAATTATTTTGAATGTCACTGCCGTTGAAGAAGAAGAAATTCATGAGGATGTCGAAGATTCAGGTGTTGACTTAAAACCACTAACTAGCCATTCAGAAGCAGAAGCGATAATATCAAAGTGTATTGATTGATTTGAAGTACAAGAAGAATCAAATGCTACGCAAGTCTTACTTCTACGTCAAATACGTAATATTGCTGCTAAAAAAGCTAGAGAATCAAAAAAACAAACTAAAATGACAGATTTTTTTTTTATAATTTGTGTGGTATGTATTTTTATAATTTGTTACAGTATAAGTATTTATTTTTTTTTAAAGTACACACGTAAAATATGATAAATACAAAATATAATAAATGTGTGTATGTATATGTATTTACACGTTTTTTTTTGCAAAATTTCCGTTAATCGTCTATTCTAACTGTCATAGCCCCGGTCCCGACAGTGACGGTTAATCTAAGTTCTACTGTAATTGCAATTATTGCAAAAAGTTGCAAATTAGTTGCAAAACATTGGTACAAGTTTGGTGATATTATCATTATAAGGTGGCAGCGCTTGCATTTGAAAAAAAAAATGTTGTTATTCGTTATTTACAAACTTAACTTTATACAATTTTTTTTAAATAATGTTATTCTGAAAAAAAAAATTAGTATATTTCATTATTAATTTATTTTGTTTTAATAGAGTTGATATGGACTCAACATTATTTTATATTGTGTGCTTTATTGACGACAACACCGTTGAATGTCTCCCAAAGAGTTGGATAAAAAATGCAACTTGTAATAATTGGCCATTGAAACAAAAGTACTGCAAATGCTCAACAAATGATTGAAAAAATTATGAACTAAACAAAAATGCATTTGTTTTTTTATAAAATTAGAGAATTGTGTTCTAACATAAGTAAGTTAATATTAAATTAAATGTTTAAAACTTTCTATCCTTACAAAATAATATTAAAAAAAAAAGTTATAGACTATACTGTCTTTATAAACATATATTATCTTAAGAAAGCTTTTAAATAATGAATCAGTAATACAAAATAGTTAAATAATATATATAAAATAAAAGAATGTACCTATTTTTATTTTTCAACATAATTCACATTTAGTTGATTACTATAGAAACTCTAGCAGAAGCAAAATCTAAAGCTAGGGTAAATCAATTTTCTTCCGAGTTGTCAGATGATACAGCTATAACAAGAAAAAAAGTTTAAAAGAAAAAGTTCTACAGAATGTCCTATATATTCAGGTATGTGCAAATTTCTTAGAATTTTTTTCAAAATGTACACCAATTATTCTGAAAATTATACAAAATAATCATTACTTTTATATCTGAGCATTAGTATGTTGCAGTTATAACTAATAAACTATTTTTACCTACTTCTATTTCTTATTCTTTGTTTAAGATTCTGATGGTTATGAGATTTTAATCATTCTAGACAATTATAGAAAAAATAAAGACATAGAAGGTTAGTATATCTACTAAAAAGCAATCTATTACATGTTGACATTTTCCTGACTCATGTTTATAATTTCATAAAAATATATCAGAATCAAGAGAAAGATATTCTAATTAATATACTTGTATTTTTGCATTTTATTTTTCTTCCATGATTATAATCGCTACAGGTGCATTTAGTTTTAGTATTAAATATCTTCAAAATTGAATAAAATGTAATGTTATGTTTCAATATTTGCTTGCAGAAAAAATTCCAAGATTGAAAATCAATAAATTAGTAAAAGGTAGTGAATGGACTCTATTTCCTTTAAACAATGATCACTTTCTCGAAAAAGAAATAAAGGTATTTTATTGACATTTTAGTTTCTCATAATGTTTTATCTTATTTATTTTACATTGTAATTTATTTAAAAATTTAAAAATAATTGAACTTTTTTGAAACTATATTTAATAGGTAAATTAAGTAAATACTGTGTAATGCTTATTGGTTTTAGCTTGACATTGGAAATATCTCTAAGTTTGACAAGTGGTTTACAGTTAATAACTGATACATCATATGATAAAGTAAAACGCAATTTGTATGAAAATAGTAGTGAACATTCTCGATCTCCTTTAAAAAAACAATGGGCACTTTCTCCAAAAAGAAATAAAGGTATTTTATTAACATTTTAGTTTCTCAAATGTTAGTTATATCTTATCTATTTTACATATAACTTATTAAAAAATAATTTAACTTCTATGAAACTATTAAATAGGTAAAAAAAAGTAAATATACTGCAATGCTTAGTGCTTTGACAGTTGAAATATCTCAAATATTGATTTTTCAATGCATAATAGTCAGTATTAATTATTTTAATAACTTTTTATTTTAGATAATTTGTTTTAAAATAAAAAAAAATTGTTTTTCAAGTTTATAAGAACTAAAATATATATTAAAAATTAATTTTTATCTGTTGTAGTTAATGTTCCAAGTAATATGGAATCAAATAAATTTGTCATAAAAGCATCTACAAACAGACAATCATATTCATTTAGTTTTGATTACAAACTTCTTTAGAATTTTATAAAGATGACTTACATATAGATTCCTATAATTCTACCTTAAAAGGAGAGTTTGAATTATGGCAAATGAAGTGGGAAACAGAAACAGTAATTCCAACCAACTCCCTTGATACATTATTTAATTTCCCAGAAGATATTTTTCCTAATATATATACAATGTTGAAAATTTTCTCAATATTGCCAGTTACCACAGCTTCAGTTGAATGAAGTTTTTCAACTCTTAAGCGTATAAAAACTTATTTGAGAAATTCGACTAGTGAAAATAGATTTAATGGTCTAGCACATGGGTCACCAAATGGCGGCCCGCGAACAAATTTTATCCGGCCCGCAGACAAAAAATAAAAACAAATATTACGACAACATTCAGTGTGTTATTGTAAATTATTATTTTTGTTAAATATTATTGGTTTTTACCGACAACTGTTGATAAATTGGTCGCAAAGCATACATATCTTATCTTAATACTGAAAATGTGTACGATGTTTGGCTGTACGTATGTTTGTGAATCATCTTTTTCAAAAATGAATTATATTAAAAACAAGTTCAAATCCCGGATCCCGGATCCCTAACCAACAAACATCTTGAAATGATTATGAAGATAGCATGCACTAACCAGACCCCCAATTTTAAACAGTTAGTCGAGAGCAAGATTTGTCATTTTTCTCACTAAACAAATTTCTATTTTATTGTATTTACCTATAATTCATTTTTATTTTAAATTTTTTAAATTTTTGTAATATTAATTATGTTCTTAATGTTTAAAAACAATAGCAAATAATAAATAAAAAAAATAATGTTCTCACTACATCCAATTTTAAAATAATACCTATTGTCTTATTATATGTTGAAAATATGTACTTAGAATTTTAATGGCCCGGAAAAAATTTTCTTTTTCCTAATGTGGCCCTTCAAAAATATTAATTGGTGACAGCACTACTCAATGTACATAGGGATATAGATTTAGACATAGACTCATTAATTGATGTTTTAGCAAACAAAAAAGAAAAACATCTGGATTTTTAATTATAAGTAAATAGATACGAGATACCTAATATAATTAAAAAAAATTATGTCTGTAAATAATTAATTTTAAAACTAAGTTGTTATTTTATTTTATCAGTTGGTTATTGTTACTACTTTATTATAATATCAAAGAATAATTTGTTATTTTTAATATTTACATTTTTTTAACCTATTTGTTTAATTATATTATAAAATAAAGAAATATTTTGTTGAGTTTTTTATCATTTAACATTTTTTTTCAGATTCATCACAATCTCATTTATATTTAACTATCCCCTTTGTGAATGGTCAACTTAGACTAGTTTTATATATTATGTTTGATAAAAGTTAAAAGTTATGAACTTGCATTCTTGTTACTAAATAGTAATAATATTTCTATAAAAAACAAAATGTTGTGTTTACAAAACATATTATTGATATAATGATATTAATATAGGTACTTATATAGTTATATTAACTAATACATTAATATATGGTTTACATTTTACAATTACAATATTATTTATACATTGTTATGTTAAATGTATGGGAATCTTTGGAACCATGGTTTGTTAATATAATAGTAGGTAGTCATAAAAACAGTAGATGTGTAGTAAAAAATGTACAAACAAAAGTGTCATAAAGTAATAGGTACATAATAAGTTAGTATTCTAGTATTGCACAAAATTTGAAAAAAAAATTAAGTGCCCTCGCCCTCCCCCCCAAAAAAAAATATTCTGGCTACAGCACTGATAATAACAATAAATTCAAATGAATAAAATTGACAGATAGGTACCCTCAGTAGTTTACTCAATAGAAACATAGAAATTAAAATTATATTTGAATAAAAATAAATAAGTATATTTAACAATTAATAAGTTATATCTGTTAGTAGAATACACATATTTTATTAAGTAATATAAGAAAATATATCTATTATATATTTATTATAGTAATATATTTGATAAGCATCTAAAAATCAGAATTTTTTAAAAACAACACACCAATTATGTGTTTATGTAGCGTGTGTCTGTGAAAATTGGGTACACTGTATAATTCAATGAACCAAATTACTCAGTACCGCCGTATAATATATATTTTTGAATTCTGTTTGTGAGATATAAAACTAGACTAATATTAGATCATTAATCTCCCGTAGACGAAATTATAAAATATGTTTAGGGTACTGATTAATATAGGTAACTGAGTTATGGAGTGTACCCAATTTTTGCACACACACTGTATAATATATTAATATATATATATATATTATAAACACATAACAGAACAATAATATATATATATATATATATTTATAATATTTTTGAAGTATTATAATATACATTTTTTTTTTTCAAGTACATCAAGAGACAACTCAAATTTAAAACTATAATTAGTGACCATGAAATCGAAGAACCAATTAAAACGTATTCAGCTCAAGCCCCATTTGTGGAAAAAAGAAAAAAAACAATTAATGATTAAATTTGTAATGATATTATATTATAGCTAGGGACAGTGTTGTAAAGTATTTGAGTAAAAGTATTCAATTACTTTTTTATGTATTGAATATTTATTTAAATACTTTTATTTTGGAAGTATTTGAACGGTATTTTAAATACTTTTTTTAATTCATTAACTAAATTTGTTTCTATTTGTAATCTTTGGTAAATGAAACAATGGTTCCAGTCTATTTATAGATAAATAATATAACCTATACTTTTTTTCACAAGCAATTGTTGATCGGTTTACATATTATCGAACATATTTTATTTTTGTACTATTTATTAAATTCTTATTTGAGAAAACATTTAAGCGTAAGTACCACTTAAATTTAATAATAGTATACTATGGTCTGCTATGATAGTACAATCTTCCCAATATCTTGTCTATTAAAAGAATTTTAAATACCACACAATATGAAATATAAAAAATGTAAGTTATTTATTAAAACTTGGCAGGAATATGACAACCACGTTTATCTGGAGTAGTGGTAGAACAATCTGATTTTTTTTTTTGTTGACAAACATTCCAAATAAATTTGTTAGTTTCACCGAAAACTTTGATGAAACAGCTTTTGCAAATTTCTATCATTTTTCCATTGATAGGCACATGGTACTTAAAAATGACCCGTCTGTCTTTTTGTTTTTTAGGCGCAGTACACTTTTTTTTTTTGAGCATATTTTGGCTTAAACTCAATCAGCCCAGAAATATAAGTTGCCCGTCTATTTTTATCACACATAGACCAATATTTTTTAAACAATAACGATATATGTTCAATAGATACTTTGAGTGAACACTTTTTACGGCAATTATTGAGCACTTGGAACTTTCTTTCTGGTACTTGTTTACCACTTTGTGTGGTATATGCTTGACCAAGATTTCGTTTCTCTTTCCTTTCAGCTCGAATTTTTCTTAACTTAGGATATGACCTTACATTATGTGGGTTCACATTTACATTCATATTTTAATAACTACTATGCACTGAAATGTGGTCAACCTCCGTAACACACTGGCCAGTGGGAACAAATGTTGGATCATCAATTTCACTCTAAACATAAGTTTGCATTTTTTAATAAATATGATAATTCAAGTTAATACTAAGCATAATTAAAACATACATTACTATGATCACTACTAGGTACTACAATTTTGTCTAGTTCAATAGCAGCCTGGTCACAAGAAACAAAATCTGCTGGGTCATCCACTTCAAGCTAAAAATAAATTTGAAATACTAAGTATTAAAAATATAATATTTCAAGTTAATACTAAGCATACTTAAAACATACTTACTATGATCACTACTAGGTACTAAAATGTTGTCTAGTTCAATAGCAGCCTGACCAGTGGAAAAAAAAAATGTTGGGTCATCAACTTTAAACTAAAAATAAATTTCAACATTTTTGATATTTAAAATATGTTCAAGTTAATACTAAGTATACTTAAAAAATACCTTATTATGATCACTAATAGGTACAAAAATGTTGTCTATTTCAATAGCATCCTGGCCAGTAGAAAAATATGCTGGGTCATCAACTTCAAACTAAAAATAAATTTGAAATACTAAGAATTAAAAATATGATATTTCAAGTTAATACTAAGCATACTTAAAACATACATTACTATGATCACTGCAAGGTGCTAAAATGTTATCAAGTTCAATAGCAGCCTGACCAGTGGAAACAAATTTTGGATCTATGTCTTTATCAGAAACTTTCCACTTAAAAATAAGTGAATAAATAAATAAATCATTGCTTAATCATGTATTTAGGTAATATTAAAAATGTAAGAAATCAACTGAGCACATACTCATTTAAATAATTAAAATATTTGCATACATAGATAAGTAAAAAAAAATGCAACTTCCAACAAGTATCTATCACCTAGGTTATTAGTTTTTCAGAAAATTAATAGTCTAATTTTTACTGTATTTAATCAGTAACTTAAAATAATTTATATTTTATATAATCAAAAAACTTACTGAATTTAAGTTCTGTTCATAATGTGAGTCATGTTTAGATAGCCACATTCTACATTTTTCTTTGTAGGCCATAGGAGTAGTAATTAAAACAGAACTTGATGTAAATTCATCTCTCGTGGTATAACTATTATCAATCTATAATAGTTTACAATAGAATCATAAAATAGTAAAAAGGCTTAAAGGTATTATGTTTCTGAAAACTCACTTTTCTGATGTTCTTAAATTGATCATAGTCTAATTTCCGTTTAACATTAATCGATTTTTTGCTCAAATTTTCAACTAATCCAAGAGTTCTTTTGGAAATAAACTTATAGTTTTACTAACTAACTTAGTTTTTTATCCATAATTGTAGTACTTTATTAACGTTATAAAGGTACTAAGTACTAACTAGTATAAAAATTATAACAACACAACACAACACAACATAAAAACTTTAAATACAATAAAACTAATTGTAAATAAACATGAATAATAATAAAATATTAACAACACAATTATCACGCGCTGTTTTTTGTTTACTTAGTGTAGTAATTGATATAATAATTTAGATAGCTATTAGCTTCTAATAAATGATACTAAATATCGCAGATAAATTAATTCATTCGTCAATGTGATAAAACAAATTTATTATAATTATCCTTTCCAATAAATTTAATATTATTATCTTGTCTATTTTTAGCTTATGATTGTAATTTGTTTATATTTTACACAAACCATAGTCATAAATATTATTATCTACATTCTACAGCAATGCTGCAAACCGTACATTCGAACTTATGAACGTGTTCAGTGTTCACGTACGAAAGACGGATTTTTGGGAATAAGTCATGATGACCAAATGTGTTTAAAGTAATATGTTGAGTTATTCCTATTTGTACAACGGCTGATAACTTATTCCTTTTTTCTCATATGTTTTATAAAAAAATGAACCTAAAATTTGTTAAATTTTTTTACGTCAATCGATGTGAATTATAATAATCGACTAGAAAATTCAATAAAAAAAAAATGGTAAAAATGGACTTATTCCCTTTTGCCCGGGCACCGTCCAATTGTACTTGCACTGGTTAAATATTTTTATATCTATACTAAAAGGCAAACAAAGTAGTTAATTAATAACTTGAGTTAATTTAAATATTGTATGATATACAATCCTTCAACAGTTACATCCCATACAATATACATGCATCTTACGCACAAAAGATATATGTATTTATTATAATTAAAAAAAATTGGCCTGCTTAGCTTAAATATTGGCACCCCTATTAAAAAACTCAAATGGTACTACTGGATTATAATTTACTCAAAGTGTTGACACAGTGATATTCTGTATATTTATAAATTATATAAAACACATAATACATATTAATTATTTAGACAAGTGGTTCTTAACTGGTTTTCCGCTGCAGCCAACTGGTCGTGACAACCGTGGTACACGCATATTGTATTATTATTAAATATATATTAATATATATATACATTTTATAATTTTGTATATACTATATTACTGTAATTATTCGTCAAAATGTATTGTTATAAAAAATATGCCTTGAACACAAAAAGGTTGAGAACCACTGATTTAAATACATATAACATTATTTAAAAATCTCAAACATATTATACCTTCGAGTTTCATTTGTTCATGTGTGATCCTCGGGGCTGCCATTACGTAGGAAGTGATGCCTAGCAAGAATAATATATTTGTCATAATATATTCCATCGTGTTATGGGTCTATTGAGTAAATGATCTAATGTGAGCAGTAAGTACAAGAAAACGGATTTAAGCGGACGGAACAAAGTCAAAACGATCACAAAAAGTCGGTTACAGGAGAGAAAAACTGTAATTAAATACACGAACGGTTAGCATACGAATGGCGAGCGCCGAGCAGTGCTTCGAGTTTCATTTTATAATCAACGGCGTGGCGTTGCCGTGGAGGGGGTTCCTACCACGGGTCGAGAACCGAAAGCATTTTCGTTATGCCTATACGGCTATATACAGTATACACGAAAATGGTTTGGGTCTTACAGCAAAAAACAAGGCTCAATTTGGCCACCCCTGGCATATTATTTTGGGATACGGTGATACTCAGTACAGACACACTCACACACACACGTCCAACAATATAATGTTGTACAATAACTTTTTTCGGACATATATTCGGAATTTATGTTTATTGTGTAGGTATAGGTATTTTCTACGGGTACGTATATAATACATTGTTGTTACGCCACATTCTTTGTAGCATACTATAATAAAGTAACGACAATCGTGCGTGTGGTCTTTTGAGTGTTAGACCCATCTTGGTGGCTTTCCTGTGTATTATTTCGTCGTAGACTGAAAAAAATGTTTATAGCACTACATTTTCAATTTCATTTTATAACATTTCGTATTTTTTTGGAGAAGAATATCCTTTGGATTCTTTGAACATATAACATAATAAAGCAAACCGAACGACGCCGTTTGTTAGAAACTCTGTTGCAGCCTGCAGGCATACATTATGTTGAACATTAGAACGGACGTGTATAACATATTTTTTTATTTGAAGTTACAATTATTTTTTACGATTATTGTACTGTACTAAACATATTATGCCATCAAATAATAAAAAAACATTTCGGATTCCAAGTTTATTGTGTATAGCCGTATAGGGATTATCTGCGGGTGTCCATAGTACCTACACTCAAAGAAATTCATACATGAAAACAAAAAAAATATACATTGTTTTAACAATATCTTTGTCACTCCTGAGCCGACAAAATATTTGTTATATCTACATAGTTATAATTGTAAAAAATAAGAGTTAATTAAAAGTAACAAAAACTATTTAAATATAACAATAATTTTGTTATTTTCAGCTTAAAAGTGGTTGTTACTTTAACACAAAAAACTGTTATTTTGAAATGAAAAATTGTTTCTGCTACAAAGAAAATTGTTATTTATAATTATTATTAGTTAATCTTTTTAGTAATATCTTTATTGGTTTAACAAGTATAGTGTTGAAATAAATAAAGATACATATTGTTAATAAGAAAATTATTTGATAAAATAACAATGTAATTTTATCAATACAATATATAATACTTTGTTAAATATACCTTTCACCAATGCAATAAATTTATGCAAAATCAATAAAATGTTATCCATCTCTCTTACCAAAATTCACATTTACTGCTCTAGATTAAATTAGTTGGTATGTTACTAAACCTAATTAAGTTACTAATACTCATTAAATGTATTAATTATAGGTAAATCAATAAAAGGAATTATATAGGTACGGAACATTTTTATATTGTTCTATTATATAAATAAATTAATAATTTTGAATCAAATATATAAGTAGGTAATTTTTTATTATTAAATATTAACTTTAATTAAATTATGACTACTAAGTAATTATATTTTATACAAATTATAAATAATAATAATGTCAAATAAATTTAATATTATTGTAACAAATTTGAATATATATATAAATAATAGTAATGTTATACAAATTTAACATTATTGAAAAAAAATCAGTATGTGAAAATGTTACCAAGTGTAACTAAAAAATAAACAAAATCATTAAAATTATAAATAATGATAATGTCATACAAATTTAACATTATTAACAAAAATCAGAATATGAAAATGTTACAAAATGTAACTTAAAAATAAACAAAATCAATCAAATTATAAATAATGATAATGTCATACAAATTTAATATTATTATAAAAAAATTGAATACATATAAATGATAGTAATATTATACAAATTTAACATTATTGAAAAAAAATCAGAATATGAAAATGTTACAAAATGTAACTTAAAAATAAACAAAATCAATTAAATTATAAATAATGGTAATGTCATACAAATTTAATATGATTATAAAAAACTAGAATACATATATAAATGATAGTAATATTATACAAATTTAACATTATAAAAAAAAATCAGAATATGAAAATGTTACTAAATGTAACTTAAAAATAAACAAAATCAATCAAATATTTTATATACAGTTAGAGTTCAGCTAGAACTAAACTTATCAATGGTTGTGGTTGATCTAATTTATCATGGATATTATAAAATAGCTTTTGAATAAACAACCATACCATATAAGACTCAGGAGGATATGACAAGTTGAAAACATGGAATATTTTAAATACAACATCTACGGCTCTCTGAATTGTAAGTATTTTGTATTTGATGTCATCAAAATATACTAAAATTTCTTTTTGATTGGATAACTGCCCAATTACAATTATAAAAGGTTGAATTGGAATTCCTAAATCTATAAACAAATTAAAATGTATTAAATAAAAGTTCAAAAAAGATTTCATAATAATTTTTATACTAAAATAAAGTAAAAACCTTTTTTCCTGGCAATTATATCTTCAACTCCAGCAGATGATTCAGCAAAAATAATAAAGGATTGTTGTGAATCACGTATAGAATATTTTATAAGCGATTTTCGTCCTTTGTCATCACGGGTTGTTTTTTTGGATGTAGGTACAAACAGAGCATGTAGAAGGTAAAATACATAACAATCTCGACTATCTAAAAATTATTTTTATTTTACAATGAAGAACATCATAAATAGGCATAAAATACTTACTTTCTGTCATCAAATTTTCTTCATTGAAATCTTCAACTAGTTTAGTACTTTGAGAATCTTTAATTTTACATTTAAATAGTTTGATCAGTTTTGATGTATAATTAGGGTATACTGTCATTAGACTAGAGGCATTAGGTTGAACAGTAAGAAAATCAATATCAACCTAGGATAAAAAAAACAATTTTTTAAAAAAAATTTTGTATATTTTAATACATTAAAATATCAATATAAGATAATTAAAATAATATTAAAATTACTTACCAATCTATATCCTGCTGGAAGCTTATAGCTAGCCCAGCATAGTAATGTTTCGGAGGTACTTTGACTTTTTCTTATACTATTTAATCGGTTATTAACTGTAGCCGCCCATATGACTTCAATCTCACTAAATGTACAATTATCGTGTTTTAAACTATTTAAAAAATGGTCAATATCAGTTTCATCTTCTGAAATAAAAAAAAGGATAAATTTAAAACATTTAAAAATAACTTGGTAATATTTGAAAATTTACCGAAGTGTTTGGTTAAGGTACTAGAATTCATTGGTTTTACTGTATTATTAGTTTTTTCAATAAGTCCACCACTTTTTAGACTTCTAATAACATTATGGTATTTGGCATAGAGTTTACCTTTAGGTGCTTTTGGACCATCTCGCATAAAATAATAATCCTAAAAACAAATTATATTAATTTAAATTAATAACAAATAGTAATTGAATACAATACCTTGACTTCACTAGGAAATGCAGCAATAATCTGACCGGCCATTTCTTCGGCAACTTTAACTGTCATGTTAATTTTTTCTTTAATAGCTGTTTTTATAACTATGTCAACAAGAATTGTCCTACTAGCATCATTTAAAAAACCATTTTTTTTGAAATGGTCAAGCACCAAGCAACCTTGATATGAAGACCCAAGGACTTCACTTAAACTTAATACAGGCTTATCGATATTAAGTGTAGTACCATCAACTACCGGTTTTAATTGGCCATTTCTATTATTATTTATGCATGTACACACATTTATTTGACTATCCTTATCAGCGGACCGAGTTTTCATTAATTTTCCAATAAATTTTATTCGAATACCCAAAGGAAAACCTGCCAATAGAGTATCACATTGAGAAGGTGTAATGTAGTCAAGTGCTTCTGTATCCACCAATGAATCTAAAAATAATAATGAAGTTAAAACTATTATTAACTATTAATTTATTTTCTTAATACCAACCAACACAAGTTTGATATAAAAAGCTCAAATTCCACTCTTTCAACAGAGACATTAGTTTTGATGATTCATTTTCGTCCATTTTTAAATATTCCCAAATATCATGATGTGATACATTGCAGGTATTATTACTTACAGGATTTAAATCATAGTTGCTCATATCAAAAAAATTTGAATTATTACAATTGGTTGGAATTTCGTATTCATCATTTTCATGAAGGGTACTCATTATTTTCAACTTCCAACTATAATATTTTAATTAAGATATCAATTATTATTATTATTATTATTATTACATACATCACTTAACAAATATGAAAAGTATAATATAAATAACTTTTTTACTATTTTATATATTAATTTTAACCTAAACTACTAAATATATTATAATAATAGATAATATAATTTGAAATTGTATATATTATATAATAATTATAATATTCTTTTAATAATACTCTTTGAGTCGAATCATTATTTGACCGTTTACTAATTTAACAGTATTTATAGGGGGCCCGCTAAAATCTTCTATTTTATATACACAAATATCTTTTAACACTGTAAAATTTTCATCAACCACGTATGCATCAAAATGGGAATGCAAGTAATTTAATTTAATATCTTGAACAGCAAGCATGCATTCCTCAGATTCAAAAATAATAATCTGTAATATTTTAAAAAGGTGTAATTTGTCTGTTACCTTAGTGACATAAAAATCTGTTTTATAAAGAGTTCCTTTATAGTCAATTTTAGAGTAACATTTAAATTGTTGGTTTAAAACTAAAGCCCGAATAAGTTCTAACTGTTTATTATTCCTAATCTCATGAGTTTTATGGACAATTACATTTTTGGGCTTTGGACAAATAAGTTGATAAGCAAATTTAATTTGCATTTTTTTTGCAAGAGTAAGCGTTATATTTCTACGAGATGTTGTAGCATGAGCGTATAACTTGAGTTCTTTATGTTTAGCTTCAAAACGAAAACACCAATAATGTCTTGCAGGCCCTGATTGTTTTATAATTGAAGGGTAATGAGTCAATAAATGGTGTTTTGGCTTCAATGAGTCATGAAATAAATTAATGTATTGCTGATTATGATTTTTAATTAGATTTCTTAAAACAATTAAATTTGTTTCACATACGCTATGTGATAAAAGTGCATCAATAATTTGAGTTAAATTTAAAAAAAATGCCCATACTTCATCATTTTCTGGTACCAAGTCTCCGATCATTAAAGAAAAGAAGTGAACAAAAGTCATCATTTCCCTAGCTGACATTTTAAGATGATGGTTATTTAAATGGTTAACATTTATAGAAGGAGAAACATTACCAATTTCTATTGGGCCATAATTAAAATTATTTTTCCTTAAATTTAATGTATCTAATGAAAAATATTTAGTAGTTTCTATGAAGTATTTAATTATATGACACATGTCATAGTGGCAAATGCCTTCGAACAGATCGTGCATAATATCAACACAGTAATTTTGAGTGACATGAAATGAAGTAATACTATTTAAAAACGATTTTTTATGAATTCCTGTTTGTGTAACATCCATTTTAGCAACATCCTGATTATAATTGTCAATATTTCTCATCAATAAGGGATTTTCTTCAGTCAAATGTTTGGTATGTTCTTTATTTGCTTTACAAAATCGACAAAAATAAGTTGCAGAAAAAGACCTAGAAAATTCTAAAATAGAATTCAATCCTAAATTATCTCCAAGTACTAGACCCAATATAAAATGAACATTCACATTAATATTACCAGGGGTAGAGATTACTATCCCTTCATCTTCTAAAATTTGCAACTCATGTATAAGATTTTTAAGACATTGCTCATTACCATACTCTTTCATATCGACAGATTTAATAAGAGCTGCTAAAAATATGTTAGAAAGTTTTGAATTATTTTCAAATAAAGGAAATGAATAATATATAGCACTAACAGCTTGAAATGTTGCATGTGAACCAAGTGGGTTGTTTATTTCCAAATCGTCAATGTATAAAAAATAAGGAAATACAAGCTTATCACCATGGTTTTTAATTTTATTTTTCCATAAGTCACCTTGAATAAAATTTGTCATTCTTTTGGATGAATTTAAATAATTTAATCGCTCAAGTGATAGTTGAAAATTATTTCCATGCTCAAAAAACAGTTTGAATTGAAATTTCAAGGGCATCAAAAGGCCCTTAGTAATGTGCTCATCATAGACTACTTCACCATTATGATGAACAGAAGTTACTTCTTTATTAATAGTAATTTGAGTTAAGGGATTTATATATTGTTCATGACTGAGCCATTTCATTAATCGATATTCAGTATTACATAGTTTGAATGGATTAGACACTACTGATGAAACTTCTTTAAATGAAGATAACAGTAGTGGGTCAGTAACTTTATTTTTAACAAAATTATCTAAAAGATCAGCTAAAGGTTTTGAAACTAAGTCTGTTATAAGTTCTTGAATATCCAAAACATTTTGAAAAGTAATACTATTTTTAATGTGTAAGCTAAGAACAAATTTTACAGCTGACAAATGTATTGCTGATACTGCTTCTTGAAAATTAAATTTATTTGGTGTATCACCAGAATCAATATGATTAGAATACGTATCATTAGAGGTTACATTTTGATTCATTGTGGTTTGGACGGTTTGGTACTCGATAGGTAAAGTATTAGGCAGAGTATTTGTTTTAGGAAAATTAAGATGTTTGTTTTTAATGTGTCTTTTAAAAGAGCTTAAACATTGAAAAGATTGAAAACAAGACTCTTCACAACAATCATAAGGACTATTCGGTCCTAAAAAATGATAGACTTTGAAATGGACAATTAATGACTGTAAAGACTCAAATTCATTTTTACATATATAACAAATCATTTTTAAAAGATAAAAAATAAATTAATTTACTGAAAAATGAGTACCCAACACCTGTAGTATAATACGGACTGATCAGATAAATCTGTGAATATAAAACAAAACAAAATTGGAATACTTCTTTTAGCTACCTATCAATAATCATTTACTTATATAATATTATGTAAAATAATTATTAAATCTTAGTAAAAAAATTCTATTTGATTAATATTAACATGATAGGTACCAACTGGCTACTACACATGTTGAAAACAAATTAGATTTAATAAAATTATTGCTTTATTATTTTTGCAAAAAAAAAAGGAAAGATTATGTTATTATAATTAATTAAGTTAATGTGTAGTCATAGTTTATTAATTCTTATATTATAGGTACACAATATAGGTATTCATTAGGTAATGATTTTGCATCCCCAGTCTTTTCATTGACATTACTCCAGTTCCTACTCCAAGTATTATCTAAAAATATTACAACGAATAATAATAATAATAATAATAATAATAATATAAATGGTACATACCTTTCAGTTTTCAACAATTACATTCTCGAGAACAGAGGTTAAACAGTTAAAGTTTTCGACGGACAACTATCGTATGGTGACACTATCGTATAATGGTCAGTATGATGAATATTGAACACTGAACACTTTAAAATGATTTAAACAACACAAGTACTCAACGATATTACGATAGTCGGCAGATGCGTCCTTATCTTTATTCTTTACATTGACAAATACATAGAATACGTATCTTCACCGCGCCGCGGCGCGCCGTACCGGTTAAAACCAGAAAAATGCCAAAAATAGTTCGGGAAGCCGATATATTAGGTATTAATTATTAAAATTTCGTAGAATTAACATATAATTTGTTAAAACTATCCTTTATTATTATTGTTTAAAATAAATGATTATATTGTACAACATTGTATATTGAATTAACAACTTACTAATGTTAATTTAATCAAATCATATTTTTGAACACAATTTAACATGTAATTTCAACAAATTATTATTGAACATTACAACGAAGTATGAATTGTTGAAAATACATTTCACCATCAAAATAACAAATTAGATAAAGTTGATTTAACATTGAAATTGTTATACACAACGATGTATTGTTATTTTATCAAATTGAACAAAGGTTATTCTTTTACAAAATCACTTTGTTAATTTTACTCAAGATATTTCTTTCAGTGTATAAATAGACCGTTCCTTTAAAAACTATTTACGACTTCTTCACTCGCAACTATAATACTGTTACGGAAATAATGACAGAGTGGGTTGATAAAGAAACTTCCTTAAAAGCAACACAACAACTTCTCTCATTAAGAGATACAACATTTAATGTGAGTTTACTAGTTATTAATGACATTTTTAAACATTCGTATATATTGTGTAAAGCATTACAAAGAGACAATATTGATTTAATAGAAGCAATGAATTTAGCTGAAGATTTAACTAAAGAAGTAAAACGAAAGAGACAAAATAGTGATGAAGTTTTTTCAAACACTTTTATGACCTTAGAAGAAAAATCTAAAATTTTAAATTTCGATATTCATATTCCAAGGATTTGTAAACTAACCGTTATAATATTTCTACAGACTCTGTTGAAGAGTATTTTAGAATATCAATTTTTACACCGTTTTTAGATTATTTTATTGATCAAATGAATACACGTTTTATAGAACACAGATCAATCTTAAAAGGATTTCAATCTTTATTTAATAATGATTTGGATAAAAATAGAAATTACATTTTAGAGTTAATACATTTTTATAAAGATGATTTAAGTGACTCTGATGTAGTTATAATGTTAAAATGCGGAAAAACGTTTTGAATAGAATTAAAAATGAACAGAAACCAAAAAAAACTATTGAATTTCTTAAATTGTGTGATGAATACTTATTTCCAAATGTGTACAAATTATTAAAAATAGTTTGTATTTTACCTATAACGACATGTACTTCTGAAAGAAGTTTTTCATCTTTAAGAAGACTTCAAACTTATTTAAAAAGTACTATTACTGAAAATAGACTCATTGGCTTAGCCATGTTAAGTCTCCATAGAGAAGAACTTATAACTCTTGAAGAAGTTATTGAACAGCTTATTAAAAAAAAATAAAAGACTACAATTTTAAACTATTAAAAATTGTATTTTAATACATCAAGTTACATTTTATTTGTGAGATTACAGTGTTATGCTTATTTCTTTTACCATTTAAAGAGTTCATTAATAAACATTTTTGTTGGTTTTTTAATGATATAATTTTTTATACTTTTTACATGTTAAAAAATTTGGACCCTCCCTATGAAAAATTCTTGGGTAAGCCCCTGATACTGTATACACAATGTCCATGAATCATGATAATGAATTAAATTTGTATTATTGACAGTCAAAGTTCAATAAGGAACTGTGTTTTTCACAAGTTATACATACACCACAATACTACGGTAATTGGAAAAAATACCCAAGAAAAAAATAACCATGGAAAAAATACCCTGTAAAAAATACCCGTGGAAATAATACCCGGTGTAAAAAATACCATAGGAAAAAATACCATAGGAAAAAATACCCATGGAAATAATACCCGGTAGAAAGGGAGATGGTATTTTGCGCCAATTTAATTACCTGTAATTTGCGCCATCAAAAGGTACATTTAAGGACGTATGTAATTTGCGCCAAAATATAAAAATATAACATGTATTTTGCGCCACATATACAAATTAATTTTGGTAATTTGCGCCACGACTGAAAACGAAATGGAATATGTAATTTGCGCCACACTTTCAACTTTATATTGTTGGAATTTACCAGCAGATAATTTTACTGATATCGTATAGGATATACAATAATACGTACCGACGTGTGTCCAATCCAATATAATATTGTTGTGTTCTACTGATAATAGACATACCTATCGTCTCTATTAGACGTAATCGATCTCCGATTACGTCTAATCTAACGAAAATTATCAATGTATTGTTACATATTATTGTTAATATCGAACAGCAATGTCGCGAATCGTGATATTTACAGTTATGGGTGGATTACATTGGGCGAATTTACTCGCTTCTTACCAGCGAACAAAGTCGCGCGCGACTAAGCGTGTAGTGACCTGTCCGATTACACTACAGCTAGTATAGTCGCGTAGTCGCACGTATTCGCGCATGTCACAAGTTGTATACATACGATTAGTTTAATAATTTGGTTATAAGTTATCTGTGGTTAATATTTAAAGTTTGAGTTTTGTAAGTATGAAGTGGAACAGTAATAATATAATTGATTTTTTAAAAATGTATGAAAAATATCCATTACTTTGGAACATTAAGCACAAGGACTACTGCAACATAAAGTTAAAAGACGAAATATTTAAAAGCTTCTATTCAGAACTTGAGAGTCAAGGATTGGTAGAAGGAATGGACGAAAAGCAACTAAAAGCCAAAATAAAAAATATAAAGGATGTTTATCGGAATGAACTGGCTAAAATAGAAAAAAGTAGGAAAAGTGGAAGTGGAACAGACGATATTTATTATCCAAAACTTGTGTGGTTTGCAGACCAGGCAAACTTTTCGTGAAGTGTTATCTACAAGAAACAGCCAATCAAATTTGGTAAGTTTTAATATTAGAAGTATTAATATTATTCGTATTAATTATATTTAATATTTAAAGAATTGTTATATTTGATTATAATTATTTAACTTTGTATAATACTGCAAATACTGAAACCACTTAAAAAATTACAATAGTTTTTTTTATATAGTTATACCAACTTTTTCCCACTGCCAAGGTAAAGGATTTTCCTCCATAAAATATTTTGCTAATGAACTTCTAACTTCTTCAGCAGCTCGTTTATAATTATTACTGCCGATTTGACTAACGGAATCTAGACTATTAACATGTTCTCTCCATTCCCCAGAAATAATATTGCCATTGTTCAAATCCTCTCGATCAACTGCTTGTGGAGGTATATATGTGTTTGGATTAGTTTTACGTAGCCAGTTGTGGAGACTACATGCAGCATAGATTACTTTGTCTATTGTTTCTGGTTTTAGATCAATTGGTTTTGAAAATATTCTGAACCGCCACACTAATATACCAAACACATTTTCCACTACCCTTCTAGCACGTGAAAGACGATAGTTAAATATAATTTCAGAATTATTAAGTCCCGTTTTGCTATATGGCTTCAATAAGTTTGTTCTTAGTGGAAAAGCATCATCCCCGATAATAACACATTTTTCCGGCATCCCGAGGGTATTGTTTTCCAATGCGATATTCAATGTGCTGTCCCGAAATATTGCACTATCGCTAGCTCGTCCATTTGCTCCGATATCGATGTACGTAAAACAATAATCACCGTCAACCATTGCAAACAATATAACACTATAGGTTTTCTTATAATTGTAAAATGTTGAGCCAGAACCAGGAGGTCGTTTAATAATTACATGTTTTCCGTCGATTGCACCGCAACAGATTGGAAAATTCCAATGATGGAAAAATGTATCTTTTATTTTTGCCCATTCATCACACGTAGTGGGTACCTGGGAAGTTTAAATTAATTAATTTAAATTCTTAATTTTTAAATAATATTTATTTTAACTATTATGATAGTTTTAATTTATAAAATGTTTGCACTTTTTATGTCATAAAAAAATAGTTTTGACACCTTAAATTTGAAATCAAGAGGGTTCATTATAAACAATAATTAAATTTTGAGCTTTTTAAATAAATTATATATCTGAATTTTACAAAAAAATAAATTTTGTAATTTAAAAAATTGCTTCAATAAATTACTGGTTTAAATGTTTATTTCAGTATTTAATTTAATTTTTTAGAATTTAACCAATATAAGTCAGCATTCTAACGAGGTACCGATCGAAGAAGACATGGATGATAAAGACGAAGATCAAGATCAAGGTTCAACAGGGGAATTGCCTGAAAAAATTAAACCACCACCAAATAAGCCTATAAAAAAGATTAGAAAACGAGCTGCGCCTGAAATCTTAGATGCAATTGAGCAATTAGATAGAATTGCTCAAAGTGCATCTACAGAAAAAGCCTATGATCAATTCGGAAAACATGTTGCGTACGAGCTTCGTCAGTTTCCACCACGTCAAGCCATATTGTTGCAGTCCGAATTACAAAGCTGTATCACTCGAATGCGTTTATCTTGTTTGGAGCCTGCAGTACATCAACCAGTACATCAACTTTACCATCAACAGGCTTACTCTCAACAATTACATCTGGATATAGTATCACCTTCAACTTCTTCAAGCTCAATGCCTTCTACATCTACTCAAGGTCTAAACGAGGATTATAATGAAGATATTTTAAATCATGCTATAATTAATTCCAATATTTTTTCAAATAATAACTTATAATTTTTATGAATAAACAATTAATTTTAATTTTTTTATATTAACATAAAAATGTTGTTTCTAAAATTTATCTCAATAATAACATATTATTTACTACATATTTAGTTTTGTATTATTTTATGTATTATCTATTTAAATATTATATTTGTATAACTATACCTTAATAAATGGTTCCAGGACTTGAGAAATTGCTGTAAGCACTTCGGGTATAAATAATGAGATTGTACATTCAGGAACACGAAAAAGATATTCTAGGGACTTAAATGAATCACCAGTAGCTAAATAACGCAATGTTACTTCTAGTTTGGTTTTTGGCGGAATAGCCATTCTCATTTGAGTGTCTTCTTTTTTAATTAATTCATAAACCATTTGTAACAGATTATCGAACTGGACCACGTCCATTCTTAGAAGATTTCGGTAGGCTGCAGTGTCTTCGTCTTTTAATTCTTTTATTAATGTACTGGATGCGCCATATTTTTCTCGTCTAGCAATCCAATCTCTGACCCAAATTCTTTTTTTCTTTTTAGTTTTCTTTTTTTCCAACTCCTGATGCAATAACATAGATATAACAACAACACCTGCGCGAACTACAGCATCTGACATCTTGAAAGTTGCAACCACTTCTAGTTACTAGTCGCGAGTACATTAGCGATTTTGCTAGCCATGTCGATTACATAAAGCGATTTCACTCGTCAGAGATTAAAATAGCCAGCGAGTAGTGACAAAAGTAGCCCGGCCGTCAACTTTAATCGCGGGCGAGCAGCGAGTATTCAACACGCGGCGAGTAAGCGACTAGAGCGATTACATTGAGCGACTTTGGTCGCAGCGAGTTAATTCGCCGGCGACTAGCGTGTACAATCGCTCAGTGTAATCGAGGCTTTAGTCCGATATAAATCGCGTGTGCGTTCATGTTATTTTCACATTTCAAAATTTTATAAAAGTATAAGCAATGGAAAATAGTACAAATATTGGTGAAATTATTAAAAGTACCAGAGGCAAAGATTTATTATTATTTGCAAATTTTACGTATCGAAAAGTTAATGAATCGAAAAACGCTTCAGTACGATGGCGTTGTACTGTCAGAACTTGCACTGCAAAAGTGTATACTTGTATAGAAAATATTGTAGAAATAGTTGAAATTGTAAATGAACATAACGGGCATGATCAACCAAGGTTAGGCAGAAAAATGTTTTCAAATGGATGTAAGAGAAAAGCTCTGGAAAATCTGTATAATACTAAACCAAGTAAGATATTACGAACTGAAATTTCTGAAAATATATCTAATTTACAAACTATCACTACCGATGATATATCACTAGTTCGACGAAATATTTATAACGCCCGTAGAAAAATGGTGCCACCATTACCAAAAACAATGGAAGAATTGCAAAATAGTATAAGCAATTTAGATTTGAAAACGGACCTCAATGAGCAATTTTTATTAATAAATGATCCGAACTGTCATATAATAATATTTTCATTTTTCATGTGACACAAATTTAAAAGTTCTATGCGAATCTGAAATTATATATATGGATGGAACTTTTGAATATTGTCCCAAGTTATTTACGCAATTGTTTTCTTTGCACGGTTTATGCAATGATCATTATATTCCACTTTTATTTGCATTACTTCCAGACAAAAAACTTCAACTTACGTAAATTTATTTAAAAATATCATACATTTGTGTAATGCACGTGAACTTTCTCTGAAACCAAATTTATTCATATCTGATTTTGAAGAAGCAATTCATGTAGCATTGAGACAAGTCTGGGATGACACTAAAATATTTGGTTGTAGATTTCACCTAAATCGTGGTATAGAAAAATTCAGGAATTAGGCTTATCCAACGTATATCAAAAAAATAAAACAGAAGAAAGCAAGTGGCTAAACCATACATTTGGGTTGCCATTTATTTCTCCAAATGAGGTCAGTAACTGTTTTATTGAAGATTTTATGTCATCGATTCCTAATGACATAAGATTTCAAAAATATGCCGATTATTTAGTTGACACATATATCTGTGAAGAGGCTAAATTTCCACCAATTATTTGGGCTGCGAATATCGCGTCACTAGCTCTCACTACTAATGCTTGCGAATCATATCATTCACGTTTCAATTCCGAGTTCTATCACCCACATCCTACTATTTACCACTTTTTGGACGTACTGAAAGGATTTCAAACCGAAACTATGATTAAAATTAAAAGTATACATCTTAAAAACGAAATTCTACTAAAAATAAAATTCGTTTGGAAACTTTTCAAAAAATATATGAAGACTACAGACAAAATAAAATTGACAGAAAAGGTTTAGTTTCGTAATTAAGCTATAAATATAAAAAAAACGTGAGTAAGCTAGGTATTATAAGTAGCTATTAGGTATTTTATTTCAAAAATGATATGTTATATTACGAAAATTGTACATACTAAACGAAAATTTATATTTATACATTACAATATTTATACATTTATTTATAATTTTAATATGACTGATTTTTATTTGTTTTATTACTAAACGAAAATTTACTTATTTAATATACTTGGAGTTCGTTTTACTTGTGGCGCTAATTACTATTTCAATAAGGTGAACTATGGTGCAAATTACAATTTTTGTAGGTAAACGATGGCGCAGATTACATATTGCCTTTTTATTTAGTTTTATTTGGCGCAAATTACAAACTTAAAAAGTGGCGCAAATTACAATTTTTTTTTTTTTTTTGGGGTTGTTTTTGGCGCAAATTACATACGCCCGGTAGAAATAATACCCAATAGAAAAAATACCCGTTGAAATAATACCCATGAAAATAATATAATAATATAATTATTTAATTATAATAAATAATATAAAAGCAAAGGTGATAATTTGTATTCAGAAAAATTACATAATAATGGTTAAAAAAAATCAGACTTATATAGAGGTATATTATATTATATTTATAATTATAATTATTTACAATTAAAGTCCCAACTCGTAAAAAAAATTAAAGTATTACTCAAATGATACACAACCATTGAACCATTGTAAATAATATTATCGGGTCACTTTAAGCCTAATGGCCTATGTTGTCGAGGGTATACATAAGTACAATTAAAAAAAATATATATATTATCGGAATTCAACTAACGATAATAATTGATCACTTACGATAGCATACACGACATCTATATGATATCGGCGATTTTACTCTCGTTTTCTACTATATTTAATTGTATACTGAATACTCTTATTATAATCGTATCAATACACAACAATAATTGTAATTTCCTACTTTGAAATTAAAATTTTTTCCGTTTTATATATGTTTTATATTATTATATAGGTACCTATTACACCTTTGTAATCTCGTAATGTTATAAACTTGGTATATCCTAATTATCTAACGTATTATGTACCTAGCAGTTATATTTTCTCTATTTTACTACCTATTTAGTTATATTTTATGCTATCGTCTGTCAGTTTCTTTACTCTCTACCGTTTTTGTATCTGTGAGCTACAATCAGTGGTCAACATACGGAATCAACATTAATTTTGAATTTATAAATATCAGAAGGTAATTAAATTTAATATTAGATGTTAATGATACATTTCAATATTTTAATATTTAAAAATTAAAATTATAGATGAATGAAGAGCTGAAAATTATAAAATCAAACAAAAAAAAACGAAAAATTATGCCACAATGGTTATATGTATGTTATTCATCACAAGCTAAAATCTTGTCTTCGATGGCGATGCTCGAAGTACGGATCATTAAACTGCCGGGCAATCTTAAAAACTGATCTCGAAAAAAAAAATCCAATAATTGTTGTTGAAGCGACAGATCTCGTACAATATTTTGAATCCACTTACGTAAATGGTTGTCCCAAAATATTAGGTAAGAATAAAAGAATTAAATTTAAAAATATTCCTGCTCCTTTTCCTCCTTCTGTTTGGAATGTTCATTTAACCACTTTAAATGATAATGAACGGACAAATAATCAAACAGAAGGATGGAACCATCGCTTTTCTAAACTTGTTAATCAAACACATCCATCCATATGGCATTTAATTGAAATAATGCGTCTAGAAGTCGAGGTTGACAAAACGCATTGTTACAAAGAGATTTAGGCCAACCACCAAAAAAAAAAAAAAAAGTATGTAAATATTCAAAATAAATTAAAAATATTAACTACTGAATATAATAATAGCGATAGAACCATAAATAACTTTTTACTTGCAATAAGTAATGTGATAAGACATTTAAAATAGTCATAGTATACTATATTTTTAATTGTTTTATATTAGTTGCCCAATATTAGTACTTTTTTAATTGATTATAATATTACCAACTATTAACACTTATTTATTGTTTTATATAAGTTGCCAAATTATTATTATTTTACCGTGACAAATATTATTTTATACAACTGTATACAATTTTTTATTGTGATATTACTAATTATTAACACATATTTATTGTTTTACACAAGTTGCCAAATTATTATTATTTTACTATGACAAATGTTATTTTATACAATTTTTTATTGTGATCATAGGCGTAACTAGCCCTTTATAATAGGGGGGGGGCTGGAGTCCCAAAAGTTTTGAGATACCTGTGGAAACATAATTGCCCCCACGGCCCACACAAATATAAGTTTTAATTTGTATGAATTATCTAAAAAAACTTTAAATTTAGAATAATTAATAATGCATAAAAATTCTTTGTTTTACCCGAATTACATAAAACTATAAAATATATATTATACGTATACCATTTATACTTAATGGCTAATATAATAATTAATAATAATATATTAAATCAAAAATTGTTTGTACATACAGTATACTTCTTTATTTTGACATCTTTAAACATAAATTATAACTTTATTTTCAGTTAATAACAGTAAATAAAATATACACAATAGATTTATAATAAAATAGTTATGAAGATTACAAATCTATACGCCTATTCTTCAAATCAAAGTTATTTAAAATGTTTTCTGACTCGATCTTATTTGAAATATCTCTTTCAATATGTAAAATTGACATATCTGTAAATCTATCCTGGTTCATACTAGATCTGATCCATGTTTTTATTCTCCGCATTACAGAGAAAGAACGTTCACAAGAAGCAGAGCTGATGGGCAGAGTCAAAGCAACTTGCATGAGTTTATATAAATTGGCGAAAACGTTCTGGTCTATTTTTTGCAACACATCACTAAGAGCAAAATCAGAATTTTGAATACTATTTTTAATTACAGTCATTTCAGCTTCTAACGATTCAATATTAATATCCAACAATTTCTAAATATAAAATTAAAAAAATTAGTAGATATATTATAATAAAATAATGATATGTGAATAATTACACATTTTAATGTTCAACTTTGCATAATTTTAAATAGCTACCTCATAATGTTGTATGAATGGTAAACTTTCTTTAAATTGTAATTTAAAAAAACTGTCAACAGATGACGCTAAATGTAAACTTTCAGATGAGAATCTAGTTTTCATGCTGGTAATAATTGCATCCAGAATTCTATAATATGCATTAATTTTCCAGTTTTCTTGATCCAATATATTTAAAGAAGACTCATCAAATTCTGAGTATTCATTCCCAGTAGTAGTAGAGGTATAATAATTTCTTAAATATGTGCTTTCTTTTCTTTTACGCTTAGAATTAGAGCCTTAAATTAAATACATAATAATAATTAATAAACCAATGTAACATCAAACTTACTAAACATCATGATTAATAACATTTTAAGAATAATAATTAATATTATTAAAAAAAGTAGGTACCTCTAGAAGGTGTTTCAATTGGTATATTATGTTTTTCAGCAAAATTTGTTATTTTAGACCATATTTCAGAAAACTTATTGGAGCTTCTATAATTTTCAAATGTTTGAATAACTCCAAAAATAATATTAGCCGCTTTACCTAATGTGGAATTTTTTTTTTGTAACTGGTTACTCAGAATATTTATAACTTTAAGTACATCCTGGAGTATAATTAAATAAATTATAAATGATGCTTTTTGAATAGAACTTAATAAGCCTAGAAAAATTAAATTTGGATTACATTTTCTAATGCAAATAGTAAATGAAAAATATTATTACTTATTAATTACAAACCTATAGCCTGAGCTACATCCATGTCTTTATTTAAATCAACTTCATCGATTAAAACTTCAATAAGTACTTCAAAATTGTTATAAACTGCATTACAGTTCTGTGTTCTACATACCCAACGTGTATCACTTATGGCCATTAATGTGGTGGCTTTAATATTGAGTTTATTTTGCATTTCTTTCAATTTAAAATTAGTTGATGGCCGAGAAAAATGTACATATAAAGCTTCAATAGAATTGAAAAATTGTTTTGCTTCCTTAAAAAGTGAATTACATTTTAAAATATAGGTTTATATTTTTATTTAAAACTACATGATAATAGAAATTAATTTAATCATTTCCAATGAATAGTAAGATTTGTTTGAATAATTTAAATAAATTCTATGTTGTACAATAAAATCATATTAGGTACCTTGATACTTTTACACATGTCTGTGATAACTAAATTAACTCTATGAGCCATACAATGAACATAGATGGCACTTGGGTAATATTCTTTTAATTTAGTTTGCACTCCTGCTCTTTTACCAGACATGACAGCTGCTCCGTCATACGACTGGGCTACAATCGGAATATTTTGGATATTTGATTGCTCAAGGAAGTTTAAAATAGCTGATGTAAGAGACTCAGCATCTTGTTTTTGGGAAACATCTATAAATCCTGAAAACCTCTCAAACACTTCAAATTTTTTTGTATACCGTACACAAATAGACATTTGTTTCTCTTTGTGACACCTAACAAGATATAAAGGATACAATTGATACAAAATGTTACAAATTATGAAATAATGCATTTTTTCACTAGAAAATTTTGTTTTAAAATGCAAATAAAAAAATTAAATTGGTTGTTACCTGGCATCATCACACATGATTGAAAAAAATCCAGTTTCCTTAATTTCAGAAAATATTGTATCTTTGACATTTTTAGAACATATGGCTATAATTTCGTTTTGAATTTTAGGACTGGAATAGCTTATTGAATTACTAAACATTTGATTAAATTCAGAATCATATTTACTAAAAAATGAACATATCTCTTGAAAATTTCCTAAAATAGTAATGTAATAATCAAATTAATTTAAACTCAAAACAGTAATTAATTTACATTTTTTAATAGACAGTTAATTTATCATAATTATTAATCAATTAAGTATACCTAACCTTTGTTTAAGGAATTTGTATTTTCTATATGGCCTCTAAATGCAATTCCTTGACGAGATAATAGTAATATAATATCAATTAACTTTTTCATGTACAAACGGTTATTTAAAATGTTTTGTTTATGGGCAGTTGATAGCTGTTCAACTATACTTCCTGTACTTTTAGTTGAATAATATCCAGTCATTTTTGATAAATTAGTAAGATGCTCTTTAAATAGTGCATGACTAGCAAGTTTGGACTGTTTACTATTAGAACCACTTATCTATAATAAAATGTTCAAATAATATTGTCATAGATACCTAATATACCTACCTATTATAATAATCAGGGCTCGGGACTTATAGCACTTAAAATCATTAAAATAAGCGTTTAAAAAAGCACTTAAAAACATCATTATAAGCACTCAAATAAGCATTTAAAAAACTTAAATTTAAGCAAAAATATTTATTAAAAAAAAAAAACAATAAAATAAAAAATAAATGTTAACTTTATATTAAAAAAAAAAAATAATTAAAAAAAAATTTTATTTGATAAACATGAACTCAATTATATTAATTTGTTTCCTCGAAATCCAATTCTATTTTGAGCGTTGGAATATTTTTGTTGACCCTGCAACGATGCCGCGGACGGCGACGGACTACGCGACAACGTAGATAAGATAAGAATTATTTTTAATTTTAATTCAATCAAAAACAACTTTGCAGGAGAAAATCATAAAAAAGTATAAAAACTGGTCAAAAAAGCAATAATTATCAGAAAAACTTGAAATAAGCATTTTTTTGAAAAATCACTGAAAAAAGCAAAAAAAAGCACTCTCAAATTTCAAAATCGAACGTGTTGTAACATGACATACACTTCTATAGCACTCTGCTTCATTTTAAGTCAATCCATAAAAATAAGCAAATGCTTTAAGTCCCGAGCCCTGATAATAATTAATAATTAATATGTAACAGTTTGTAACTATTATATATATATTAAGCACATGCTTTAAAATTTACACCGAATTGTTTCATGAAACATGTGTAATATATTAAATTACTCAGTAAATTACTTGACCTGTTGACCCCTTTTCAAGCCCACTAAATTAATTAACATAAATGCTTTTACAAACTTTTTTCCAGTTTTTAAATCCTATTTTTGTGAAAGTATCATTATTGTTTTTTCCAAATAATCGACAGCAAAAGCAATATACAGCATCTTGTTTGACACTGTATTCCAACCAAGTATATAACTTAAAAAAATTGGACGAAAATGATCTATTCTGTTTACCAAATATGGTTTTTGGATAATCCTAATAAGTAATAATATTAAAAAAATATAATATAAATTAATAATCATGCATAAATTATTTAATTATTTATTTTATTTTGTCATGATAATATTACCTTACTATTTATTTAAAACATTACCTTAAGTATGGGCTGGCATGGACCCGAAATCAAATCTCCTAAATCATCCACTTCAACATTAACACAAACATCATTTTGTTTTTTTGAAGATGTATCACTACTATAATTATTATTGAGTAAGCCAGGATCATCTTCTGTATCACTTGAGGTACAGAAATGTTATTAGTATTTATAATAGACCTTGTATTTTTTTTTCATGTTGAAAATACTAAACACATTATTCTTAGAAGAATCCATTTTTAAGTTGTAAGTTTTCTTTATCTTTATATTTATAATTTATTGTCTTTTTAATAAGAAATTATAACCACTAAATTAATTTCGTAAACTCGAACAATTCGTTCAAATCTTTAGTAATAAAGAATAATTGTACTATTTCAGTACCGCCAACTTTGACTACAACTGTCTACTATTCGTAAATCATTATAAAATAATAATATGTAGTATGTACAAATTATTTCTCCCTGATTTTTATAGCTTTATAAATACAATATTTATGTTATCGACGTTATCGTGTAACTAGTATTATCATGTCTAGAATCTAAAACACAATAATCGCACACGAGTCCATTCAATAATGTACCTATGTTTAAAAATAGATTTAAATGTATAAGGTAAATCCACTGTTCTAAAAACAAATCATAAATACAGGTCTTAGATAGTGTTATTGATATAACTATCGAGTGTCTAGCGATAATAATATAATATATTATAATAATACCTTATAAACACAATATTATATACATTTTATTTTTATTAGATAATTATTCATTGTTTATAATGGTGTATTCGTTTTTATGATACCTACATTATATTTTTTGACATTGCGGGAAAAAATAAAGTTAATACTAAAATGTTTTTATGCAAATACTGACATACATTTACCCAAAAAATTTGGAGGGGCTATAAGAAATTCTGGGGGGGCTTCAGCCCCCCCCCCTAGTTACGCGCTATTTGTGATATTAATAATTATTAACACGTATTTATTGTTTTATACAAGTTGTCGAATTATTCGAATTCATATTATATGATTATGATAAATATTATTTTGGATAACTGTATTCATTTTTACCTGATAATATATTTACAATAATAATAATTATTTTTTAAAGTATTTATGTCAGATATGGGTATTATTTCCTTGGATATTTTTTCTATTGGTTATTATTTCTATCGGGTATTTTTTCTTTCGGGTATTTCCTCGGCCATTTTTTCTTTCGGGTATTATTTCCTCGGGCATTTTTTACCGGGCATTTTTTCCGTGAGTATTTCTTCCCCGGGTAATTTTTCCTAGATTCCAATACTACACAGATGACAGATTCCAAGAATACTAAAAAAATTTGATAATTATTATGTTAGTAAGTAGTCTAATGCAGGCGGAAATAAAGTGTAAATCAAATGATTTGAAATATTTTTTTAATTAGGATCTAAGCAGTGCCTGATTTAGGCATTTTATGGTCTTAAGCAAAATAAAATTTGTGACCCCATGTCAACAGTAGCCCCCCTCCAAAAATGAATAAACAAAATAAATATATAATCATAATATCAAAATAATTTACTTATACATTTTAACAAACATAGTTATGTTATACATTTTTTATCTCTACAGACAATAGATTTCTTGTACCTATTATGTACAAAATTAAATTTTTTTTTTATATTAACTGTAAAAAACTACATTTTTATACTTATAATAGAAATAAGCTATTTTATAATATTACTTTTCTTGCTTTTTTTTAAAGCAGTCATTTATTATGTCATCAAAGTTTAAAGAAGATGGAAGATCACTTTCTATTGATAGTAAACCTAAGTAATCAAGTCTTTCTTGAGTTAGTGTTGATCTTAATCTTATTTTAATCCTCTTCAGTACAAAAACGACCGTTCACTACTACAGTTGTTGGTACATGGAATTGATAAAAATATCCTTAAAATAGATCGATGTTTGGAAATGTTTGCTGAATATTCATTTCATACAAATGCTTAAGTTGATTATGTGGATTCTGCTTACATTGGTAAACATTAACGATAGATTCAATCAGTGGCGTGGTGAAAGGGGTTTAATGACGCCTAGGCGTCATGGTGGACATTTTTTGGGTAGGTATGTAGTTGGATCCAACTTGGATACCAAACATTAAGAAATAATATAACACAAACATTATATACCAGTAACCGGTGGAAACATTTCCGCCTGCGAGGCTGCGCATAACAAGTCAACTACACTCAATAACACACTCATTGTTATATTAAGAATTAAATAGTTAAATAGGTAATTGTTTTCTGCTGGTGGCAACAATAATATGATTAGTATTTTGTTTTACATAATAATATAATATATGCTAATGTTTATAGAACTTATTATTTATTACATTATATTATTATATCGTTGATTATAATTTATAAATAATATTTGATTATATCGGCGGCGGTCTACGACGATTATAAAAATAGTTTTATTCTACTAATAACAAAATTCCTAATCGACGGTATTACCCGTAGATACCCGTCTGTGCTTTTGATGTTAACAGTTTATAAATAATGACAATTATTATATTTATTCTGTGGTTATTCATCTAGATATAGTCGATATAGATTATGGCCAACATTCAACAATATATTGTTTTTTTGCATTTACTATTTTATTAGTGGTGTCGAGCTGTTGATGCTTATTGCTTGGTCAATCGTCAAATTCGCTTTGCACTGAATTTTACAATCGTACAGTTATTATTGGTTTATTACTAATTAGTTATTACTGGTTGTTGCATTTAACTAGTTATTATTTTATTTTTGTTATACTGTAAATTGTGTTGTGAAAAAAAAAATAAATACATGTGAGTTTTGTGATCGAAAGCGTGTCGATCAAAATGAAACTAATTGGAACAGACAAACAAAAGCCTGTCAAAAAAAAAACAAAGGCATAATACAAAAACAAAAATTGGATAGATTTTTTACAAAACAACCAAAACTTTAAACGGTAATTATAACGATTGAAATAAATAACATTAAATCGATTTTTTTTTATATTGGTAATTTTTTAAAATTATTTCTCATATTAGCTATGCAACAAAATATTAATGAACTAATTGTTGATACTTCATAGTAACGAGGGAAGTAATTTCTTGTGTACAACTCTGAAATACCTGGTAATGTTATTTAATTTTTTATTGATGTTGAAACTATTGATACCTATGATTGTTGGGGTAGAACCCGTTTGGGCGCAGTATAAATAATTTACCTGAAAATTGTTAACACGTTTGGGCGCATATAATGAAAACACCTTTGGGCACAATAGGTATTGCCATAGCCGTGCGCACGGGTGGTGCAGCGTATGCAAATGCACCACCTGCGGAAACTTGAAAACTATTTTTTTATTCAAATATGTAACTATTAGTATATCTTTTGTAATTAATCAATTTAAAAAATAAAAATTATATCTAAACTTTGTTTTCTTATTAGTTATCAATAAATCTTTAACTCCGGCCATACGCCGTATTGAAATTTAGTTAGTGTAAATTTATGTTTCTCATAAATATAATATTAAAACTTAAAATGCACCACCTGCACGCCTATATGGTTATTGCAACTATAGTAATCGAAAGTATATTAAAAATTAATCTAATCTAATAAGTAGGTACTTAATCGTTTGATGTGTAGACTATAATACTATTGGAAAATACCACACCAAATAAATCTATAGATATTTATCTACTAGTACAGATACCGAGGATGCCGTTTGATAATTTATAATCGTTGCAGTGTATTGAGCTCTCGTGTGTGGACAACGTGTTTCAACATTTAACGCTATAGTAAAGTTTAGTTTTTAGTGGTTTTTTGTTTGGATAGACAGTATGGAATTAAAAATCGATGACAAATTTGAAACTCGAAGGTAATTTATGTGTTAGAATTGACGGCTATAAATTTAGCAAAAGTAGGGAAATGAAAGACGAAAATATTTATTTTAGATGTATTAATCATAAATAATTGTAAATCAAGTGTAGTAATTTGTAAATACATTAAGCAAATAATTTCGGTTAATAATGAGCACAATCATCCACCTATTTCGAACAGTATTATTAATCGTCAAAAATTAACATCTACATTAAAAAGAAAAGCTACTTCAGATATTTTTAATAGACCTAATAAAATTATACGTCAAACATTACAGACGACTGTTGTTGATATACCTCATTCGGATATTCGTCTCTTTAGAAAATCTATGTATGAAGCTAGAATGAAAAAAATACCAACCCTTCCAAAAAATATTGTGGAAGCTACAGAACAAATGTATAACCATAGCACAGAATTGAAACAAAGTAATGTAGAGCAGTTTTGTTATATGAAAACAATTGATAGCATTCCAATTTTTACGTGCATTTCTAATTTAAAATTGCTTATTGAATCAAGTCATGTATTTGCGGATGGTACATTTTCGTACGCACCGAAATTTGTTTTACAAATGTACACTGTGCATATTTGGAAAAATGAATTTTATGTACCGGTAATTTATGCATTTTTAAAATCAAAATCAACTGAAATGTATTCAACATTTTGGACTACAATTAAGAATTTATGTCTTGAACTTCTTGGTCAAAGTTTAGAAGTTAAATTTCTCCACTTGGATTTTGAAAAATCGGCTCATATATCGGCCAAAAATGTTTTCCCCAATTGTCGAATAATTGGTTGCCGATTTCACTTACACCAAAGTTGGTTTCGTAAAATACAAAGTAGCAAATTTTTGTTGAAACATTACACCGAGAAAACAGAGACAGGGGTTTGGCTTCAATATTTTTTTGGCTTGAGTTTTTTAACATTTGATGAGGTTGAATGTGGTTTTGTTGAGCTTATGTCTATAGCGCCACCCGGTGTAACAGACTTTACTGATTATATACTTGACAATTATATATCTGAAGATTCTCAATTTCCACCTTTTCTCTGGGCTGAAGAGCCACAAACATACCCAAGAACAACTAATGGCCCGGAATCTTTCCATTCAAATAATAACCAACAATTTTATAAACAACATCCAAATCATCAAAGTGTTATAAACGTATTGATCGAAATTCAAACCGAGACCAATTTAAAAATAAACAGCATCGAAAGAAAAATTACTAATAAATTAAAAAAAGAAACTGTAGAAAAACATAAGTTTGTCCATCAATGTTGGGAGACTTATGAAGTCGAACAAAATATATTTAATTACATAAAAAAAATAGGACCACGTTTTGCAGGGAAAAAAATATAGAATATATAGAATAATATAATATAGAATATAGAATAATATTGACTAATAAAAAAATGAATAAAAAAATTAAACTAGATTTTTAAAAAAAATCTTAATATATTATAATATAAAGTCTTAATAATATTGACTAATAAAAAAATGAATAAAAAAAAAAATAAACTAGATTTTTTAAAAAAGTTTAAATATTTTTGGTAGACTATTGAGCCAACCTCCTCGCGGTGTCTTCTGGGTAACGCTAATAGGCTCAGATTTAGTAAAATATGTTAATATATGAAAAGAAATAAATGCGCCCAAACGTACTATTATAAAGAGAAATATTATGCCCAAACGTGTTATGGATTTAAGCCCTAAAGTGTTCTGTTTTGGGTAAATGCGCCCAAACGTATTTCCCCCGATTGTTGACGGGGGTCAAAGACATAGTTTCTCAATTATTATATTCATATTTTTTAATTATTAAACAAATTTAAATTTCTATTTAACTAAATTATACCAGACAATATATAATTTAAATGACAAAAATAATAAATTACTACATTAGGTAGGTACGTTGTTTTAAATTAACTTATACTTTATGTATTAACTATTTTAGAGTCACCATCTGAAATGGATGTACAAGAGTCAAGTTCAAGTACAAATGGTAATAAATTTATGCCTGAGATTATAGGTTGGTACATATAATTTATATGTATTTTATTTGTTGTATTTTTATTAAACAATTTAATTAATAATGTATGTATTAAATATTTTAGTTCCAATGTCTGAGGATGATTTTGTAGCTGAGTCAATTGCTGTTGAATCTGTAGAAGCTTTGACGACAATGACGACAACACTAATGGCTGAACACCCAGAAACAAGTGATTTATATTTTGTGTTTAACTAATAATAATTAATATACATAACATAATATTTAAGATCAGATAGGCCAGGTAATTGTGTGAAAGTAAGGAAAATATATTAAATTTAAATGTTATTGTTGGAGAAACAAATTTAATTAGTACTGCATTAATGTCTTAAGATTATATGTATATTGCTATTCTATTTATTTTCAAAAGATATTTCAGTACCCTAACACTTATTTACTAATTATTTTAGACTTACTATCTGAAATGGATATACAAGAGTCAAATACAAATAGTAATACATTAATGCCCGAGATTATAGGTTGGTACCTATATTATATATATATTTTTATTTTTATTAAAAGATTTAATGTATTTTTTAAATATTTTAGTTCCAATATGTGAGGATGATTTTGTAGCTGTTGAATCTGTAGTAGCTTTGTCGACAACACTAATGGCTGAATATCCAGAAACAAGTAATTTAAGTTTTTTACTAATAATTAAAATCATATAATGATCAGGCTTGGTAGTTTTATATTAAATGGGGCCAATGCAATTGGAATTTCACTTTTTTATATTTTACAACACTATACAGGGTGATCCATTTAAGTGATTACACTAATATCTTAAAAGTATTCACTATTTTTAAATTTTTCTTTTTTAAATTTTAGATTCATGCTTTTCTAAAAGTGTATATCTTAAGTTTGTTCACCCTTATATGTATATTTTATTTTTCGTTAATACCCTGCCAAGTTATAGCTTCTCAAAGTGTTAGACCTTCTGGATAAAATATTATGATTATATTGAGATATAATGTCTTATTTATCAAATAATATTTATGTAGGTAGTACAATCTTATGTTCATGCTGTGATTAAATTTATAAATTATAATTATTCAGTTAAAATACATTTTCAGGTGATATTGAGTTAAATTTAACAATTAAAAATTGTCCAAACGATCCAGTCTATATACCAGAAAATGTACTATACTCTCAGCTATTGCTATTTACCCAGTTGGGTCCTTGTCAACCATTACTTTCTGAGTTAATTGATAAAAAATATCCAATAACTACCAACACAAAAACAGGAAAGGTAAGGTATTTTCATAATGTTTACTACTACAAACAATTAAAGGATCAACCCCCATGTAAAAGATCATGGTTATCATACTCTCCCGCTCTGAACAAAGTGTTCTGTGTGACTTGCAAAATGTTTGGTTTACCCAATGCAAAATAATTGTTAATTGCTTCCCAGGGTACAAATGAATGGTCTAATATTAAAAGAAATATTGAAGAACACGAGTTGCTACCAGAACATTTACAGTCTGAAATGAGTAAAGCTCTTTATACCAATAACCGTAGAATTGATTTAAAAATGGTACATGGAACTAATAAACAAGTAGCTGGAAATTGTAAAGGTAGTCATTGATGCATTATTGATGCATTATTGTATACTGCTCGACAAAACATTGCTCTTCGAGGCCATAATGAGCACAAATTATCTAACAATAGAGGAAATTTCCTTGAACTAATTAGTTTAATGGGAAAGTATCATCCAGTTCTCAATTTGCACCTTCAAAAAATAAATAATGTTTCAAAGAATCGGATATCATTTTTATCAAATGTAAGTCAAAACAAATTGTTAGATATTATGAAAGAGTATGTTCGTTCAATAATATTAGAAGAAGTCAAGCAATCACAAATGTTTTGTATAATTATAGACACTACTACTGTTTCGTCGAGTTTAAAACAAGTAGTATTTGTGTTAAGGTATGTCTCTATGGGAAAAATCAAAGAAAGATTAATTGCTTTGGAAACTGAAGATGATAGTTCGGGTAAAGGGATTTTTGATGTATTTAAAAAAAAATGGAACAATATAACATTAATTGGAAAGAATATTTATATGCACAATCATACGATGGTGCTGCTTCAATGCAGGGACAATATAAAGGATTAAAGACATTAATTCAAAAGGAAAATTATAAAGCCATATACGTGTGGTGTTTCGCCCACAGAATTAATTTAGTAATCGTAAGACACTGTCGATTCTAGTACCAACATAAAAAATTTCTTTGGTGATCTTCAAGCATTAGTTAATTTTATGAGACCGAGAAAAAGAACTGCAGAATTTTTAAAATCTCAAAAGCTTCTTCGACCACTTGGGGGTGTTAGATCAATGAAAAATTGTTCAGACACAAAGTGGACGTCACATGGCCGTGTCATTGAAGTTGTATATTCTAAATTTGATGCTTTACTAAATTCACTTCAAAAACTATCATACTCCGAAGATAGAGACACTTCTGCTGGAGCTAATAACTTTTTAAAAATAATAACCTCATTCAATTTTATTTTATTCATGATTTTTATGAAAAACATATTTAGTATTACTACACCTCTTTCGAATTATCTCCAATCCAAATCTTTAGACTTTTTAGAAGCTATTAATTTAATGAATACTAGCATAAAACAATTAACTCATAAGAGGAATGATACTGAATATGAAAAACTACTAAGCGGAACAAAGCAATTTGCCGAAAATAATTGTCTTCCTTCTACAAGTTTTAAAGAAAATAGAAGAAGAAATAAAAAAAGGATGCCTGGTGAAAACACAGGGGGGGGAAGTATTATCTTCTCCAGAAAATGAGTATAAATGTGAAACTTATTTTAAAGTGTTGGATCAAATCATCAATTCTATTCATACAAGATTTAAAAAATCCCATGAAATAATGAAAAATTTAGCTTGAATAGCATTATACAACAACCAAAATCAAACACTACCATATAATACTTTTAATAGATTAGGAATGTGGATACAAAACCTTAATGTAGAACAATTAAAAAACGAATATAAAACATTTGCTAAAATTTTCAATGAGTTAATTTCCAGTATCAATTTACCATTACAACTTCATACAGAAATGAAAAATATAACAAAACAAGGAGAAGGAAAACTCTGATTGTGAATTAAATAATAGTAGCAGTAGCAGTAGTAGTGGAAAAAGCACCAAAATAACTGATAAATTAGAAAAAATAAAATTCCACACCATGCTTCATGTATTATCAACTCTGGATTTATCTGTTGCTTTTCCTAATTTATATTTGGCATTTAAAGCTTATGGAACAGTTCCATTTTCTTCAGCATCAGCAGAGAGAACATTTTCAAAATAATTAATTAACATACATACTTAAATTATATAATATTAACCATTAATTCTTTTATATGATTCTTAAGGTGAAACTTATCAAAACTAGACTGAGGACTACGGTTAATGAAGGAAGGCTTGAGAGTTTGTTAATGCTTAGTGTTGAAAAAGATGTTCAAATTGACTACGAAGAAATTATTAATCGATTTGGTCAATCATTTACGTTATTACAACGGGCACTTTTGTTTGTTTAATTTAAAATTTTAATTTAAACAATATATTTTAGTTAAACCAATTTCTAGTAAATACTAAATATACATTTTTTTATTAATTTATGTATACTGACATACTGTTACTTACATAATTTGTTTTCAAAGTATTTCAAAGTTTGAATGTTGTTAAATAAATTGTTATACCTGTATTGTATACCTGTTTTTCCATAATTTAGTGGAAATAATTTATATTTCTATCAAAATGTAGTATTTAACATTAAGTACATATTAATTACTATACAATATGGTCGCATGATAGTGTATTGAAAGGTGAAATTTTATTTTTTTGCCAATTTAATAACTATTTTTTGTTTAATTTATATTTAATGTATGGTACAATTTAAAAAAAGCTATTGACATATTTTAATGTGTCAACTCCCAAAATGTTTATTTTTACCTCTTAAATAAATACGTGGTAAATTGTCATAATGTAATTTTATGATAAATCAAGTCAATTTGTAATTACAACAAAAGAGGGAAAAACCTCTTATAATTTTATAATCCTTATTGTTCCTATGTACGATATTAGAAAAGTATAAGTAGATATGTGCTTAAATCATTATTATCTTATAGTTTTTATTAATTTGTTTTGGAAATATTTCATGGATGGTGTCTGAAAAAGGGGTGGCGCAAATAGGTAATTTTTTCATGGAGGCTCAAACCTTACATGCATATTTTTTTTTCTATTCAAATCTTTTGAGGTGGCTACAATAATTTTTTATTAAGGGGGGGGTGGTAAGCTACCCACGTATGTGCTACTGGGTGGGTGGGTCTAGGAACTAAAATATATGTTGTGCATCTTGGTTTGTAAATGTTCACCATGCCACTGGATTTCATCACAATAACTGCTTAAACATTTATCAACTTTCAATTTGGTTTTATTTGAGTTTGATTCTGATCTGTATAAGAAACCAAACTTGTCATCCAGCTCTTGATGTTTGGATTTTATTTTATTTAATTCGGTCATCAAACTATCACAAATTGCAAAATGCACATCATAGATGAACCTAAGTCAACGTGTCATGCTATTTCCACTGTTTATTATAGTTTCCCTTTGAGTGAAAATAGTTCAAAACTTACAAATATTTTTTTAGTGTCTTTTATAAAATCTAAAGATTTAAAATCATACAGAATTATGTTTTCGTCAGTTAATTGATTAATTCAATTCGTTAGAAAAGGATGGGATTATAATTCATACACCAGATGGTTCTAAAGAAGTACATTTTATTCTTGGTTTGATAATTGGAGACAATTTAGGACTTAATAGCTTATGTGATTTTAGTAAATCATTTCCTTCCACCTATTTTTGTAGGTTTTGCAAGGCCCATAAAACATTAACCATATACGTTAGGCAAAGAAGATCAAACATTACCACGTAACGTTGATAATTATATCCAAGATATAGAAACAAACAATTTGTCATTAACATTAGCCAAAATAATATAAATTCCTTTCATGTTACAACTAATTTTTGTGTTGATGTAATGCATGATAAATTTGAAGGTGTGTACTATTATAACATGTGTCACATTATCACCTACTATACAGAAACAGTAAAAATATTATCTCTAGAAACTTTAAATTTAAAGAAACAACATTTTAACTATGGTGAAATAGAGGAAAAAAACTTATCACCTCCCATTGAAAAACATCATTTAACTTAATTTCACTTAAAAATGTCTGCAAGGCAAATGATGTGCTTTATTCACTTCTTTACGTTAATTATAGGTGATTCAATACCTGAAAATGATGATGTTTGGATTATTTTTAAAATTTTCTAGAAATAAAACATCACATTTTAACCCATTATCCATCAATAATACTTAAATCAGGTCCACCCAGACATTTCGGCGTGGCCATCTCGGCGTCCAGCCGTTTTGGCGTGGGTCTATTTCGGCGTAGTAATTTTATCATAAAATGATTTTAATCGCGTTTAGATAATATAATGTTAGCATTGATTATATTTTACCGATATAATTTATCAGTTTTTATCTCGCTTTCGTCGGTTAGATACAAGGTTTATAGATAATAAAGGTTGCCTCATATTGAAAATATCAAAAAGCAGGAGTGGGAGAAATCGGAACGTGACGTCACCCGTAGGAGACATTTGTTTACAATAGTGAACACAGTATTACAGACTACAGTAAAATATTATATTGTTTTCACTTTTCACATGCGTTTTTACGAGTTTTGTAATTTATCGTTTTCATATTCTTTTTCGCTAGTTATATGTCTATCGATAATATCTAATTTGAATACAATAATTCATTGGATATTATGTCTACAAATTCGAAAAGAAAACACTCAGGGGGATCATCTTGTGCAGTAGCGACGTGTAAGCATTATGCTAGCAAGACTAAACAGCAAGGATTCGACATATCATTTCACAGGTAGGTACTTATTTTACTGTAATTTTTGCCAATAGGGTATTATTGTATTAAATATGTATAACGAAAAATATATAGGTAGCTTATTTTGATGACAACAAAACTTCAATTTTTATAGTTAAAAGAAAACTATCCAATAATAATCTTATAATTTTTTACATCAGATAGCTACTAAAAATCAAAGAAGCATTTTGTGTTAACAGACTATTATATTTAAAATATTATTGTACTTTATTAAATTATTAACATGTATAAATAAATTTTGAAATTAATTATTAATGTTTAACATTAATTGTAGGTACCCAAGTATAAAATGTTTTTACTCAGTGAAATAATGTAGGGATCTTTAATAGTGTTTTTAATTTAAATTTTAAAATTATGAATTATGTATAGGTTCCCAATAAAGAATGTTGAGATCTATAATATGTGGGTACATAAATGTCGGCGAGGTGATAAGTGGAATCCTAAGACATCGTTGGTTTGTTCTAAACATTTTACCCAAGATTCTTTCGTTCGAGATTTGAAAGCAGAACTTTTAGGTAATTATTTGTAATTTTTTATTGGTAGTCAAAAATAATATATTTGATATATTATATAAATGTTTAATAATAATTTATTTTTTCAAAAACACTTAGGATACACTCCTAAAGTTCGTTTGTTGAAACCTGATGCAGTCCCAACTTTATATTTACCACCGGATCATTCACAAAGTGTAACTTCTTCTTCAGCGATCAATTGAAATAAGAGAATTGAAGCTAAATCAATGAAACCGGTACATTTTTAATGTTTAATATTTGTACAATTATAACAAAATGTAAATATTAATAAGTAGATATTTAATTTATTTATAAAAATAGTAATAAGTATTTGTAATTAGATTTGTAATTGTAAAATATTTTCATTAAGGTAGGTATCCAAATAAATAAAAATATTGTATACCTAATAAATATGGCAGAATATATATCATAGTATATTGTATACAATTTTAACAATTAATTACCATAAACAATAGTATAGTTAAAATTATATTAATTTTGAATGTTTGTATGTTCTTTATAGGTACACGATGAACTAATTTTATCCAGCATTACTTCTACTTCACCAGATTCTCTGTCACCATCAATTGAAATTTCATCTACAATCAATGCGGACTCTATTCCATTTCTAGATAAATCACCTTTAAATATGGATTATGAACAATTATACAATGACCTTTTGAGAACACACAATGAATTGAAAGTTGAAAATGACAAGCAGAAAGATAAGATTTTATCACTTGAAGAGCCTCTTGTAGATTATAAAAAAATTAATGAATGTCTCCGAACTAGTATGAATATATTGCAAAAACAATTAAATTCAACAAACTCATTATTAAAAACCACACAAAAAACAATGTCTGAAGAAGTTAAAATTCTGTCTCAGAACAAAAACAAATCGGTTGAAAATGAAGCAAAGAAATTGGTTTCATCAGTTTTTTCTCAGAATCAACTCAATTTAATATTAAAGAAAAAAAAAGAGAGTGCATTGGACAAGAGATGAGGTGGCCAAAGCTTTCACATTAAGGTACCTCAGCAAAAGATCATTTGTTTATGTGAAAAACGAACTACACTATCCTCTGCCCGGTAATTTTTTTTCCATTTTAGATTATTTTTCACTTATTCATAAGTTATATTTTTTCAGGACTGTCATCTCTTCAGCGATGGGCCAAAACAATTGAAATGAGAAATGGTATTCTTGATGACGTGCTAAAAATTATGAAACTTAATAGAGATTGTTTAAAAGATCATGAGAAACTTACCATTCTGATGTTCGGTGAAGTTAAAATATCAAGTACAGTGGAGTATGATGTATTGCATGACGAGTTTATTGGTCCGCATAATCAAATGCAAGTTGTAATGGCTCGAGGAATTTCATCACAGTGGAAACAACCCATTTTTGTTGATTTTGATAAAAAAATTACCAAAGTTATATTGTTTGACATGATTGAAAAGTTAGATGAAATTGGGTTCAAGGTTATTTGTTGTGTTAGTGATTGCGGAGGCGGTAATATAGGATTATGGAAGGCTTTAGATATAAACTATCAAAATCCTGTATTTAGTATTCCTAATGGTAGACAGGTGGTGTACATACTTGATGCTTCTCATATATTAAAATTAGTCAGAAATTGGTTATTAGATACAGGATTTTCTATAAATGATAAAATCATTAATAAAAAACCTTTAGAAGCATTGGTATCTTTTTCATCAACTGAATTAAGTGTGTGTTATAAACTTACCAAAGAACATCTGTCTTGTGAAGGACCTCAACGGCAAAGAGTTAAATTAGCCACACAACTATTATCACATACTACAGCTACGGCACTTTTACATTATAAACCTATTAATGACACAAAATTAAATAATGATACTGCTCATTTCATAGAATTAACAAATAATTGGTTTGACTTGGCAAATGTGTGTCACTCAAATGATAATCGAACCCCTTACGCGGCACCTTATGGAGTATGTCTTGAAGAGCAAGATGCATTATTAAATGAAGTGTATGAAACAGTTTTAAATATGAGATGTATTGGAAAACAAAACTTGCAATTATTTCAAAAAGCTTTACTTATGAATATAAATGGAACTAAGTTATTGCTTCAAATTTTGATAGAAAACAACTTAAAATATTTGTTAACCAGTAAAATAAATCAAGACGCCCTAGAGAATTTGTTTTCTCAGTTACGGTCACGTGGTGGCTTAAATGACCATGCATCACCTCTAAATGCACTCCATAGGTTAAAAATGATTATTCTTGGAAAAAACCCTGGTATAGTTTCAAGTTCATCCAACACAACTGATCAAAATCAAGAGCAGTTTTTAGTTGCAGCAGCTTTTAAACAGGTCGATTTGAATGTAAAAGGTGAATTTGAAATACCTGAACATCAAGAAAATATGTCCAACGGTTCTGAAACAGATACGGCCAGTGAAAATGAGTCACAAGTTGAAGAATCAAGAAACAACAGTGAAATGACAAATGATGCTGTAGAATACTTAGCAGGTTGGGTTGCTAAAAAACATAAGCTTAAATTTCCCGAAATAGGTTCTATAACAGCAGCAAAAAAGTCAAGAGCTACAAATGACCATGATTATTTAATGCCATCTTGGACTAGTCATCTTTCTTATGGGGGATTAATAACTCCCAGTAAAAATTTTAAAGCTAACATTTTTAGAGTTGAAAGGTTATTTAAAAAAATTACAAAGCAACTTATCCCTAAAGGATCAGGAGTAGTTAAAAGGCTAACAGATAGGATTTTCAAAAGAACTGAAATTGAACAAAAATATAAACCTGTAATTCAGTCTTATGTAAAACAAAGATTGTTGATCCAAATGAAATATTACAACCAACATGCAGTATCATTAGCTAAAAAAAGAAAAGCAAAAGCTCAACTAAGCAGAATAGTGAAATTAAGAAAATTAATGACTTGAGACTGAAATATATATATTAGCCAAACCTATCTGAATAATGATTATAATATTTTTTTTTTATTTTTCACTTATAAAATATATTGTATTTATAAAATTATGTATTATAATATACTAAAATAAATTGCTAATAAATAATAATATTATTGATTATGACTTGGAATATATTTCTCATTAATGAGAAAACTGAAAATTTTAAAAATTACTTTATATTGATATGAGGATTGGTATACAATAAATTTAAAGTATTTAATTTATCATATTTTAATATTGGGTTTAAAGTTTTACACATTTAGTAATAATTACAATTTACAATTGTTTATAATAAGTCAACACTTTATTTGTAAATTGTATTGAGTATATTATTATGAATAGTATGCTTGGAATGCATACATAATACTATAGGTTTCTACTATCTTAAACAGAAAATATTTTAATATAATATGATTAAAATATTATAGGTAGGTACACTAATAAGTAGTAATAAACACATGTAAAACACAAATTCACATTAATTAGCAGACAAGTATAGCAGTAAGTATGAATATTAAGCATTGTATGTGCATACGACTCAACGGCCGCCCGCGAAACTCTCCTACGGATGACGTCATGCGTAATAAGACGCTGCGGGGGGGAATGCTTTGTTTACGTGACTATGAGGCAACCTTTATTATCTATAAACCACGGACTACTACACTGGACTGGAAACGAGACGTTTACCGCCGGGCCGCTTAGTGTCCGCAAGAGAGGTGTATTAAGGGGGAATCGTACATGAACTAATCTGGCGCCATCTATACTTCAATGATAAACCATTAACCAAATATTGTATTCCCGCCAAATAAACCTTCATTTATATAATATAACATAATAGGTATATATTAAATTATAAAAATCACTGACCAACATATTATTACATGTCGTATATTATGTTCCATACTTCCATCCTAACATTTCGAATACTAGAGACAAAGATAATTCATCAGTCATCACCATAAACAATATTATACTGACAAAGTACACTTTATTTTTTTTTAAATGTTGCCTAATTTATTTTTGAGATGCGTAAGTGTTCAGTTGCTGGGTGTAACAGCCAAAATCGCAATATTAAAGTGACACTTTTCAGTGTCACAAATGCTAATAAATCATCTTGGGAAACAGCAATATGTAGTACAATAAGTAATCAGGTAAAAGACCTGAAGTATGTCTGTTTAGAACATTTTTTTACCTGAAGATATTTGTAGTACATATCCAATACCATCAGACGTAGTTGAAGTAAGAGTTAAAATGAATAGGTATATCATATTATAATAAGAAAATTTGGTATTAAAGTTAATTTATTTTAAAGGGATTTGAACAGAAAAAAGTGTTTTCATTGAAGAAGGGGGCTATACCCTCGTTATTCAATCAAATAGACTCTAAACAAGTACTCTCTCATAGTATTCAAAATCAAGAACTAACTCACTCCTATAGAAGAGAACTTTTTACAGTTGAAGTAATTTAAATTAGTTAAAATAGATTAATTATATATTTTTATATTACATTACTTATGTATTTATATTTTAAGGCTCCCAAAATTCTTAAAAGAAATTTGAATTCTGTTGATTCAGTATCAAACAATACATCATGCAAACATATTTGTTTAGTAGATATGAAAGTAAATATTATTAATTTATAAAAAAATACTATATTCTCTAATAGGTAGTACTAATATATTGTGCAATATTAAAATAATTTGTCTAGAAACAAGCATTTTTCAAAGATTTTTTGCTTCTCATCAATTCAGTAAGCTTGCCACTTGGTTGGACAAGTTATACCAACAACAGTACTGTAGTATTTTACAAACCAGTTTACTTAATTGAACAACTTGTAATTGAAAAACAAATTGTGATCACAAACGATGAAGACGCACATTTTTATATTTTTAACAAGATGATAGATCCAACAAATTTAGGGTTGATTCGGATACAATTTCCTCTTAATGTTAAAAATGTTCTAGAAGCAATAAATTATTTTCATTGCAAACAAATTTGTCAAGGTGGACCGGTGGTTATTAATTTTCCAGGTAGGTAACAGATTTCTCATTTGTTTATCTAAAAAAATCATAGTTACAATGATGTTGTATGGTAATAAATTAATATACAAATTAGTTTAGCTTAGTATAATAAATTATAAAATAGTTTATAATTATTAATTAGTTTAATTGATATCATATGTATTTACTTAGGAGTACATTGTAAGACTGCAGTGCTTGATAATACAGTATGGCGCCATCAAGGGTGTTCTATATTAGTAGATACAAAAAAAAGATGCATAAAATGTGACAATTTATACCGGCAATTTAGGAGGTCCAGAAATAAATCAGTAGCTATTACGTCAAAACGAATTGGACCTACACTTACTCCTACTCGTCGTCATTGGTTAAATAATATTTTTAGAAAGAAGAAAAATGCCAAAAAATCAAATTCAAGGTGAAATTATTATAAACTATTACTACATACAGTTACATTAATAAATTAATATAAACAGGTTTCGATTAACTATTGCTAAATTAAATGCAATGTTAGCTGTTGTCCAAAACAAAACAGCAAATTTATCATAGTGCACTCAACACATTATTTTTATTAAATAGTTTAAATGATTCTCAGAAAACAATTATACTAGAAATAGTGAATTCTAGTAAAGCACCTAAACCAAATAATAGGAGATATTCAGAAAATTGGATTCTATATTGCATTTTATTAAAAATAAGGTAACACTTTTTACTACACAATAATTATTACTATGAATTCGGTATGAATACAAAAATCAAGCAAGCTTACATTTAAATTATTTTTATATATATTTTATGTACAGGTCAACTTCAACATACTCTTTTTTAAGAGAACAAGAGATACTTCCTTTACCTTGCGCTCGTACTATCAGAAAATATTTGTCCCTTGTTAGAACTCAGTGTGGATTTGATGAAAAATTCTTTTTATTGTTTAAAAAAAAAATGTCAATGCTGAATCATCAACAAAAGCATGGTATGCTTATATTTGATGAAATATTTTTGAGGGAAAGCATAAATGTGAATTCACAGACACTAACATACTCTGGTTTGGAAGATTTCGGTGGGGAAGTTAAAAGTACAGGGTTGAAAGCTAACTATGGATTAGTTTTCCTTTTTCAGAGTCTAACAGTAAACTTCACCCAACCAATTGCAGTCTTTACTTCAAAAGGACCAGTTAAAGGTAGGTAACATGTATATTGTAAAAAATATAATACAAACAATTTCAGATTTTAGTTACATTAAATGATTTTGCATATTTTTGTTGTTTAACAATTTTAATTTCTTATATGAGTTCTGTTTGCATTTGTTGTATGTATTTAACAATTTGTTGCATAATATGCAATAAGTATATTAGAGAATCCTAATTCATTAATTGTGATTTTGCTTGTGTCATATTGTTATTATTTGAAATCTCCGTTGTGAATACAATATTTGGTGAGCATGTTTTTAATTTGATGTATAATAAGTCTGTAGTGAAAATAAATTAATATTGAAATTAAAACATTACAGGAACAGTATTAGCACAATTAGTAATTAAAGCGATATGTCTATTAGAAAGAGCTGGAGCAATAATAGATGGAGTAGTTTCTGATGGAGCTACAACTAATCGTAAGCTCTGGTCACAATTAGGTATAAATGGCGAGAAAGGACAAATCACTAATGCTTTTCAACATCCTTTAGACTCTAAAAGAAAAATTTATATGTTGTCAGACCCTCCACATTTGATCAAAAATGTCCGCAACAGATTGCATAATAAGAAGTCATTAAGAGTAAATAATTTAATCAACGCAACTTTAGCTATTTACAGAATCTTACATTTATTATTTTGTAGGAATCGCCAAATGTGAGTTATATAAGATGGTCACATTACGTGGATGTGCATACAAATGATTTAAAAAGAGATTCAAATTCTCCATCAAGAGTGTGTCCAAAAATCACGCAGAGACATTTGGCACTTGATAATTTTAGCAAAATGAGCGTAAAACTAGCAACCCAGGTAAACATTTTTATTAATTTTGATAATTATAATTATAAATAAACAATTTAATTTTTTAAATGGTTTCACAGGTTTTTAGTAACTCAATGGCTAAAGGGATTGAGTATTATAGGTGTTACCAAAAAGTGGAATCGCTTAAGAATAGTGAACAAACACAATTATTTACAGAGCGTTTAAACCAATTGTTTGATGTATTAAATCGATAGTTCCCAGCAGAGGGTATTAAAAGTAAAAGTAATGACTTTGATGTAAGTGAAATTATCTTATAATTTACTACTTACTATAATTATTTATATGTTTACAAATACAGAAAACATAAAACTGTATTTATTCTAATAGCTGTATTAAATGAAATTAGGTATTAGAAAAAACATTAAAATGGCTTGATTTGTGGGAAGATAATGTGATTAATCATACCATACTCGAGGATGAATTTCTCACAAAGTCAACTGCTGAAGGCCTGCGAGTTACTATTAGATCAGTTATTGAATTGTCCAAATATCTCTTGGAAGAATGTGGGTTCAAATATATTTTAACATCCAAAATGAATCAAGATCGTCTGGAAGTAAATAAAAACAAATTTATATTATCTAGATTTAAGTTTAGTAGTACATAACTTTGTATAATTGTACCATAACTGCCTTTGATAAACAATTAATGATAATTGGTAATTTTTTTTATACCTATCAATAGCAATTTTTTGGTATGGCAAGACAAGCTACAGGTCCTAATGATCACCCAAACTGTCCTACATTTTTACAAGTATATAAAATGCTAACCATGTATTCAATACTAAAGCCTCCTAAAACTGGAAACTGCATGATATTGGATTCAACAACACCAAAAATTACAATTAGTGATCTAAAGAGTGTTTTTAGTAAATATGATATACCAGAAAGACAGATAAAAATTAATAAACTTACAGAAAGGCTTGATACATTAGTTTCACAAGATGTGGAAGTGGATGATGTATTTCAACCGGATATTTTTACTGATCATAACTATCCTAAATCTAACTCAGAAACTTGTGTGTTATACTATATATGTGGGTTTATTTCAAGACATGTAAACAAACATATTAAGTGCAGTGATTGTCAACAAGCAGTATTAGGTAAGCATTAGATTTAAAAAATTAATTAATTAAAAATAATTTAATTATTACATATGATGTGTAGGAAAAACTTCATATTGTGATTCGCCTGAAGCAACACTGACAAATATGAAATCTAGAGGAGGTTTGTGTCACCCGAACATGTATTTGTTTCATTTGTTGGTAGATATAGAGGATTCATTCGAAAAGTTTTGTGATGGTTATGATGTTTTTGAATTGACTGTGGACGATTTCTTTAACAAAAAACAAGAACTGATAAAAAAATTTCCATGTGTTACTCATAAAACTGAGATACTTACCTTTATAATAATATACTACATTACCACAAGAATGCATCAGTACACAAAAATCTCAAACATATACCAAAATAAAAATAATGCAAAAAAAAAGAAAAATGCAAAACTTTTTAATACATGATAGTAATTATTGGTGACAAATATTGTAAATATCGTTAAACAAATAAAAAAATTTATTATATGAATTCAATGGCGTGTATAAAATTATAATTTTACAATATTGAAAATGAATAATAATATAGTTATATACGTTTGTCGTATCATCATAATATATTCGTTTGAATTAATAGTATGCCTGTGGTAAGCCAGGCAGCGCTAGATTAGTTCACGTACTATTCCCCTTTCTACACCTCTCTCGCGGACACTAAGCGTCCCGTTCCCCCGTCACCCGCCTACCATGACGTTTCCAGTCCAGTTTAGTAGTCCGTGCTATAAACCTTGGGTTAGATGCATGGCTATAGATACTATGGTTGCCCATCGGCCCATGTTTAATAACACCCACAGGCGGCGTACAAGTTTCTCGCTGAATCATAATACCACCTAGCGCTACCTAGTGAATTACTATAGAAACAACATGATTTATAATTTTAGCGGGCTTTATATCTTTATTAATAACATGCATTACATATGTCTATTACATAGACTATATTATCATTATTATATACATCATACATATTTTAAGACCACACATATTTTGCTAAGATTAGACATCAGTCCATCGCACGGCTATTAGTACAGCATTAATATTTTTTATTTTATTTGTTATATTTTGTAAAAATGTCTGATTTTTATTGTAGTGTTCGGGTACCTCATGTAAAATCAAAAAATACATTTGGTATACCAAAAAATGAAAAAGAAAAAAGTATGTGGGAAATAGCTCTTGGCATGACTTTGAAAAAAGTCATCGAATTTGTTTAAATCATTTCCAAAAAAGTGATGTTATTAGTACATGGAGTTCTGGTGAAGGATGTAGTAAATATACGGTATGTAAATAAAGAATGAGTATTACCTATATAAAAGTGTGTACTATTTTAATTATTCATTATTTAATGGATTTGAGGAGAATGTTTATATATTTAATAAAATAGTCTATAACAATGTGTATGTTGGCGTCATAATAACACAAACTGGAAAGCTAGGGATTTAATTATAATATAATTGCTAAAATTGTTGAATATGTTTTTTATTTTGATCAAGATATGCCTAAAGAGGTATCGCTTGAAAGAAGGAGCAATACCAATAAAAAATTTCAGCATGACCACAGCTATTTCCACCAGTGATGAGGTTTGTAACATCAATACATTTTTTTTATAGACCCTGAAATGATTATTTGTATTTTGTGATGATTACCTATAGATTCTACAATTAAATGATATCTCATCAGATTCATTAGTTACTAAACCAGTAACATGTGAAGTAGTAAGTATTGTTTATTGTGTTATACATGAGTGAAAAAAATATTTTAAAAAAATTTTCATTTAGACTTCAGATTTTAACCAATCTGCTCCCATTATACAAAATAATTGTGATCTCATTTTGCCAGAGTGTTCAGAACCAAAAAAGAGAAAAGTACATTATTTTAGTTTTAAATTACTAAACAATAACATTATCTATACATTTATGTAATATGTTAATAGTTAAATTCAGTTACACAATTGGAATCAGATTTGGATGATACATTGTACACGAATATTTCTAAAAATATCTATTCTATAAGTATACCCGACAGATGGCAAGCTAATATAGAATGTGTGCAATGTACTGGAAATCTTGTTGTTGTATTTCATAAATTAAGCTCTTTTGAAACAAATTTTTTAAGATACATTGAAAAACAACTTATTATTACCAAAAGTACTTACAGTAATATAATATGTTTTTATATGAATAATAGTATAAGCAATACATTCATTTTTATTTTAAAATAGATTCTAAAATATTAATACATTTGAATGGAAAAGAAGTACTAATATCAGATTTAGAAATAGACAGATCAGCTCAAAAGTGTTCAAGATGTACAATAACTATTATTGTTACTTGATAAAATTAGATGTTGTAGAGGAGCTACTTCATCCACAGAATATTTAGATATTAAATCCATATTTGGTTCCCAGTGTATTGAAAGTAATGGCCAATGGAAACATATAAAGTGTTCAATATTCTTAAAAAATGATGATAGGTATTCAAATAGATGACATATATTTAACACTAATCAAACAATTTTTTTACTATACATTTATACCCAAATTATGTAACTGTTTCATGAAGTTCCAAAAATGCATGCATATGGTGTCGAAGGTTGACATATTCAATTGCCAAAAAACGTTTAAGATTGCTTCGCCAAAAAAAATGTAAGAAAATATTTTTCACCTACAAAAAAACAATCACTTTAAAGGGTTAAAAAATGTGTCAATATTTTAAAAAGAAAAAATGCTCGTGCTCGTTTATCCATTGCTAAATTCCAATACAAGTTAAATCAAATCAAATTACAAATGAGTAATATGAATGATAAAAATCTAAATGAAATATTGGATCAATTTAGTATACCACAAGGCCAATGTGAGCTTATTAAAGAAATATTTTCTGCGGCAAAAGTTAAAAATTCTAAAAATAGGAAGTATAGTGAAAATTGGATGATGTTATGCTTACTATTTCAAATAAGGTAGGTACCTAAAAAAAAAACATTAAAATATTAATAATATTTTTAATTTATACGTAACAGATCTCCTAGTGGTTATAAGTATCTTAGGAATCAGAATATTTTGCCATTGCCTTGTGTTAATACAATACGTAAACACCTACTAGCCATAGAAATAGGGTGTGGATTTGATGGACAATTTTTTGAATTACTTAAAAAAAAATTTGAATCAAAGACAGATCATCAAAAAAAAGGTATTTTCGTTTTTGATGAGATATTTTTAAGACAGAGTTTAAGTGTCAATACACGGTCATTGACATATCTTGGACTTCAGGACTATGGTGATGGTTTAGATATATTCAAGGTTCTGAAAAAGCTGATCATGCATTAGTCTTAATGCTTCAAACGTTAGCAGATAGTGTACACCAACCAATTGCTGTATTTACTTCTAAAGGATCTGTCAAAGGTAAATATTTAAATATATTAATATAGTAATATTATCATAATCATGAACTAATGGGTTTATTGAATTAATGTGATTTATTTTTTTAGGAATTGACCTAGCAAAAATTGTTGTAAAAGCAATATTACTTTTAGAAAATATTGGGATTCAAATATTAGGAATAACTAGTGATGGCGCTTCTACGAATCGTACTATGTGGAATATATTGGGCATAGTGACAAAAGTTAATGAATTAAATAATTCATTTGAAAATCCATTTGACAATAAAAGAAAAGTTTTTGTTTTCTCAGATGCACCGCATTTGTTAAAAACTGTACGCAATAGATTGTATAATAACAAAAACTTAAGGGTACGATAAAATGTTAGCTTCCCTAACTTAAACTGAATTTGTACTAATGAGAAAGAAATGAAGAATGGATGTTATAATAATTGTATGTGTACTATAAACTTTTTAGATTGACTCAACCAAAGCACCTATAAAATGGTCATTTTATGAGAACGTCTTTTACAATGATTCAAAAACACTACTAAAAGTTTGTCCAAAAGTAACAAAAAATCATATTGAGCTTAATAATTTAACAAAAATGAAGGTGAAATATGCATCACAAGTATGTATTGAAAAATTTACATATTTTATTTATTTATTATTCAGACTAAACACTAAACATTAAAAGTATATATAATAGTAGATTAGGTATAAATTTATATAGTATATTATACAAAAAATATGATAAATTGCACATTTATACACCCAATTTCAGGTTTTTAGTAGATCTATGGCAAAAGCAATTCAATTTTATAAAAATAAAAATTATGATGGATTTACTGGATGTGAAGAAACTATTATCTTTACAGAAAAGATGAATGATATTTTTGATGCACTAAATCGTAAATTTCCTGCAGAAGGCATAAAAAAAGATAGCCATGATTTCTAGGTTTTTCTGTGTGTTAAGTGTTGCATGTGTAAACTTTATTGCTTTTGTGAAATTAAAAGGGAAGTAGCTATTTCAAAACATAAATAATAATATAATTTAACCAATGTATAATGTAGTTTTAAATTAATTAATTTTATTTTAATTTTAATTTATGTTTTAAAAATGAGTTTGAATATCTAAAATTTAAATATTATTTTCCTTTTTAAGGTTCTAAAAGAATTATTAGAATGGCTGAACAACTGGGAGACAAATTTAAAAAAAAATATAATTAAGAATGATGAATATTTGACAAAGCAGACTGCAGATGGACTCAGAATAACCATAAAATCAACGTTAGACTTAATTTATTACCTACTTAATGAATGCAATTTTTCATATGTTTTAATGTATAAAATGAATCAAGACTGTTTAGAGGTATTATTTAATTTTTAATATTTATAAACTAATGATCTTACATAAACAGTACTTTACTAAAAATAAAACAAATATCAACAAATACCTACCTAACATATTTAAATATTTAATTATTAATATGTATCAATATTTTCATTCAAGAAATTTTTTGGGATTATCAGACAAGTTTCAGGACCAAATGATCACCTATCAACTCCAACATACCTACAATTATATAGGATATTATCCGTTTATTCATTGATAAAACCTCCAAAAACTGGAAATTGTACCATCTTAGAAGGTACCTAATAAAAATATAAATTTATTTACACTTAAATATTTTGAAATTGATCCATGTGTATTTACAGAAAACATACCTGTCATCACAATAAATGATATAAGACAAATAATTAATCAAGAAAACAAAAGTTCAATAAGACAAGAAAAAGTATTAAAACTAAAAAATAAAATTGATACAATAATAGAAGGAGTGTGGGACTTTGACGATATTTTCCAAGAACACAACTATTTTTACAGGAACTCTACCGTTTTTGATTGTGTGGTGTACTTTTTATCTGGGTAATCAATTATTACCTAATTATTAAATAATTATGTATCAGGTTAACTTATTATTAATTTTCAATATAAATATTGTGTTTACAGTTATATAAACAAAAAATTAAACTCAAATATCAAGTGTAAACAATGTTTGGATAGTTTAAAACCTGAATATGGACAAGTCATAATGGCAGAGGCAGAATTAGTAAATTTGAAAACAAGGGGTTTTTTAACTCACCCAAATAAAAATCTATACTTGATTATACAAATGATTGAAGTATGTTTTAAAAAACACGCAGAATCACCAAATGTTTTTGAGGAAACTTGTGAAGAATTTTTTAGTAGAAATTTTAAATTAACTTTTCCTTGTGGAGATCATAAAAGTGAAATAGTTACCAACATTTTTGTTCTTTACATTACTATGAGGATGAGGCAGTTCAGCTACGCTAAAAACCAACAAACTAAAAAACAAAATAAAGTCAAAAAAAAAATTATCAAAATTAGTATTAACTTAGAAATGTTTTTTCTTTTGTCTAGTGTTCTAAGAAAAATCACATACAGTTAATTATATTATAATTTATTTATTGAATTTGAATTTAATATATATTTATACATCCTATTAACTATTTATATAAATAATTTTAATATACCTATTTTACTAATTTAATACAATTTAATATTTAGTAGTTACTAAAAATTACTACTAGATAGCGTAGTATGTCATTCGGATGATATGAGAACTTTTAGTTTATAGTATCTATAGCCATGGTTAGATGCAGGTATGCGATATGAAGTGTATATAATAATAATAATTAAAAATTAAAAATTTTTGTTTACTTTATCAATGATATTACGGTCTAAGTTAATCTTAATAAAGATAACAAGAAACAGGCAAAAGTCCCCTAAAAAGAAAAAAAAATACATCGACGTCGATAGACGTATTTTAAAATTAGTCTGCGATTATGATAATCGTAATATTATGAGTTTTTAAGAGGAATAGCATATAATTTAAGTATGATGACATGAATATTTTTATTCATAATTTTAATAGCATTCTCCTTATTTTAATTAAATTTGTATTATTATACTTAATATTTACCTCATTATTATATACAGCTTTTTATACAAAAATTATTTATATATTTATATTTTATAGTGACTTACCTAATTTCTGTAATGGCCCTACGCCGAAATGTCCTAGACCGACATTTTTGGTGTCTTAGGTATGAGGCTATGTACAAAGAACTCAAAATGTATGCTAGGGAAATTACTTCTAGAAACAATATTTGTTTAACATTAGCTATAAAATATCAACTTAAATGTGCATACATTTTACTTAATCAAGATACTCACAAAGATTTTTCCATCTTAATTAAACATAAAATTGATTCAGATCTTGAATTTGAATTTCTGTCAAATACTTTGAAAATGCCATCTAACAATTTCATTAGTTATTCTAAAATTGATTTTTAGGGTACAGTTTATAAAATAGGTGATTGTGTTAGTAGTTTTAGAATGATTGTTTAAAATTATTATAATAAGTGATAATACTATGTCTTTTATTGTCCACCAAATTCAATTAGATTTTTTTAGTACTCATATGAGAGCATATGAAGTAAACAAAAATAAAAATATAATTTTAAAGGGCATTATTAGTGTTGAAGAGTTAAGTGGTCCAACGATAAATATTAATCAAGTCTCTAATGATTAGACTCATGATTAGACTAAGAGAATATTTTTAAAAAAAACCATTTTTTATTTTAAGTTTACTAAATTTGAAGTAAAATAAAATAAGTCCATACTATATGTACCAAGTTTCATTATTTTTAGTTGTATTTAATCTGAATTCTTTTTTACCATGATACATTTTGTTATTATTTTTATTTTTATATTTTATATTTTTAAATTTGTTATTTTAACCCATATTCATACATATATTACCTAATTGTCTAAGATTGAAGATTAATTTTGATGATGGTTTGTAATTTGGTTGCAACTCTATCTCTGATGTTGATGATCCATTTGGTAATTTAGGCAATGAACATACTACAGATCTCATAGAATTACAACCCTAGCCACTCCTCATAAATCATAATGTATTATTGTCAGAAAAAGACAAAATTGATGTCAGAAATTTGCTTGATAGTTGGAATATGGGATTTTTGTTTCAAACTTGTCTTGGTAAGTGTAAATTCATTAAAGATTGATAGCCACAATCATATACAGTGGGTAGTAATAAAATATATAATAATAATTATATACCCTTAACCAAAAAACATAAATTATATGGTTTAAATACAAATTTTTTTTAAGGTGAATGTATGGATATAGAAGCTTTTCATTACATTATTAGTATTCAAATTGATAAACTACTGAAGAAGTATCCTCTTCGTGTTCGTATAAAATTTGAGCTCTACATAAAACATTGGCAAAATTCCAAGTGGGGTGACAATTCTTCAAATTCAAATTTGTCTACCTTCATTTACATCTTCGTCTAGTTCATTGTTTGCAGGATCAATAGAATCAGTGTTAGATTTTTCTCTTGATGACATTTAAAAAGAAGTACACATGGATCATCAATTATTATGAATCTAATAAAAATGTAAAAGAAACATGCAGAAATCTGTTAGTTGATTTAATAATTGCCAGTTTATTAGAAAAAAATGCCCTACATCTACAGCAGGGGTCTTCAACCCGCGGCCCACATGCGGCCTTCCGTGTCTTGTTTTGCGGCCCGCGAACACATTTCAAGTATAGCGTGTATTTTTTTCTACGTATTGATGAGAATTTTTTTTTGTTTATTACCAAATAACTTAACTGTGTACGGCCCTCGAGATTTAAAAATAATAATAGGTGGCCCTCCGCCTTAAAAGGTTGAAGACCCCTGATCTACAGCCTTGGCTAATCAAATTTCAGATAGAATAATTGGAACCTTTACTACAGAAATTAAAGTAAATTTCATAAATATATAAATAAACTTCAAATGTTAAATATTATATCTTTTTTATAGGAAATATACTTAGAAAGAAGTAGATTGAGAAAGTGTCCAAAAGGAAAATTATATTCTAAATACTTAAATAAACTCAGAAGTTAAAAAAGTCATGGATTGATACCTTCACATCTGTTAAAAGCAATGGACCTCCCTCGAGGAGTTCTGAAAACATGGATATTGGACTATGTAACTATGTTTTATATACATTTAATTTAATTATTTTATTTCTATTGTATTAGGTATTGAAGAAGATGTAGATATTTTATTGTCAGTTTGAAACATGAAACCCCATCTTGTCCAGATATTGAAATAATCTGGTCAAAAACTACTAGCTAGTTATCATTTGAATCAACTGAAAACAACTAATTTCTCACTATCAGAAATTCATAAGACATAGCCTCAGTACATGCAACCATTAGGGTACAAACTTGTAAGTAAATTAATAATAATATTTTAGGTTAGGCACGTGCCTAGGTGGCCTATGGGTAAATCCGCACCTACCTACACCGATTTAAATGGGAAAAATGTTTGAAGACATTTTCAATAAAAGATTCTCAAAATTTTTTTTATGATTATTGCAAATACGTCAGTTGAACTTGATCAGATACAAAAAATTAAGAAAAAATGCTAAAAATCATATCCACCCTTTTTTATTAATTGTGGGTACAATACCAAACCCATTAAAAATCATGGTTTATATTGATGGTTCAAAATATGTATTTTTTCAATTATTAAAGCGTTGGATATGTGTTTTAAAGTTTACCATGTGTAGAATACACCATACAATACCCTGTTGAGTCCTTAACTGTATGGTTGTTTATTCAATGGTTTTTTTATAATATGAAACTACAGGTTGATAAACCAAATTATATCTGAACTTAAATAAAATATTTATAATGCCTAACAAATTAATTAATAAATGTATTAGTTTTTCTGCAAACAAATTTATTTTGTACTTGTTTTTTTACCTAGTTATTATTATGCTTAGTAAAAATCATAGTCGTAGTCAATCGTAGTCTTATCATTAGATAAAATAAATTAAATTTCCTAATGTTGTATAATTGTTTGAATACAATTGTACAGAAAAATAGTAATAGTTGCCATTAAGAGTTTTAATAGATATAAATATAGTACATAACTTGTATTTTGAAGTATTTAAAAGCTTAGTAGTTGCATGTTTTTTATCCATGGATCACAAGACATCAACATTACTTTTAATATATCCAGGAACAGCTTATTTATTTGAGGAGAAAGTGTAACTTTGAAAAATGTCAACGTCAATGTTAGATGTTGCTATTGTTAGGGGAGTTTAGCCCCTGCCAAATTAAATTTTATATTAACAATTCAACTTCATTTCAATAACCATGCTTTACTGTTGAATTAATAATGAAAGTATTAACAATTTAAACGGCAGTTATATTAAATTTACACAATATAATTTTTTAACTTAATAAAACGATTTGTTAATTTAACCCAGGGGTCGGCAACCTTTTTAACCACGCGTGCCATATTTTTTTTAAATTTTCATCAAGGGCTACATAAAAAAAAAAATTTTTACATATGATATATATAATACTAATAATTGTATTGCTATTCAATTTGATTATTTTACATATAAATATGAATATGATAAAATACAAATGTTACTGGAAAAAATTGCTTTTAAAAAAAATTTAATTGAATAAAAAATTGTAAATTTGTAACTAATGAGATTTCTGTGCCTGCAGCTTATTAGTTAAATTTTCATATAAGCTTGCAGACTTGTTGTTGAGACTCGTAATACAGCTTGTAAATGTTCATCATTAAGGCGAGAAGAGTGCTTATTTTTTCCGTACTTCACAATAGAAAATGTCTGCTCACATAATATAAATGTTTCATTGCTGCTACTGTTTTTTGACAAATTAAACATAATGGCTTACCTTTGTTTTCAACGAAAAAGTATAAATCAACCCAAGAAATATTAAAAAAACAATGTTCAAAATTTTTTCTTTTTTTAGTCGCCATAATGTTTGAATTTACTTGTAAAATGAAACATTACAAACGCAAACAGTCACACTACGAGCGTAATCACAGTGTAATACTAATCGCTACCAATGCAAAGTCATCTTATAGCTAAATAAACAGCCAAGTTTCCGATCTTATAAAATATGCTTTATTGTAAATATTATTGTTTTACATTGTCTTATATAATCTTACATTTTTTTGTTAGTTATGTAATTCTTTCGTCGCTTGCCTGTTCATGTGCCTACAGGGAAAAAAAACAATACATTTTTTATAATAGATTATTAATAAAAAAGCTAGAAAAACATTAATTGTAACTTGCAACTTAGAAGTATTTATATTTTAGACAAATTATTTATTTATATTGAATACGGGACGAGCTCAATTGCATTGATTTTGTTGTATGTTGTATTGTTGTATTTTGTATGTAACTGAATTTTTTATAAATGTTTAACTACAAAACAATTTGTAAAATGTTCGATGATGAATTTCGGCCGAAATTTGATGTTTAAATGTTTATTAAAAAAAATTGTGCATATGTATTTTAGTTATTTTTGAACTGCTATTTTATTAACTTATGAAGAATCTTGTATTACATTTTTAAGAAATTCGACAAAACGAAATTTTTCTTATTAATAATTAAAGAAAAAAAATATGAAAAAATCAAAAATTTCTGAGTTTTAACTAGTTAACCTACAGTTAAGTAGTTTACAGTCTCAAAAATGGAAAATATTTTAAATTTTTTTGGTAAATAGAAATTGGTTATCTGAACATTTGGTGATATTTTCAAATGTCTATGGTTATTATTCCTTTTTGAATTACATCAAAATAAGAAAATTGTTCCCGGACGAACGGGTGAATATCCAATGTCTAATTTCAAATGCTCATAAAAAATTAGTTTGACATTTAGATAAATTTTTTTTTAGAAAGGTAGAAAAACTCGTATAACCTGTGTTGAATTTTTAATTCTATGATTTTTATTTTTGACCCTACAAAGTACCAATTATATTCACTTTCCTATCAGAAAAATATACTAATGAAGAAAATCAGAGCACTTTTACTGCCCTAAAAAGGGATGAGACACAAAAAAAAAACACAACATTATAAAACCAATACATTCCTCGCTCCTCTCAGAATCTAAAATACCAGGCTGCAATAAAAAATGTTATCTTTTTATACAATTTTAACAAAATAATTTATAACTGTAAAAAAAATTGTGCACACCTATTTTTGAACTGCTATTATAACTTATAAGAAACCTTTTATTACATTTCCAAGCTATTTGACCCAACTAACTATTTTTAACATTATTTATAAAAACAAATTATACCGAAATGTATTATCCATAAGCTCAAAAAGAGTAAAGAATTCATGTTTTTCCTCAATTATTTTTGTTTTTCTCATATTTTGAAAACTGGGAATTTTTAATTTGGCCTCTCAAAAGTATGAACTAGATTCACTATTCCACCAGAAAAAATCTTGTAGTTGAAAACTATTTCGACTACTTATCGAAAAGAATAAAAATTAAAAAAAACCATACAAGCATAGAATACAAAAATGTCTACATACCAGTTTATCCAAAAAATCTATTACCCGTTGACAGTCTGATGCCTGACAAGTATCCATCTTCCATGTATTCATTTTTCGAATACAATTAATGCATAGTTTTGTAGACTTATGATCATTAAACAGGAGCTAAAAATATAAAATTAATAATATTATAACATATTGTTATTTATCAAATTGGTTATTCAAGTGTCTGCACTTAAGAGGATGCCACACCATGTGTGCCTTTGTCTTACAAATGTAAAGCATAGTAAAAACTGTTTTGCGCAGGAAAGAACCGAGAAAGCTACAATCAAAAACTCATAACTAAGAAACTATATTTTCAATACATAAAAAGGAGAACTTTGGCTGTGCAATATCGTTTTTATTTTTTCAATATCAGAACTACAAACAAATTTGTTAAAATTTTAAAAACACAAAAATAATAGATTTTGAAACAATAGAGAATTTTTTTGTAGTTCCAATATCTTGAAAAAATAAAAACGACATTGCACAGCTAAAGTTCTCCTTTTTATGAGGTGAAAATTTCGTTTCTTAGTTATAACTACAGCTTGTGTGGTTTTATCCCGCGCTAAACAAATTTTACTGTGTTCTACATTTGTAAGATGGAGACAAAACATGCTTGGTTACATGTCCTCTAAAACAAATCCCGGAAAGAAAGAACAATTTTTAATTTTCCAAATGCACACACATTGCTTATACTATATAATATATATAACTCTATTATAGAGTAAAATAAATTTTTAATGCAGGAAATTAACTATGTAGAGACTAAAGATTATAGTTACCTTTTCATACTTTATCAAAAAAAAAAAAAATACATCTAGTAGTATAATATAATGTAAAATAAATTTTTATTATTAGAAATTCCCTATGTACACCTCTTCATACATTCATGCTATTATTTGAGCGAACATAATTAAGTCTGTTGACAGTTATTGAAGTGTGTTTATTACAAAAATTATAATCTTTTCTTTATATTGAATAAATTTGAAATGAAAACTTTTTTTTTTTGTGATATAGGTAATATAATATAAATTTTAATTTTTAAAAATTGTTCTTTTTTTCCTTGGTCTTTTTTACCGATTACCCTCTTAAATACAAAGAAAAACCCAGTATGACACATTGACACTTGTCGTACCACTAACACCTCCATTAACATAAATTACCACCAATTAACTGGTTGGTGGTCATAGTTGACTTTAGCGGTAGCTGGTTCGGATCCCATATTTTAATTTTAATTTTTAAAATTTTTTTTTTCCGATTTTCAGTGAACCGATTTCAATTATTTTTAATTTTATATTAAAACAATAAGTACTTTATGTGGTTACCTTAATTATACCAATGAAGAAGTATACAATAGTGGTTAATAAAATATGTATAGCCGTATTATAGATACTGTATAATAACATAAAACAGCATTTAAACTTTGATGAAACAATTTATTACCTTAACAAATTTTTATTTTATCACGTTTAAATGTGTATATAGTAAAGAGTGTTTCTTGTGGGAAAAAGCCACTAGGCCTTAACCTCTGTTTCTAATGATACTAATTTTACGGACCAATTTGTTATTATAAAGAGGGGAGAATTTTGACTATACGTATTATCGTTTTTATGTTTATTAGTAACTTTTATCTCTTATACAAAAAAAGGTTTTTTTGTTTTAAAATTTTTTATTTTTATGTTTTCAAATTTGAATAATTATCTAGGCATAAGTGATACCCAAAAAATGTATATTAAATTTCCATAGGCAACGGACTTAAAAAAAAAAAATTAAATTAAGCCTCAACACATATTATTAGCTATTATTTGTACATATACTGTATAATTTTACGCTTATATTATATTGTTTTTACATTGTTATTTAGGTGAAATCAAGTTTTTTTGATTTATTAATTTTAAATAATTAATTCTTCTCCGTGGTGTACACTGTACATAAAGTGTATAACAATGTTATTTTTTTTTTGACTACTTTTTGGATCTTAAATAAGTTTTGATCTTTTTAGTTCTAAAAAAATATCATTTAGCTGTGCATAGTTAAACAAAAGTTGTTAACATTGTTTTGTTATGTTGAGGCTTATGAATGTGAATCGTTTTTTATGCATTTTGACCAATAAACAAAAGTAAAATAATATAGTCCCAGAAGTCGAATTATAATTTTGAAAAAATATTTGAACAACCCTTGTTTGTAGGAAACTCATTTTTTATTTTATTTCTTTTTTAGTAATATTACAGTAAAAGTGAATATTGAAAAAAAATAAAATTTATTTGGTACTATATATTCATTAAGCAATGCTATACAATTCGGAAATGCATTTCCTACAAAATAGAATAAGGAATTCAAATATGTTTTCATTTAAAACCGGGCTTTCAGTATATTGGGTGTATTTTTCCTTAGCTTCTTGGAACTTTTATAACCACAAGAGTTGAAATTTTTTTTATAACAAAATATAGAGAATGACTGTGAAATGAATGCACGTAGGGATGCTACGGAATCTTTGCTGTAGTTCATCTTTCATTACATAAAGCGTTCGGGGAACTCACGCACACTAATGATCCGTCACTACACAGTACACACTCAGTCACACAGCACTACCGATGGATAAGAATATTGCCTAAATCCAAATATCAAGCTTTCAACAGCAACGCGTCTTTGTATGCGACTTTAATTTATTTTCATCAATATCATCCCAATAAAATACAAAACTATCTGTAAATAATTCTTATCGAGTTAAAGTTTTAAACGATGTATTTTTCTTTTTTTAATAAAATTTGAGGGAGGTGTCCCCCGGCATAGCCCCCTATCTCAAGGTTCACTGTAGATATTAATAAAAACGTTACGTGAAAAATTGAGTAAAAAGCCATGAACCACTTAACAGAAAGGACTGACTAATGAAATAACTTTTGTTTTAATCAAAAGTTTAACATTTTTTTTTTGTGTATAAAATGTAAAGATACTTGCGCTACATTTTTAGTATACATTTTTTTATTAAGGTCGGTAAGTGGATACCGCTCTGCTATACAATAGGTGTCGAATAGGTGTCACTTTGGATGTGTTCAATTTAAATTTGTATTCAATGATATAAAATTATAAATCATTGTATACCTACAAACAACAATTCTGAGCGAAGACATGTATTTTAAGACATTATTACTATTAAAATAATTAATTTTATTATAGTAGGTAGAAATAATTTTTGGAGAAAACACTGCATTTGAAAATGCCCTTGAATGTTTAAAATATATTTGTATACATTAAAAGTTTCAAGCACCCACAAAAAATATTTTTATATTACAACGAAATAACTAACATTGAACAAACATGATCAATAAATAAAACAAATATATAATTAAAACACTATTTGTTGTGTGTTATTTTCTAGCTTATTTCATAATATTATACAAAAATCTAAAAATAACATTTTGCATGCATTGTGTAAAAATAATAAAATTATATTATTTTAATCACAATAAAATGATAACCAGTAAAAAAATTAATTGATAATGTAAATTGAAATATTATTTATTTTTGTACATGTAATTATCATTATGGAATAATTACTGTTTTACATCCTTGCATTTTTGCATCATTGCATCTACGTTGCAAAAAGCAATTAATAACTTATTAAATGTAATGGCTTAATGTATAAATTTAAAGTAGATGAAGATGTTATGTAAACATCCAAATACAAAACATTTATTTAATTTAATATAAGTAATAAAACAATAAATATTGTACACATTTATAAATAATGGGTTGTATTGTGAATTAATGAATTAGTATTTAAAGGAAAACCTAAAATTCAGTTTATTGGATTGATATGTACTAGAAAAAGGTCTCCAAGTTATTTAGATGATACTAAGATTTATACGAAGACTGAAAATAGATACATAGTAACACACATAATATTTAAGTTGTGCTAACCCAAAGCCTCAATGAATGTCCCATTTTTATTATACCTATTAACATTGCTTGTATGTTTAATAAACAACTAACTGAAATTAAATAGTAGTTGTCGTTTTTTTATCTCTTATTTGATTTTACTCGAATGGCCTTTCTTTTACAAAGTATAACTGGTTCATTCAATATTTTAGGTAACAACTCAACATTTTTGGCAAAAGTAGTAATATGAAAAATGTTTAAAAAATAATAGGTAGTATTATGAAAATCTATTCAGTAGGAAGTTGATTTTTTGAGCGATAATGTGTTAAAGCCTGCAATACAAACCGGGTTAACTAAAAATGGCACTTTTACTTTTATTTGTCCAAAAATCAACCACATGTTAAAAAATATGTACAATTAAAAGCTACTCTAATAGAATAACATAATAAAGACCAGAATCTGTTTTTTCTTAAGTATAATTTATAGACAATTGCATTACAAAAATAATATTACAATTTTTATTTTTTAGTAATAAAAAAAAAATTGTCAATTTTTAAATTTGGTTTGAAAAAAAAATGAATTGTAAAAACATTTATCTAAGTCAAGTAGCTTATTTTTCAATTTTTTTAAATACACATTTTTTAATGTTTAAAATTAATTAAAAATTATTTCATTTTAAATATTAACAAGCAAATATTAAAAAAATTTGATACTAATTACTAAATACTATTACTACATAATACTAAAAACAAGTTTATACTTTTTGAATTTAAAATGTTTCTTGTGTTAACTAGATCAACATTTAAAGCTCAAAAATATTGAGATTTGAAAAAATTGTAAAAATAAACTAAATGTTTTTACATTTAAACAAACCACATTTTCATTAAAAAAAAAAGGGAACTTATATGGGCTTGACCCATTTGGTTTTTTACAATTTTAAAACTAGAAATTGTATTTATGTATACAGTCAAAATAATTATACTTGAAATATTATATTATTAAAGTATTAATGTTTCATTGTGAAGCACAGCTAAACAATATTTTTTCAGCGCTAAAAAGTTTGAAAATTAATTTAAGATTTAAGATCCAGTAGTTAGTGATCAAAAATAAAAAAATGCATTGCTTCACTTCATGTAGGTGCACCACGATAAAATATTTAAAATAAATTCTTTAAACAACTGGAGTTCGCCAAAATACTTTTAGCTTATAAATTATAACAATGTAAAAACCTTTAAATGTAAATATGAAATTTTACAATATTATATATTATACATAAATGACAAATCATAGCTTCAATAATATGTTTTGAGTACAAAATTCAATTTTTTTGTTGGACACACATTATTTTTTGAATGTTGTGGAAATATATTTTTTATTTTTTAGATATTTTAAATGACAAGAAAGTTATTCAAATTTTAAATACTTGAAAATAACAAATTAAAAATTTTTTTTTTCTATAAGTGATAAAAGTTACTAATGAATATAAAAATGATATTACATAATATAGTCAAAGTTCTCCCCTTTTTGGCTTTTTATAATAAAAAATTGGTCTGTATAATTAGTATCAATAGTATGAAGCGCCACCGATTCCATGAGATTTTTATTTTAGAAACTTTATTATTTGGACTAATAAAATTTGAAATGTCTTAGAAATGATTTCTATTAACTGGAATTAAATTATGTAGAAAAAATACGTTTAGGAACTGTCTTTGTTTGGAAAATACATCAATAGGAACAACGAACAAATACAGTTGGGAAATTAATGAACGGAAAACATTTTATTTGGAATTCATATTGTTTTGATAATTAATAAATGTTAAATATGTATTATTAGGAATAAACATGGTTTGAAAATATAATAAATTGAAAACAGATTTTTAAGAACAGACATAGATTGGAATAGATTGGAAATTAAAATAATGAAAAATACATACTTACTTACTTTAATGGCACTAATATTATAAATTCATAAAATATACTAAGAAATGTAGGCTGACATACCGTCTTCTCTCAGAATCGTTTTTCGATGCAATTCATATTAACTAAGTAGAAATTTGTTTTTTAGTACTAAAATAAAAATGAAAAGTTAACACATAATTATAAAAATGTTATACATTACAGTTTTTTTAATGGGTTGAATATAGGCAATTTACTAAAAATTAAATATTACTATAATGAAGTATAGCATCTTTATACTTATAAAAAACATAAACTAAACTTTTGTTTTATAGTTTATAACTATTATTTATATCATATAATATTCAATGTAATGTCTATTAAACTGGAATTCATTATATTATTGTACTTTGGTACATAAAAGTAGATGTTCCACTTAGTATCTGATCCAAAAATTTAATTTTCCATTCAATGTATGTTCCATTGCTTGTTTTTCCCAAAAATAATATTTCTAATAAATTGTGTTTTTCATAACTTGTTGTACGAGAAAATTGAAAAAAAAGTTGAGTGTATGTCTCTAATAGTTTTTTATAAGCATCTAAAATTTTCTATTCAAATCTAAAAATTGACAATTCAACACAAAATTTTCTATAAGTTTTTCTACCTTTCTAAAAAATAAATTTCTTACCAGAAAGTCCAACTAATTTTTTATGAGCGTTTGAAACTATTAATAATGGCAATATAAATATAATATAAAATATCCTAGGCTGACAGACCACCTCCGCTCAGAATCATTTTTCGTATACAACGATATTCTATCATTGAATTCAAATTTAATACCATCCATTCCACTCGACACCTACTATACAGCAAAGGGGTACCACGCATGCTGACCTTTTTTATACTTGTCGTATTTATTTGTTTTAATATATTTCATAGTAATAATTTAATAATAATTATTGTATGTAATTGGTTATTTAAATAACATTATTTATTATTTCATTTCATCAACCGAAAGAAGCCTATCCAAACCGGTTTTATAATAATTTAGTCTAAAATTGCCAACACCGTCGTGTCGGCTGCCGTGAATAATATTATATTTTCGACTGTAAATAACGCCATGCAATCTATCGGATTTTTGCTTTACTATTATTCGTGTTTCCAAATAAACAGCCGTATGGCTTATCGTTATCTGTATATTATAAAATCAATGGTAATAGGTAATAGCTTAAGATTAATATTTTGAAAATGTTATTGCATACAGTAAAATATATATTATACATAAAAGTTTTAAGTCGCCACAAATAATGTTATTAAATTACAACAAAATAACTACCTAACATTGTTATCCTTAATTTAAATATCTAATTTTTATCAAAATTTGAACTTAAAATGTCTAAAAATAAAAATTTGTTTATCTTTTATATTTTTAGTAACAATAGGTATTAACTACTTATGAGAAACCTTGTTTTAAATTTTTAGCCCTAAGCTATACAAATTTTAAATTTAAAAATAAATATTTAACTACAAAATAATTTGCATATTACATTAAGCATAAGCTAGAAATGGAGTAGAGTAAACATAAGTGAATATACAATATAATACTTATATAAATATAAGTAATATTTACAAAAAATACTTAATTACATAAGACAGAAAGTTTTTAATGAAAAGAAAAAAAACAATTGGATATTTAACAGATGTACGAATGAAAACATTAAACATGATTTTATTATGAGCTGAATAAATTTAATAAAAGCCACCTATAAACTAATTTTATACCCCATACGTAATATTTTTCTTAATAATGATCTTTAATGTATTTAAATAGCTATTATAACAACTTATTAGAAGCCTCATATTCAATTTTTAAATTTTTTGACTAAGCAAAAAACTCAGTGAAAAAAAAACAAAATTTAATATTAATATGTTTTGGACATTAGAACATTTTCTTAAAATAATACAACACAGTGATACAAATACCTGTGATAGCCGCAATTACACAATTGGGTTTACCAGATATTGTAAAAGTAGTCACAATAAACATAGGCATAACCTGGGATAAATTCATGGGGGGGAGGGGCAAACTGTGGTAAAACAAAAAATCTTTAAGGTAATATAACACTACTGCCCACTCAGTTAAATATCTGAGGGGGCATTTACCCCCTCATATGACGCCTATGCCAATAGGTACCTACAAACCTATTTTTCTCATAATAAAATTGGTAAACGGACAACTGGTACGATACTGAACAATTAAGGTTTCCCAAAGTATAATAAAATACACTCATAATATTATATAAGTTGGAAGTAATTTGGAGATTTTGATACTAAGACTGTAGGTTACAACAAGCACTGAATTCAACCAAAATAAAAATAAGTCTAAATAGAGCACAATATTTTTCATATATCACTTAAAATGTTGGAAATAGAACAAAAAATGTCTAAGAATGATTAGTTAGTAAATAAGTATACCTAACAAGATGAAAGGACAATATGGATTGAATGAACATGTTGTGGATCAGATGTACACAATATATTAATGCCTAAAAGTCAAAATTCATTACGAGACAACCTAAAGTTACTTAAATATAAAGTAATAACAATAGGCCTGTCAGCTGTCATTAAATAATATAGATAGCAAAGTGTATAAAATAGTTATTATTGTTCATAAATTATAGGTAGGTACTAGTGGTGGACAAAAAACATTAATATATATCGTTTGAAACATCAATTTCAGAGTTTGATGTTAAAAATACTAATTTTCCTGTAAATTTAATTATTAGTTATTTAAATTACCTTCAAATTTAAAAATAGACTACATCAAATTATTTGAGTGGTTTTTGATTTTGGTAACAGATTTGCTCATAACTTGTGGTTATAATTTGATCAACATCATGCCAGATAATTAATTTAAACACAAACCAGGTTAAATGCAAAAACATGCCTATTGTTTCATATTATTATTATAAGGAGTGAAGTAGTTAGGTTAGTAAGATTATAAATTATGTTACATACTTGTATGGTCATTGGCTACATTGGTGAATTATGTTCATAATGTTTATAATAAATAATATAAAAATAAATCTATAAATTACAATATTTATTATAGGTACATATTCAATGGTAGTACTTTAATATCTAATTAATAGTATTATTTATTATTTTCTCTGTTAAAATGTATAAGATTTTATAAATTACAATTTTTTGCCAAGAGTTGTTGAGTTGTGTTATTTAGCTATATTATTTGTGAAAAATGTCAAAAAGAAGCCCGGTTTGGACACATTTCGAAAAGAATGACGGAACATCGACGTGTGTAATTTGCTATAAATAACTTAAGACATCAGGTAACACCACAAATTTAAATGGACACTTAAATAGTATGTGTAAGTCAATTATTAACTCAACAAAAAAATGATACTAATAACGAAGATGATCCAGGTGAAATTAATAGTGTTGATGTAAATACCCAACTACATCTAACATTTCGAATACAGATACCACCTCCCTATAATCATTTTAAACGTCAAACAACAATAAAACAATCATTCAATTACATATCAACATATGCTGATGGTGGAGTTAAAGACAGTAAAATAACAAATTTAATTGTAATCATGATTTCTAAAGATAATCAACCTATTTCTGTAGTAGAAGATAAATATAATAATATATTGTTTTTTTATTTATAATATTATATAATTCCCAAATGGTACCAACCAGATTTAAATTATAATGTGTTAGAAAATAGGAATTGAGTCTAAGAAAATGTAAAACATACAAGTGATATATTATATTTTCTTTCAATTAATACTTATGTTATATGTAGTTAAACATGTTTCATTAATTATTGTTGATTATCAACTTAATATAAATTTATGTCTCAAGTTAAAATACATTTTGAACATCCGATACTATACAATTATTGAAGTATACAACGAAATTTGGTATTCTTGTCGTGTGTGGTCTATCGAGCACTTGTTGTCTGCCAGGCATGTTTCTACACGACATATGCGGTCTACCACACACCAGTCATCTGCCACGCATCTATTTTTTTAAATTTTATTAGAAATCAAAAAACAATACATATATTATACATCAAGCTTATGCAGCTTGTGTTGGAGATAGGGAGTTATGATTACTGCTAAGTACAATAAAATTCAAAACTACAAATTGAACAAATCTAAAAACTAAAAACTAAAATTTAAGATTACAAAAAAAATTCTTAAAAGAAAAAAAAAAAGTTGCTAAATCTTTAATGCGTGGTAAAAGAAAGTACAACACAAGACGATTATTGGGAGCTGACATTGCTACTGAAAATGTGGATGTAGAAGAGTTGAGCGATGAAGAGGAACCTGATTTTAGTAATAGAAGTTATGGCAAAAAACTTACTGGTCCATGAGTGTTTGATAAGTGTCAAAAAGACGAAAATGATGTTATCGATGCAAGATATTTTATTGTAGAAAAAAGAGACAGACAGACATTACACGGAATAATTCAAAATGAAATTGAAATTGGTACAGAAATCATGCCTTGGTAGTTGGTAGACGACAAGTGTACGGTAGACCGCATATGACATGTAGAAACAAGAGGTAGACCGCATATGACAAGAATACCCAAAATTTAATGTATAAAACATTAAGAATTTTGATTATTTTGTACCATCAAATATCGATCTTCATATAAAAAAACATCAACGGCTTCATACATGATAAAAATCTAAACTTGATTGCGTAAAATCCACCTGTTACTTTTGAAGTAGGTGTTTATATTTTGTGTTAATTTAATTAATTTATTATTTATTTGATTTAAATATATTCAAATTAAGGTAGTTGACGAATGACAATTTATTTAAAATTATAATATGAACATTTTAAATATTTTAGGACTCCTGAAAATTACATTTTTAATAGTACCAGTATTCCTCTTTTTTAATTTCTTTTGTTACACCCATATATTCTATGGACCGTACCAATATTCCGATCATTGATAAAATTGTGTGAAATCAATACAACAGATGAATGTTATACAATATACATACTAATATACTTACTTGAACCCTGTAATATGTATAAATATCTTTTATCCACTGTATAGTTGGCTCTCCAAGCAGTAGAATATCTGTCAGTTGATCTTCAGAAAGACAGATGCGGCACATGTTAAGATACTCTATGCTAACTGCCATAATGTTCGACGAGATTGAATTTAGTAGTCAAAACAAGACCAATGAATTAAGTTTAAAAAAAATATCTATAAGAATACTGAGACAACTGAAAACGAGGAAATTAACAATATGTGTTTAAACTTCAAAGCTAAGATAATTTGACAAAGACAAGTAAATTGACGAGTGAAGTGTGATTGTTATGATAAATTATGATGAATCCGTATATTTCAATGGCGAATGGAGATAATTTTTTTTGGCTATCGAGAATCAATAGGTGTATTGCCGTAATGCCGCCGCCGCGTAGATAACCTCTGTATCGACAGTTGTTTGAAAAAAAAACTGTAGGTAGACGTCACCACCGGGAGCGCTGTATGTACATTGTATACTTTATTCATCGAGATGTATATGTTACCGCCCATGATGATAATTAGATATTGTTAAAAATGACTATAATATAGTCTTTGTTAACACTGACTGTTTTACATAGGCATTGATATTATTGGCTAGTCATTTTAGAGAATGCCTAACTAAGATAGACAATAATAGAAAAAATGTAATATTAATACATAATTTTTATGATTGACCAGTCATTGTCATTATTAACTAAAACTATGTAGCCATTGATAATTTTAGACAATGAAAAACTAACAACCAACCGGGTTGTGATAAGGTACATAATATATTATATTTACCATTTAAGAATAAACAATGAAAAAAATATATAACAAAAAATTTAATTTTTCATAATAATAATTATTTTAATACTTGTATGGTGATTATTGATTATGACGTATGGGTCACTTAGTCTCGCATGATAAGCTGCTATGGCACTTTGATGTACAAAGCCGGTTATTAGATCGACAAGTACATTTATTTGTTTTGCATTTTGTTTTGCAGTGGCACACTGGCACCGTTGAAATCCTTGAGTTCCCATAACACAGTTGACCCCAGCCGCTTCACGGAGTATAATTTCTTTTTCGGCAGATAACTTTAAGACGTTTTCGAGAAGAATAAATTTTTTTTTGCAAGCAAAAATTTCCGTTTTTGTGTATAAATGTTTTTAATAAAATAATTGAACACTTTTCGACACGAAAAACTATACGAAACTAAAATCTATACTATACGAAAGTACAACGTAGACTGTAACAATACTTATGTTAGATTAGTTGCCGTGAGTATTAAAATTTAAAACTATAAAAGATACCTATTATTATTCGTTATAAAACAGATATCTAATCTTAGCGTGGGTTTTTAAAGTTAAAACGATAAAAGATAACTTTGACTACACGACGATAGGAAATGTTATAATAACTACCGTCAAATCGGGTGATTTGGAACTGAGTGGTGTCTTGGAACAATTGTGTTATTTTTTGATAACAGCTTTTAATTTTATGCTAGATAAGGTAAATACAATTCTGCCGCCACCACAATATTTTTCGGAACATTTCCTAAACGTTTCGTTACTATCGAAAATGCACTATCTCTTATCAATAAGCCATGTGGTACAACCAAAATGTAATAAAAAAAAAAATCCAAATTTACAACTCCTAAATTAAGAGTTTCGAAAGCGTTCATTCAACGTTCATTGTTATTATTCAGTGAATCCATACTGTGTTGTTAGTGTTAGTTGTTAGGTAAAATTTGGAAATAATATTATTAAAATTTTTCAGGGTTGTTTTTATTCAATTTTTAAATAAGTGGGTGACTTGGAACATGCCGAACTACTACAAGCGGACACTCAGGAGTCGTACGTACCGAAATTTTACTTCAGAAACTTTGGAAAGAGCATTAAACGAAATACGAAATAAAAGATTGACTTACCGAGAGGCTTCTGATAAGTATAGTATACCAATAAGCACTTTAAGTAGAAAAAAAAACAAACTCAATGTAAACCCCCCACGGATGCCAAACTGCTTTAACTTCTACTGAAGAAAATTTTATTGTAGAAACAATATTATTTGTATCTGATTGGGGTTACCCTTTTGATAGAGAAGAAGTTAAGAAATTGGTCAAGTCATACTTGGATCGTGCTGGCCGAAAATTAAATATATTTAAAAATAATATACCTGGCGATGAGTGGTACACACGTTTTTTACACAGACATTCTCATCTTTTGAAACCTAGACTATCTGAGAATATCAAAAGATCACGAGCTGCGGTCTCAAGGACAACTATCAATGAATATTTTAATAACCTTGAATTAAGTTTAGAAAATGTACTTGAAAAGCCCCGAGACTACCTACCTACGGTTTATTAATATAAAAAAGGGTACATTATTTTTAGTTAGTTATTTATTTTTTCTAAAAACCACTACAACCAATGATTATTTTTTCCAATTAGTAAAAAAAATTAATTGAAAAATCTAGTTATTAGGAAAATTTGAACATTGGAAAAAGTTGTTGGAGAAATTAAAATGTGGAAAAATTGGTAGATAATTTTGGATATAATGGTTTTTGGGAATAAGAAAACATAGAAAATGTTGTTATGGAAAAACGTTTTTTTGGCAATTGAGTCCAATGGTAAAACGATAATAACAATGATAATAACGCTACTGGATAAAATGGGTTTTGGTAATAAATGTAATGTTAACTTTTTCCATGGAGAATATGTATAATGGATAATTCAATAGTTGGTAAAACTGGTAGCAACCCAGACCACCATGTCTCTTGCCACAAAGGCAGAACAGTGTTCCTCCGCCATTGGAGAAGGTCCGGGACAACCCAGCGACAATAACGGCAGACTTGCTATCTAGCCTCGATGACTTACAGTCATCTATAGTGGTTGTGCTAAACTGCAGTGCAACACACCAGTGTGTTGCCTGTAGGGAGGCCTCCATTAAGGTTAACCTAACCAAGTGTAAAGGCCACAGTACCTGCCACCCGACCGGGTGGTACCCTCATTTATCCCCTGCACTAGTGCACGGGCTAAATAAAGTGCATGCTGGGACTGAGCCAACGCTCCTCCTAGTTAGAGATCACCTCCCCGTGGGCCGAGCTAGCATTACAACTACATTAACAACTCGCCCTCCACCATCATCATATCAGCGAGGACGTGGTCGTGGTTCCCACTCTAGAGCTGGTACGTCTCGTCAGTCGACAGGCCCCAGTCGAACGCCGTACGCAACACACACGTTCTGCCAAATGTACCCGCGCGTCCACACCGGACGATACTGTGATGCTCAACATGCTAATCGGTTAACCGTTTCGCTCCTAGTTCAAGCTCGCCTACTGGCGACCGGAGGTGGTAGATTAACAGATCGGCGCTCAAAACACAGATCTGCTCCACCTCCCTCAACAGTACCCGACACCCGACAGTACCAGCAACAGTACCACAGTACTTACAGTCTACCGACTCACCCTAGTAGCTACAGCTATTAACCAAATAACACCTTGGTACATTAGTAATAGGTACTTTTTAAATACTTTTCATCATTAATATAATTACATACTAGAATTTAAAAACTTCCCACAAAAAAAATATATTTCAAAAATTTAAGAGTTAATTTGAAGAAAAATTCGTTACGTTTCGATATGATATATTTTTATGTACCAATTCGTACCAGTCCGAGTCCGATGCAAATCGGTACCGATACATAGCGATATACTCCAATTTCTTCCTAGAGTAATATTAAAATGATCATACATGCAACATGCATACATAATAATTTCTATGTATAACAATTTACAAATAATTTCGATTAACAGTATACAAAATGCAACAATTTTTTGAAATCTGATAAGTCACTTTGAAGTTTGAAGTATGTCTTTAAAGCAGGGATGGAAAACGTTTTTCATTTATTCGTTTTTGTTTAACGTTTTTTTTCTATACATTTTTAAATAATCCTGAACTCAGAAGTTTAACATACAATAATAATTGAATTCAAAGTAAAAATAAAAATTTGCTTTTATGCATTGAAACAAAAATAATACATATTAAATAGTAAGTACAAAATAAAAATAAATTAATAAAATTAATAATTGATTTAATAAATAAATAATAAATTATAAGTTATCAACTTATAACTAAGAATGACTTTTTCTTGTAAATGTTAAATAATAAATAAAAACTTAATTCATATATCATTCTTATTTCTTAATGTTCGTATATTTTGTGAACATAACAATTTGAATTAAAATTTTTTTTTTAAATATAACAGAAATTTAGGAACAACATTGTAGGACCAATGTTTGTTTATAATTTTATATCGCACAACTACAAAAGTTAAGAACATAACATAAATTATAACAAATACTGTATACGACAATACGGGACACTTACTATTAAAACATGGCACCGGTCTTATCATTTCCCCTCGTGATTTCTATTAAATTGCCTAATTTTACTCTTTAAAATATGATGATACTTCCCAGCATTTTTAAATATCAATAAAAATATTGAATACTATTATTATTATAGTTCCGTCTCCAGTTCCCAGTTCAAACAACAGAAGAAAAAGATGAAAAATTGAAACTAATGAACATTTTATTTAAAAAATAATACAAATATACAAATATATTTATGTTTATAATACAATAAATAAAAATGTTTGCAGTTTGGTGTAGGTAGTAATATAATATTATGAAAACTAAATTTGAATACAACCTAATTTTTACAGTAATCTGTAATTTTGAAGTGATAATAATTTGTGTACGTAATAGTTGCAAAAAGTCGCCAACAAAATGTACATCATTGAGTAGCTGAGCAGTTTCTCTATAAGATCGATGTATTGGATATAGTGTTAAGTTGAGTAAATTTTATCTGCAGACTTTAAAAAAATAAAAAAAATGAAAAGTTTTTAGTTAACTTCAATATAAACGTGTTAAAAATATATATATATATATTTCGTAACATTATATCTATTTATAAAACATAGATATTATTATTTAAAAAGAATTATTTATTTTTATTTTTTTGGTTAAAATGTGAGATAAATAAATAATCAATTAATGACCAAAATTAAAATAAAATAACAGATACGTCGAAAAATGTCTTATTAAAATAGCTATAACTCGAGTTATAAAAATATTTATGAATTTCCAAGTACACATTTGGACTCGACAGGATGTAGAAATAATATAAAAAAAAAAATCCAATTTTTATCATTTTAAAATTGGGTAATAAAGACCACCTAATTTTAATTTGTGGACCACCGTGTGGCGTCCTCAGGGTGATTTTTATATTTATTGTAATTAAAAAAGTAGTATAATATTTACACCAGTGTTTCCCAACCTTTTTTTACTCAAAGCCCCTTTTAGATTTTAAAAATCCCAAAAGCCCCCCCCCTCCAATAAATTTTTTCAAAAGATTAACATTGTATTTTTTAATAAGCTATTTAATTAAAGAAAAATATAATTTAACATTTTAATGCTACAATTTAGTTGATTTTATATTTAAATATCTACTAATAATATGAATTATATACCTAATTTCATTTCAAAATAAAAACGTAAATGATAGATGAGCGCCCCCCTTAGCGCCCCCCTCAGAAAAACGCCCCCTTCAAAATAAAAATGCCCACAAGGGGGCGGTAGCGCCCACGTTGGGAATCACTGATTTACACTAATGAGCGTTGTTGAAATTTAAATCGTGGAGTTTAAAATGAACGATTACGGCAACAAAGCTATCATTGTTTATAGAGGTCCAACCATCAGTAGTAAACGCTATAACTTGAGCATTATTAAAATTATTTTTCACTCTTTTCTTAGTTTTATTAAGTAGTTGTGGTAATAATGATTTTGATACTGTTTTTCTAAATGGTAATTTGTACGCAGGATTTAATAGTTAAACTAAATGGTTGTAACTCTTTTGAAATTATAATTGCTAACTGTTCGTCGAGTATTTGTGAATTATATAGAATGAGAATCTGTCAACAAAAAATGATAACTGGTGTAAACAAAACTACTACAGATAAAAGAGGTTGTCATCCACCTCCGAATAAAAAAACACCAGAAAACATCAAATCAGTAAAAAGAAGTCTCAAGTCTCTACCTGTATATGAAAGTCATGACAGCAGAAAAGAATCGTCAAAGTTATACTTTCCTTACCATTTTACTTTAAATAAATGCTATGAAATGTTCAAAGATATTTGCTTACAAAAAAAGTAACAAAGTTGTGTTAATTGAAATAAAATATGATGAAATTACTACAGCATTACTGCAAAAGTAATTTTGTGAGTTCGTTACAGTCATATTTGTAATTTGCGTAAGGTAGGTACTTTACTATTCAACACTGCTTTCGCATACCACTAGAGGGACTCAGTGATATGTCCAGGGAGGGTTATGGAATTTTAACCCCTTCCCCCGAACAAATTTTGGATACTCCTCTGCGGGTGGTGTGCGTACTATTGTTTGAGAACCGCTCCCCTAGGTACTAGTGAAGACTGAACACTATAGCTAAATAATGATTCGCTGTAAAAAAAATTGGGAGTTAAAATTCCTAGGAAAAAAAAGTCCGAGGTATAAAAAGTCCAATGTAGATAAGTCCTAAGCCTAAAAAGTCATCCAGGGTAAAAAAGCCTCGTATATATAATATACAACAATATAATATATTATTAAATAATATAAAAAAAAAATGCAATAATTAAAATGTTAATAACATAGACTGTATACTAATAGACGGAGCATCAATGGTTAGGAGTTGGGTGGTGCGGTCACGACTATTCTCATAGCAGTGTTGTCATTTCTGATGACATAAAATATGTTTATTCTCATACAATATAGTATCATTAAAACATTTAAAAAACGATTTGCCTAATAAATAGTCCCCGAAAAAAATAACATTATCGTTTAGTACCGCACATCAGTTAGGTTTATTGAAATAATAATGGCTACTTGGCCAGAAGAAAAACAATATCATGATTTTGTTGATTACATATTGGATAATTATATTGAGACCAATAATTTTCTCCAATATTGTGAGAACGACGAACGGCGCAGAAAGTTACCATAGTCAACTTAGGCATGAATTTTATGTTCCACTTCCTACTATATTTTATTCGGTAAGAATATGAATATAAAATAATAAATATATTTTGAGTTATTATTAATTTATTTTTGTTTTTGTTTCCAGTGTTGTACTTGTATTGTAGTTGAGACCTCCCGGTTGGGCCGATGAGATCTATGTATTATATCCGTTAATCGGTTGAAATTCGGTAGTGTAAAGGGTTCTGGTTCTGGTATTTTCTACAAAATAAAGTAACACCAGTGGCGTGCTCACGGGGAGGGGGGATCAGGGTGTCATATCCCCCCCATTGGATTTTTTTGTAATGATTTATTATCTACATGAAAAAAAATGTAGGTTTAAAATTCAAGATTTTGGTCGTAGATTAGATCCTGTAAATTCGATATTCACGTGCGTCTGTTTATTGTCTCCGCACTCAGCATAACTCATAAGACGACACGCAATGGATGCACTATATATTATGTATTGGGAAATTTAAAATACTTGAACTGGATGAAAAGATTATATAAGTACCAGTTCTTCGTAATAATGATCTATAGACATACTTTCCTTGATTAATATTGATATGTTGTTGATGAGACTTGAGATCACAGAACTTGAAACGTTGTGAGAAGTTGGAAATGCGAACTCGTCGTGTGCAACGCACTCGCAGTCCTTCCTTCTTGGCTCCATTGTGTTCGCTGTTGCATTGATAGTAGAATGAATTAATAATGTTTTATAAACGATGACTAAAGAAACCCAAGAAATAATCAGTAAAACGTGGTTACCGGCGGCAATTTCGACGCCGTGGAAAAGCTTGTGCGGTGCATTATTGTGATAATACGGTGACTGTTCGCAGGGCACAAGATACTGTCCCATGACAAAAAAACCATTTTTATTGTCATGCACTCTCCCGCCGAAAGTTAGTCCCGTACAACCACAGAACAATAACATAATATTAACATTGTTATGCTAGAAGTTTACCAACTCAAACATGTGTAAAAAAAAGCGCACTGGGAAGTTTGAACCATATCGTTAACATGGTTCATTATGGTTTAGCGGGACGAATTTCTAAATGATGAAGTGTATTAAACTCGCTTACAATTTTGTATGAATACTGTGGTCAGAAAATGTAAAACTGCGAACCTCGTGAAGGTGAACATTCGTGAAAGGACGGTAGGTAAACAATAATATTTTTTGTTCCATAAGGACGCCGAACTGTGCTGATAAACGTGACCCAGATTATTGTCGCGTCCGCAGAATCTGCAGAAACGCCAGAAACAGCAATTCGTGCGAATCGAACAACTCGTGATCGGCTGTGGTAATAATGTCGGCGGTATTTCTGTTCACTTACAGAATATTATTATTATTAAAATAGATGACATAGAGATCACTTAGCGACAGTGGTGTGCTCACGGGGGGGGGATATGACACCCTGATCCCCCCCCCGTGAGCACACCACTGTCGTTAAGTGATCTCTATGTCATCTATTTTAATAATAACCCATTAGATTTTTTTGTAATGATTTATTATCTACATGAAAAAAAAAATTTAGGTTTAAAATTCAAGATTTTGGTTGTAGATTAGATCGCGTTCTTGTATTATAAATTCGATATTCAAGTGCGTCATGTTTATTGTCTCCGCACTCAGCATAACTCATAAGGCCCGTATTGATTAATATGATGTTCTAAAAATAAACGTCCTGTTAATTGTTATTTAAATTTTTCCCGAAATGTAGAGACGGAGCTGATTTTATTACTATTAGTATTTATAACATATTTATATTGCATTTGCTTATTATCGTCTAATAAATTATACTAAATTAAATATAGAAGTTTTCAATTAAAATATTATTTATAAATTATAAGCAGTTAAGTGAATAGGTTCTACAATGATATACACGTTTATAGCATGATATATCATAGTCGAATACTCGAATGCATGTATAGTTATAAAAATAATAATAAAGCAGGCGACGGTGGCCGATGCAGGTAATTCGTTACGGCATTATTGGCAACTAATTATCACGAATCGTCCAAAATTACTGGTGTAGATGAGGACCTTATACGGAGGTTTGGTGTGATAATGATAGCATTATCGAGTGGTTATCAAATTCATATTCAAAATTTTGATTCGTTTGCACGTGAAACGGCTGAACTATACGTAAAAAATATTTTTGGTATAGAATGCCTGTAAGCGTGCATACAATTTTAATTCACGGAGGTGAAGTTGCCAAATCGATATTATTACCTATTGGTATGATGTCAGAAGAGGCACAAGAAGCCAGTAATAAAATATATAGACAAGTTCGCGAAAGACACACCCGAAAAAGCAGCAGATTGAACACTACTGAGGACCTCATTCACATGATGCTACAGCAATCAGACGCAGTAATATCAAAGGCAAGAGGACTGCCAAAATCAAAAATGCATGAGCTTCCCGAAGATGTCTTACCTTTGTTAATAGTAGACTCAATGATTGACGATGACAAATAACATGAATATTAAAATCGTATTAACTTTTGATGAGATTGCTTGTTGATTTTTTTTTATTATATTTTGTGTATAAAAAAAAATGTTATAAATTTTTTATTAATTATTTTTATGGAAAATTTTTTATTCAATAGATTTACTAATTAAATTTAAATAAACATAAATATTTGTTTCTTAATTAATATACATTGTAATTGTATTGATAAATATAAATATGATTCAATACGTAAATTGTCAGTTTTGTCCACCTAGATCTGGGATTTGTCCCACTGTGCGGCACGGCAAATTGAACTCGTTTTAATTTGTTCTCGATCTTCGTGTGCGCAATTGCGTTCATTAACCAATTATAATTTTCATTCATCGTTTACTTTTACTAGTACCATGTTTTTTGTACTTGTACACTCATTGTTTCATAATAAAAAAGTAAGTAAAGCTAGATATTCTCATTTAGTTAAAAACTAATTAATGTATAATGTATTGTATATTTAAATTAATATATTAAACTTGTATGTATATAATGTATTTACAAATGGAAAATTGTTTGAATAAAATGAATATCCCCACCCTCTTTCAAAAAAGCTGAGCACGCTTGTGTAACACCGTTATAGAGTTACGAATAGTTTATTGAATCGATGATGAAAAATAAAAAGTATCTTAAAAGTTATTTAATATAAAAATGGCAAGTCCTAACGACTGCATATAAAACTGAACAGGCATCGACTGACACCTCACACACTAGGTGGTGCGAAACGTCCATGCCGTAAAATGCATGCTCAGCACTAATCCCCACAAGACTTAAACATACATAAGGATAAAGAGACAAGACTAATATATTATATCTATAATATAAAAATGAATCGCAAAATGTGTTGGTAAGCGCATAACTCAAAAAGTACCCAACGGATTTTAGTACAGTTTTCACTAATCAATAGGTCTAGATTCAGAGAAGGTTTTAATGTATAATTTATTCGTATACTTGATTAATGAAATTTCTATGATATAATTAAATTTGCGCCTTACTAAAAATATCAGCCCGTGGCAAAATTCCTCTGGCGCAGTAGCACTATAATAGGATTTTAAAGATAGTGTCTCGATTTCGAACCACAGTAACAGTTGCCCATTTTTTGCATTGTTTTTCCGCTTTTTACTTAGCTATTAGTTTTCACTAATGAATAGGTCTAAACTCAAGGATTATTATATCGGTTAAATGGCGTGGCTAATCTTAGTTTTGTTAACCGAGTTATCTTACTATTATAATATAAAGAAACAGCGTTTGTTTGTTTGGTCGCAAAAATCTCAAAAAGTAAACAATGGATTTTAGTTCGGTTTTCACTATTAAATAGGTATCTAGACTCGGGGAAGGTTTTAGTGTGGAAAAATTAATTGGGTGCTGAAAAAAATAACAATAATGTAAAAAAATTAACGCCTTAACGCCCGAACTATATACGCTTTAAAACACTTTTTACCCGACATCCGTCATTCACTTCGTACTAATAACTTACAATATACTCGCACTTGCCGTCATTGTATCAAAGACGTCTATAGTTGAAAATGTGTCTATAAAAGCCGGGGGAATCCCGGAACGGTCAGTATAGGACAGCTACATATGTATAAAAGATGAATAAATTGTAGGTGATACTAAGTTCACTGGGTCAAATTTACCTATGAAAAATATAGCAATAGCAAAGCGTTGCCGGTTCAGTTATAAATTTATAAAAAAAAACAAATCTTTGGCATGCACCCAGAGAAATATCTTGGGTACTTTTAATGAACTAGGTTTGTTAGTTATCAACAAACCAATTATTGTGAAAATTAAAATCATGTTATTGTTTTAAAAAACTGTTCGTTTTAATGATTATATATTTGACTATTTTAATAAACCCAATTTGTCGATTCAGTAAAATTATTCAAAACTTTTCCTCGTAAAAATTATAACTATTTTATAATTTTTACTATCATCTTTTATTGATTTAATTAAACTTCTAATTAATTGAATAAACCTTGTCAATAAATTGTAAAAATATATTAATATTGTTGTTGTGTGATTTTATTACCGACCATTCGAATTAAAACTACAAACCGTTTTATTGTTTCATTATATTTATAAATTAAAATTGTATATATTACTTAATATATTGGTTATTTATAACTTTTATGGATGGGTTTTTCTAAAATCCAACAGAAAGAAACCGACATCTGACGATAATGCCTCCCGCGTCCCGCGTCTTGGCGTCTCGCATACGCACTACGGTATTCGCTAATTCGCTATCATTTTGTTATAAGCCTAAACCACTGAAGTGTAATGTGTTTATTTGACATTTGTGTTCTTCTATAGTTCTATGCGTCGCGTTCTCGCTACAATACGTCAATACTATTATTATAATAAGTACAGCAGATGCCACCATCGTTTTTGTAAGGTATGTTAAAACTAATTTATGTCTAATAATACGGCTCCATATGAGTTGATTCTCAAGTAGGTACTGAAGACCGAAATACTTAGGGGCTCGTCTACACTACGGTATTTTCGCACTGAGTCCGAATGATTTTACCGACAGACGCCGTGGTTTTTACGTTACCGTCTAAATAGCCATTTTTATCGATCGATCCATACTACGCTGTGCTAACTCAGTATGGCTCAATCGATTTAATAAAAGTTGTTTAGATGGTAAAGTAAAAACCGTAGCGGTTAAACCGATCGGACACTGAAAGTACCACAGTGTGGCAAAAGCCAAGAGGTATGTACGAGTTTCATGTAGGATTCCCTTAGGCCTTAACTATTGTTGTAAGTATATTATTAACGAAAATAATAGGTATTTTAATCCAAGAAAGACCGAAAAAATAAGTTACTACTCAAGTAGGTAATCTCATTACCAGATATCAGTTTTTAAAAACAATAGTTTTCAAATTTTACCTAGTAGGTATACTATAAAAAATATTTATATTATATTTGATATAAAAAAGTTGTTAAGTTGTATGATAGGTAGGTTTCTATGATGATTTTCAAAATATAAAAAACTAAAAAGCAGTACATTTTTGAAAGAATTCTCGGCCTACCTTCTTGTGGCGTCTCTTGGGTAACGCAACACTAGGCTGATAAGTGTTTGTTCAACATAATTTTGTCATATACTGTAAATCTCTTAATAGCCCTAGAATCAACTGATACCTATATAAAGTAAGTTTTGGAAATCAACTCAAACAGTGATACCTACCTACAACATGCATTAGTATGCTAATAGTATAATATTATAATATCATAAATTGAAATTGTAAATTAATAAACAATTTTTCCAGATAACATAATTTCAAACATTTATACCGAGTGAGTGAGTGAGTGGGTGATAAGTTCTTGAAATTTCGCAGTATAATTAATTAGGTGAGTATAACTTATTAAAATAAAAATTTACTGAAATATTTTTTGAAAACTTAAAATATACCGGTAAGTCGGTACTTAATAATTTATTCAATAATCTTAAATTAATAATATTAATTTGGTCTGTTATTTCAAAAAGTAACATTTACTCTCACATTCTACATTTATTTTTGTATGCAAAAGTTGAAAAATTATCTTAATTATGTGACCCTACATTTTAACATTATGTCTTAGGGTAACTTTTAACTAAATTAATTTTTGAGTACCTAGACTGCATGTGCCAACATAGGTAACTTAATTTTAATTTTATACTATTATGATTATACACTTGTTATATAGGTACCTACAGTAATTTATATATTTTTTAAGCAAACATGTAGATAGACGTAGGTTTCTAATTTATGGTTGCTTGAAATTTATTATAATACCTATATACTTAAATATTTGTACCTAGATACTTTATTATTTAGTTGAACATCTTATGGTACTAAATTAATTTAAAATGATTTGTTTTATCTGTAAATCTGAATTTTCATCGTTATCTACATTGGTGGTCCATTTCAAAGTAATACATATGTTAAAGAAGTCAAGTACATATGAATGTACAGAAAATCAATGTTCACAGGTTTTTTCTACTTTAGATAGTTTTAAAAGACACACACAAAAACACACAAACAATGTTACTAAAAAAATAAAAATTAACCATAACGAAAAAGAAATAGATGATAATACTGTAATATTTCAAGATATAAATAAAGATGTCAATCTTCACAACCCTCTTAAAGAATCTCAACAAATTCAATGTGAAAATGTTACACATAAGCCTAATGATTATGAAAATAGTATTGATTATACAAATTTTAATATTGATATTGCTATTAACAAAATACATCAATCAGCAATAAATTTTACAATGTCACTGCATAATAATAATAATTTTTCAAGAAAAGACGTAGTAAATTTACAAAAAGAATTTTCACAGAGTTTGATTGAACCAATTGCTGATGTATTAACTAATTTTGTAAATAATAAAATTAAAGACCCATTATTACTCTCTTCTTTTTATACTCTAATTTCAGCTATTTCTACTCCATTTAAATTATGCAGTTCAGAGTATCTTTTAAACAAATGGTTAACAAATAATAATTTGTATACTAATGTTAATCAATTCACTATTCATAATGAGATTAATTTAGTTTCTACTCTTGGTGAAACCAACTATAATGAGCAAATTACAAAAGGAATTTTAATGCAGTACAATTTCAATACAGTTTCAATTCAAATCATTTTTTGAGTATGACAATAACTTGAATAAAACTTTAACCATTATCAATACTTGACAAACAATTCAGATGATACTATTTTGACACATTTCATTCAGGGGGCTTTATGGAAAGAAAAAATGTCTCATTATCATAATAAAATTGTAATTCCGTATTTTTTATACATAGATGATTTTGAAGTAAACAACCCATTAAGTTCACACTCTTCTTGTCATTCTATTTGTGCCATTTATTATAGTTTTCCACTAAGTGACCAATCCAAGCTTTCCAATATATTTGTTGCTGCTTTACTAAAGTCAATTGATATAAAAAACTTAGGTAATGATCAATGCCTAAAACAATTAAATAATGAATTAAATAAGCTTGAGATCGATGGTATATTTATTAAAACTTCAGAAGGGGGAAAAAAGTTCATTTTATCTTAGGTTTACTTGTTGGTGATAATTTAGGGCTAAATAGTGTTCTAGAATTTAGTAAATCTTTTTCAGCAAACTATTTCTGTCGCTTTTGTAAAGAAAATAAATTGGTTACCCAAACAGCATCCGAAGAAAATGTTTTGTTGCTTCGAAATTATGAAAATTATTTAGAAGATATAAATACAAATGATTTTAAATTGACTGGTATTTATCAAGAACCAATTTTTAACAAATTAAATTTATTTCATGCAACAACAAACTATAGTATCGATATTATGCATGATATCTTTGAAGGTATCTGTCATTATAATATGTGCCACATAATAAAATACTACACAGAAAATGTAAAAATTTTTTCATTACATACATTAAATTTAAGAAAACAAAATTTTAATTATGGAAGTATTGAAATTGGCAATGCCTCGCCACTTATTAAATCCATTCATATTCAGAAATTCCACTTAAAAATGACGGCACGAGAAATGATGACCTTTGTGCATTTTTTTTCATTAATGATCGGTGACTTAATTCCAAAAGATGATCCAGTATGGGCATTTTTTAAAAATTTCTTGGAAATAATAGACATTTTATTATCAAATCAAATTAAGGAAAATACTATAATTCATTTAAAAGAACTTATTAAGCATCACAATGTTTTACTTTTCCAGGATACATTAAAACCAAAACACCATATTCTATTGCATTATCCTTCAATTATTAAAAAATCTGGCCCTCCTAAACATTTTTGGTGCTTTAGATATGAAGCAAAACACAAAGACAGACCTTAAAGCATATGCCCGTAATATAAGTTCTCGAAAGAATATAGCATTATCGTTAGCCAAAAAATGTCAATATAAATATGCATATAATATAATGAACTATAAAAATAATACAAATAATATAGAATTAGAGAACAGACATAAAATAACTAGCAATCACACAACTTTTTTAGAGAGAATTTATGGCTTTTCATTTGATACTAATTTATGCAGCTACTCTCAAATAGATTATAAAGGTACAACATACAAAACCGGATATTTTTTAACAAACATAATTAATGAAGTGTGCTTATATGAGATTTTGGAAATTGTTATAAATTTAAATCATTTAAATGTTATACTAATAGTTAATCAGATTGAAATTGATTGCTATTGTCCTCATTTAAAAGCATATAAAATCAATAAAGATAAAAATGCAATTTTAAAAACTGTTTTAAAACCAGAAGACTGCAGTGGGCCACCAATAAATATTTCAGAACTTTTAAATGGGGATTTATTTATAAGATTGAAAGAATATTATTAAAAATTATTTATACTTATATGTCTAATGTCTATATATTTTATATACCTACTTAGACAATTAATTTAAGTTTTTTAAACAGTTTTTTTTTTTAATAGTTTTATTTATATACCAAGAAAATGAGCCACAGAAATATGTGACAAATGAAAAACTTGTATTCTAATCAATATTTTTTGTTCATTTTTTTTTCATATAATTATATAAAATAAAAAGTCCATATTATACATGTAATACAAACGTCTATAAATTATATGAAAAAAAAAAATGAAAAAATATTTATTAGAATACAAGTTATTTTATTTGTAATATCTTTCTGTTACACTTTGTATATTGTATTATTACAACATTTATTATAATCAGTATCAAAGAAAATGGAAACTTGGATTTCAAATGTTGAAGACGGTACAAACCCCACTGATTTTGCACAACACATGATATATACTGAAATAGGTGCACAAGGTGCAATAGGTTTTTATTCTGAGAATAGTGACAATTCCTCACTGCAGGACTAATTACAAGCATCAAAAGATAAAACAAATATGAGTTTACCATTACTCATCATGACAAATGATTAAACTTTAGACTTGTGGAATATTCTGAAATCTTGGAACCTAGGATGTGTGTATCAAACTTGCATAGGTAAGAATACTTGAGTTTATCTAATTTTTTTAAACTAAAAAACATTTGTAATTAAAATATGTTACCTCTTACCTGATAAACAAATTACCTACCATTTACAGTCATAAATTATTTACTAAATAATTAAAACAAAAGTAAATCAATAACATTTGCTATAAAATATTTTATTATTTAACCCTAATTTAAAACAATAATTAAAAGAAATATAAATACTGTTTCTTGTTTAAACACTTTTGATGGTAATAAGTAGCTTACTTAATTATCAAGATACACAAATTGATAATTATAGGTTTATGTGATGTAAAATTTCTAGAGTACACCTACTGTGTAATAAATAAACATAATATATCAATTTTATTTTTATTTTTAGATCAACTTATAGATACAGATGCATTAAAATATATGAAAAGCAAACATATAGGATTATTGTTAACTAACTACCCTCTTGGAATACATATTAAGTTTGAAAAACATTTAGAAGAGTATCAGAAAAACCAAGAACAACAACACAATGTTTCATTGTTAAAATCAAAAATAATAGCTGAAACTCCAGTCCAGAAATTAATCCTACAGAGTACTAAACCATCAGAAAGTGGATTTGATCTAAATGAAATTTTAATCAAAAGTACTCAAGGTGCTATGATAATAGATTATTATTATAAACAAAAAAAATTAAATGAATCGTCTCGATCTTTATTAGTAGAGATAATTATAAATGATCTAATAAAAAAAAACAGAACCATGACAATAGATTTAGCCAATAGTATATCAAATGCCATTGTCAAATCATTTCCAACAGAAATAAAGGTAAGAACTTTATAAACCATCTACTAAACTAACTAAAAACTATAAAGTAAAATACTAACTGATTTAAAGTATTACTTTAATAAAGCTTAATTAATTTTACTTATTATTGTATCAATTTATAGGATGTATATTTCTTAAAAGATGTTTCTTGTAAAGCACCAAAGGGAAAAGTTTATGCCAAATATTTCAACACAATGAAAAGGCTCAAAGATGTTGGTTTAAAATCTACAAATAAGATATTTGAGAATAAAATTATTTTGAGTAGATCTCAAAATAAATTGCATTGTTATTTAAATGGTGGGTAATTATTATTACTTTTAGTTATAATAATTTAAATAATTGGTGTGCATTAAGTATCAATTAATAAATATAAAATAATTTCTAAAAAAAAACTTTCATGTGTGACACAGTACAAATCGTATTGTTTAGTGATATTTAATATTAAAATATTAAAAACAAATGTTAGTTAGGATCAAAATAATTAGATGTTTTGTTTCTAATTGCATTCAATTTAACTAAGTTAACTAAGCAATCAAGACTGTGGCTACTAGACCATATATAATAATATCTGTCTTGAAAATACTTTTAAACTTAATTTGTATATCTGCAATACATTCATGTTTTTTATTATATTATTGTAATCTTAATTATTATTTGTATAGAAATTGAATCTGAATCTATTGAATTAACTGCCACGTTAATAAATGATGGAGACTTATCTTGGCCTGAGATAGAAACCATTTGGAAACAAACAGTTAATTATAGACTTCAATTCATAAAAGAAAATAACACCTCATCTATTTTTAAAAAATGGATACACTATACAAAACCTTTAGGCTACAAATTAGTAAGTCATTTGATAAATTATTAATAAATTTACTTGTAAATAATACATATTTTTAGATTGAGATTGACTTTTGCCGTATGTATTCAAAGTTCGAAAACTTATCTGTAAAATTTGGAGATAAATCGTCAACTCTATTAAATATTTTTGATGACCGTATTAAAGATAGTGGAAGTAAAACCCTACTACAACAATTAAAAGAATCTAACAATTTATGTGACAGTAAGTTTTGAAGTTAGTTTCAATATAAACTTTTTACTAACCTAACAAATTATAAACTTTTTAGATGGTAAACACTTAACCATGTTGTATCTATTGCATTCATTATTTGTACCAACATCCAGAAAAATGACGTTAGATGAAAATGGGAAAAAATCTATGATCAAATATTCTATTAGAGATTCACAGAATACTTTTATTTTAGTAGCACCAACTGCAGTAGAAATGGATATTATCATGGATAAACTAAAAAATAAATCAAATAGTATACAACCATGTATATTAGTAGTAGGTTCATTATTATATCCAAAACAAGTATTAGTTTATTTTGATGATGTTAAATATAAGCTAATAACTGCTTTAAAAGCCATTGATGTCTGTTTTAAAATTTTTCATGTTTTCAATTTGGAATACCCTTTAGAGTGCAGGGATGTATGGTTGTTCTTACAAGTTTATTTTTATGAAATATGTACAAAATATGATAAAAGTTGTAGCTTATTAAAAAGATTTGTTCTGAACTGGATTCTAAGTAAATGTATACAGGTACAGGACAATATTGTTGTAATTTTTTTTTTAAATCATTTTATTATTCAAACTTAACATTTGTTTTTAATACTCTTATATTATCTTTGTTTATGCATTTTATTATCATTTTAATATTCAGACTTATTTGTTTTTAATGCTCTTATATTATATTTGTTTATGTATTTTATTAAACTATACTGATTAAAAAAAAAACAATATATATTTTTATTATATGTCTAAGGTACAGTACAAAGCAATATTGTTATCATTTTTTTAAAAATCATTTTGATATTCAAACTTATTTGTTTTTAATGCTCTTACATATTATTATCTTTGTTTATGTATTTTATTATCATTTTAATATTCAAACTTATTTGTTTTTGATGCTCTTATAGCTATAGCTGTGATAGAAAATCATTTCTAATCAAAATATAATTGTTTTTGAACATACTGCACATGTATCCAAAATCATATGGGTTCCACACTTTTATAGACTGTAATAGGCAAAATTGTAAAATTTAATTTTACTTACCTTAATATCAATAATGAATATTAAATACCTACTAATTAGCTTAATTTAAATAAAATTTACCTTTAAATGAGTTATATCAAACTAACAAATTTAACTATCTTGACAAAATGCCTGTTGATAGATCGGATCTGAATTAGAACACTACATAAAATTCATGAGATGGACGCACGACACAAAAACAAAATATCATAACAGTGATAAAAATAGAAAATTAAATGATATTTTTGTTTGATTGACTCAATTAATAAGATAATGACATTACTACAGTACGGTCCACGAAAACGTGCGGGTGAACGCTGCGCTCCTCGTGGCGATTTCTCTGAAAACCAGTGTACCTCAACATAATGATCCGTATATGATGCGTGCCGGCTGTAATACCGGTTTACCAACCACCGACGCAAAATCGCCACGAGGCGCGCAGCGGTCACTCGCACGTTTTCGTGGACCGTACTATATACTGTTGACGTGGTTTATCATTTTTTTTTTTATGTGAATTACATCGCATATTGTCAGTGTTGAGCATTATCTAGATAAATAATAAATTACCTTTTATCTTATCTAGATAATAAAAAAATGAATTATTTTAGATGAATAATTGTGTTATCTAACCGAAATCATCTAGATAAATAAATTATGGGTGCAATTTTGAAACGTAGTTTCTTATGGCGGGATGTGAACGGAGAGACCCTAGCCCAGAAAAACCGTGCACAACGAAAATAAAACCGTTAGTCGCTATCTCTCTTACTCTTTACCGCTTTCTATATACTTCGGTCCCTCTCGCTCTACGGCCGGCTACGTTGTTATTATATATCTACACGTCGCCGCCGATAAAACACACCCAATAGAAAAAAGGTCAGGTAGCTGGAAAGTGGAAACCCTAGATACTATTATTATTAATTATTATTGTTATAATAAATTATTATAGTATTACAATATTGAAACCGTTCATAACAAAATAAATAACATTAAATATTATAAAATCACTTTCATGACTGTGTTGACGAATCCGGGTTTTTCAGTGATGATATTATTTCGCGTTGTTTTGTTTGATCTCATCGGCCTCTCTATTTTTTGATTTTTTTCCTTGTTCTTTTTTATATCACTGATGGTAGATACACCTATCCCAAATTGTCTTGAGATAGCACTGCAGCTGGTCCATTTATTAATTATAATTATTTATTCCCTTTATCTAACTTATCCTGTAATTTTAATGTAACATGCTTACGTGGTGGACTTGGTGGAGCCATTTAAAGAAAAATATTGAAATAAATGTTTTAAATACAATATTTATGTACACACAACTGACGAACGTGATCGACGTTCATATCTAACTTCTCATATCTGAACGACGTAAACGTGAGATGTACAAACGTAATCGACAAATTTTATTACCGAAAATACTATTATTATGAATTATGATACATATTGTATGTATTAATAAAGCTATGGATAATTCTCCAGCTCTTTCGGATTACCGGGTCTTTCGGATTAGTCTGTGTTCGGATTATCGGGACCCTACTGTATATTATGATTATATTATTAATTCATTAAATTTATAATGATTTGATGATTAGGTTGGTATTTTTATAAGATTGTGAGCAAAATGTGAGATTTTCATGTCAGAATCTACAACAAGAGACGACATCACTATTAATGTTTTTTTTTCACGATATTTGAGAAAAATTACGTCACAAACACACGTGTCGTATTTCAGTTATCACAGGCCTATAATTTCGATGATTTAATATGAATAATAATAATAATTAAATGTATTTTTCAATGTTCGTAATTTCAATGAATTAAATAAAAAAAAAAATATTAATAAAACAATTATATTAATCTTATTTTATATAGGTACTCAATATTCTCTAAATAATAATTATAATTGAAAAATAAATTGTAGTTTAGATAACAAGTGTAGTTCAGTTATTAAAACATTTATCTTTTTTTTTATCTAGATAAATAGTGTTTAACTTTTATCTTTATCTAGATAATTAAGGTATTAATCATCTTTTATCTGTATCTAGATAAATTATAACCAGTTATCTTTTATCTTTATCTAGATAAATATTTAGTTATCTTTAGTTATCTTTACTGCATATAGTACGGTCCACGAAACGTGCGGGTGACCGCTGTGCGCCTCGTGGCGATTTAGCGTCGGTGGTTGGTAAACCGGTATTACAGCCGGCACGCCGCGCCAACTGCAACATCGGCAGTCGGCACGCATCATACACGGATCACACTTAGATACTTAGATACATTTTCACTCAATACATTTATTAGACTTGTTTGAGATCTTTACAGACATTTTCAGTTTCCAATTTACATAGTATATTTTTTTTTAAAATGTCAATAAAATTTTATTCCATGAATTAAAAGGCTTGACAATTTAATACGTAGCTCCTAATCGATTATTACAATGGCATTTGAAAAATATTAAAAATGACAAAATATTTATAAAATTTTCAACTTTTATAGCAAAGGATCGAAAATTCAAAACAAAAAATTAAACAAATTATTAATTCTGTAACCAAAAATTCTAAAAAAATTTTTTTTTTTTTATAGTTATTTTTTATAAATTAAAAATATTATTAGTGGGTACATTGATTTGGAAGAAGCACTAATTTTTATTTTTGCATATTCTTAAAGCACTATAATTGGACCAAAACAATTGGCAGTATAGCGGGAATTAGTGCTCTTCATGTACCCGCCAAGTCGAAAAACTGCGATGACGATAACTCTGGTTTAGAAAGAGCACTAATTTTTATTTTTGTACATTCCTAAAGCACTAATTGAGCACTAAAAATTGGTGATATAGTGGGAATTAGTGCTCTTCATGTTCCCGGCAAATTGAAAAACTGCGATGGCGATAACTCTGGTTTGAAGTAGCACTAATTTTTATTTTTGTATATTCTTAAAGCACTAATTGAGCACTAAAAATTGGCGGTATATCGGGAATTGGTGCTCTTCATGTTCCCGCTGCGTGAAGTTAGCGGGAGGTTTTTGGAATCGTGGATAATGAATTCTAGGGTTGAGCACTAATTTTTATTTTTGCGGTATAGCGGGAATTAGTGCTCTTCATGTTCCCGCCAAGTTGAAAAACTGCGATGGCGTTAACTCTGGTTTGGAAAGAGCATTAATTTTTATTTTTGTATATTCTTAAAGCACTAATTGAGCACTAAAAATTGATAATATAGCACTATAGCGGGCGAGAATTTGTGCTTTTCATAGTAAATAAAAGTAGTTACATAAGGTTAGAATGATTTTATTTATTGTTATTTATTTCTTTTAAACTCTCTGCTTTGTAATAATATATATAATAAAAACACATGCTACAGCAAAGAAGAAAAACTGCAATGGTAATAACTAGGGCAGTGAAGTTATTGCATTAAAAAACACACTAAATTGATTGCATTATTCCATTAAAAGAAATTAAAGATTGCACTTTTAAATTTAAAAATTGCATTGCAACAACTTCACTGCCCTAGTCACAACTCTGGTTTGGAGTTCAGAATAATTTGAATTTTTATATTCATAAAGCACTAATTGTGCACAAAAAATTGATAATATAGCACTATAGCGGGCGGGAATTTGTGCTTTTCATAGTATCGCCATGTTCAAAACCACCAAGTTGGAAGGAGCATTTTTTTATTATTGTATATTCTTAAAGCACTAATTGAGCACTAAAAATTGGCGGTACAGCGGGAATTAGTGCTTTTCATGTTCCCGCCAAATCGAAAAACTGCTATGGCGATAACTCTGGTTTGGAAAGAGCACTAATTTTTATTTTTATATATTCTTAAAGCACTAATTGAGCACTAAAAATTGGTGGTATAGTGGGAATTAGTGCTCTTCATGTTCCCGCCAAATCGAAAAACTGCGATGGCGATAACTCTGGTTTGGAAGGAGCACTAATTTTTATTTTTGTATATTCTTAAAGCACTAATTGAGCACTAAAAATTGGCGGTATAGCGGGAATTAGTGCTCTTCATGTTCCCGCCAAATCGAAAAACTGCGATGGCGATAACTCTGGTTTGGAAGGAGCACTAATTTTTATTTTTGTATATTCTTAAAGCACTAATTGAGCACTAAAAATTGGCGGTATAGCGGGAATTAGTGCTCATCATGTACCCGCCAAGTCGAAAAACTGCGACGAAGATAACTCTGGTTTAGAAAGAGCACTAATTTTTATTTTTTTATATTCTTAAAGCACTAATTGAGCACTAAAAATTGGCGGTAAATCGGGAATTGGTGCTCTTCATGTTCCCGCTGCGTGAAGTTAGCGGGAGGTTTTTGGAATGGTGGATAATGAATTCTAGGGTTGAGCACTAATTTTTATTTTGGCGGTATAGCGGGAATTAGTGCTCATCATGTACCCGCCAAATCGAAAAACTGCGATGGCGTTAACTTTGGTTTGGAAAGTGCACTAATTTTTATTATTGTATATTCTTAAAGCACTAATTGAGCACTAAAAATTGGCGGTACAGCGGGAATTAGTGCTCTTCATGTTCCCGCCAAATCGAAAAACTGCGATGGCGATAACTCTGGTTTGGAAGGAGCACTAATTTTTATTTTTGTATATTCTTAAAGCACTAATTGGGCACTAAAAAATGGCGGTATGGCGGGAATTAATGCTCTTCATGTTCCCGCCAAATCGAAAAACTGCGATGGCGATAACTCTGGTTTGGAAGGAGCACTAATTTTTATTTTTGTATATTCTTAAAGCACTAATTGAGTACTAAAAAATGGCGGTATAGCGGGAATTAGTGCTCTTCATGTTTCCGCTGCGTGAAGTTAGCGGGAGGTTTTTGGAATCGTGGATAATCGATACTAGGGTCGAACCCTTATTTTTATTTTTGTATATTCTTAAAGCACTAATTGGGCACTAATAAATGGCGGTATAACGGGAATTAGTGCTCTTCATGTTCCCGGCAAATTGAAAAACTGCGATGGCGATAACTCAGGTTTGAAGTAGCACTAATTTTTATTTTTGTATATTCTTAAAGCACTAATTGAGCACTAAAAATTGGCGGTATAGCGGGAATTAGGGCTCTTCATGTTCCCGCCAAGTTGAAAAACTGAGATGGCGATAACTCTGGTTTGGAAGGAGCACTAATTTTTATTTTTGTATATTCTTAAAACACTAATTGAGCACTAAAAATTGGCGGTACAGCGGGAATTAGTGCTGTTCATGTTCCTGCTGCGTGAAGTTAGCGGGAGGTTTTTGGAATCGTGGATAATCGATGCTAGGGTCGAGCACTAATTTTTATTTTTGTATATTCTTAAAGCACTAATTGAGCACTAAAAATTGGTGGTATAGCGGGAATTAGTGCTTTTCATCATCCCGCTAACTTCACGGACCTCTTAGTTCGGTTTAACAGTCTACCTAAATGGCTTCACGTTAATGTAACCATGTTAGGACTCTGACGGGTTTACAACAGTCATTATCTTAACACTTAAGGTTATAGAATCAAATTGTAATCATATTTTGGTATTAAATTCATGATAATGATAATGTGTAATACCGGTGTACTACTAATAGAATACTTGTTTGCATTTAATGTGGAATACAATTCTATATTATAAAAATATAGAATTATTAAACAAAAAAAACTAACATTTTTTCTGAATAAAGTAAAATTTTTTTTAAATTTATATATACAGAGCTATACAGATATATTTGTATTAATCTTAATTGTTTTTTCAAAGTTTTTAAACGCTGGTTGTTCTTTTTTTGTTAATTAAATTTTTTCTTCTTAAGACATTTGTCTGGTTCATTTCTTATTTTTTGCTATAAACTGTATGCTTTATAATAAAAATATATCTTAAAAAGGTTAACATCAGATTTTAATATTTTTTATTCATTCCTATTAGATAGTGTCGGTTTAATGGAATACCCTATTCCATATTACTATGTATTGGGTTTTAAAACATAATTAATAGCAAAAAAAACATACAATTGTTTGAAAAAAGCAAAACAACATTTTTATTTTTTAAAAAAGCAAAAAAAGCATGACTAAAAAATTATGTTAAGTTAGTAAATATTGATTTAACGTTTTATACATTCAATAAACACTTCGATAAAGAAAAAGAATAATAATACAATAACCATATTCCGGGTTTTACATTTTGTAATAATTAAATTTAAATGTTTTTATTACAATAGCACAATAAACATATTGAAAGGAACTTCATCTTATCAAAAGATATTATCTTTCGTCGCCCTCAAAGAAAGAAAAAAATTGCCTGATTATGATAAAAAAGAGGAAACATGAATTGGTTGATGCTACGACTGACCCAGTGGTGGCTCCGTTTGTATGGGACCTGTGTTTGTTATGCCAGAAGCATTCAAAAGAGCGCTTAATCATTCTGAAGTATGAAGGTTATTTGACGATGGCGAAGAATCTTGGCATTTTTGCTGAGCATGGTCAGCTTCCAAGTGGTATAAGACATTTGAAGCAGTTGGATGATGGAAATGGTGTTTTACAAACACTAGTGGCCCATGCAGCAAAATATCATAAATCGTGTAAAAACAAATATGACAGTCAAAAAGCGGAAAGAATATCTAGTGAAAAGAAACAGAAAGGTCTTCCCAATGGGGAATATTACACTACACTTCCTGCAACTGGTAAAGTCAGAAGTGACCCACCTTTGACAACTGTCAATCCACAATACATTGACCATGAGCTTGCCTTCAACCCTAGGAAAGTTTTAAGTCCTTGGCTTAACTCTGTCCTGGAGAGATTGTATATTGATGACATACAAAGAATAGATTATGTACCTAAAGTATCGTTTGCTGCTTTTCATGCACAAAATGAACCTGGTGTTAGAAAAACAAGGTGTAATGCCAGATCGCTTCCACTTCTAAATGACGAAATTGCGACACCAACAATGGTACGGCATATGATGGATATCATAGTAATAGCTACAGCAAAATTAAATGGAAATCAAGCACCCGTGATTACATGTGACCAACCAGTATATACTATTGGGAAGCAACTGCAATGGAAATTTCCCGACAAGTATGGAGAGGATCGCATCATATTCATGATGGGTGGTCCTCACATAGAAATGATGGCCATAAACTTACTTGGAAAGTGGTTAATTGGCAGTGGCTGGACTGAATTAGTAACAACGGCTGGTATTGCAAGTTCTGGTGTTGCGGAATCCTGCCTTACATCGTCGCATGTAAAAAGATCTCGGTGTGCACACGAAGTTACTTTAACTGCGTTACATTGTTACGGAACAAATAACCATCATACCACCAAGTAAAACGATTGGGTAAAGAAGAACGGTTTGACAGATGAAAACCACACCGAACAAAGGGAAATAGCAATACGGCGGTGTGCTTTTCATCTGTCAGAACAAAATACGCGAACCAATCAGAAACAGGCTAGGTTGTCGAAAAGGGTATAAATACCGGACACTTTCGACAATTTAGTCAGTCCATTACACATCTTCAAGCCGTCAACAACTACTTCAACTATAGTACGACGAACGAAGAACCGGACCACACCACTGATTATCATCAACGACGACACACGGCTCCGAGCTTCGTCCAACCGACGAATACCAGTACAACCACCACTCCACGGCATATACCCATGCAGACCGAAGTCACGACACCGACCCACCGTTCCGCGGCCAACAGCACCGTCCGGAGACCGACCAACGACCCGGCCATAGGATCGCCGTTGAACCGCTCTCCAATAACAATAATACACGCGGTGCCCGACAACATTAACAATAAAACGGTCCTTTTCAGGACCAACTCTTTCACCACTCAAGGCACTTGCTTAAGTTGACCTTCCCGAGCCAGGTTCGTCATCGGAATACCGCTTGCATAAGTTTGTACCGATGACGGCCGACTCCGAGACCAATACTTGTAATTAAATAACTGTAAGATCATACGTCCAAATATATCATATGTCCAAATATTGTATTGATAGTCCGGTAACTACCCGACTAATATCCAAGCGCCCCCGATTGTGTCAACTCACTTACATAAGTCTGGTCGACACAAATCGACGCTTTACTTATCCCTACTTTGTATATATATGTATAAATTCGATAAAAATAGAAAAGGCTGATTACCATAAAAAACACAAGAGTTATTTATTCACGACACGGATCGTCCGCCCGGACGAGCCGTTTCAATTGTCTACAGGTACAAGCATTCAACAAAGAATGTGAAAAAAATGTCAACACCAGTGGAGAAGGCATTGAAGTGTGGATTTTATCTAAAACATCTGAATGTCCTCAGTTTCAGTATTGGGACACAGTTATCAAACTGGAGTCTCTTCTAGTGCAACTGATATTGAGTATTCGTGCATCTAACTTTAAAATGTACGTCGATATTTTGGCTCAATTATGTCCATGGACATTTGCGTTAGGTTAGTGGCAACTTTACGAGCACCAAAACTGCGTAACCATTTTCTGCAATATCCGACGACCAGCTTCATGAACACAATAATAAGTTTATAAAGGGCAAAGGTGGAGCTATTGGGATTCTTGATAATGAAAATGCTCTACTTAAATGGATGGTATCAGGCCCTAGGATCAGTTCTTTAATTGAGGAATTTGAAAAGAAATCATTTTAAAAAGATGAAAAAGACGCGGGTGCAAAGCACCATGAAGATAATAATGCATTTGAGAAAAGATTTTTGACCCATGTCAAAGAAATGATTAACGTCTTTACCGAAAATGGAAATCCGTTTGAAGAAACCGATTTGGTGTCAATAGGGAGTTCCAAAGTAATTGCAAGTGTCGAAGCTGTAAAGTGTGTTACAGAAGCATTTACTTTAGGACTACAACAGTATAATGAATTTGTCGTGTCTCGTCTTAATCTAGTACAAAATTCAATTCATGAAATTATTCCTAGAACCAATATCAACATCTTCAAAACTATAAAAAAAAAACGGATAAGGCAAAGTCTAAGATTGCTAACTTGCGTAAAGACTCTAATTTGTTTTGTAGATTGTATGTCGCATCTGAAGCTCGGGATGCAAATATTGATGATTTCTTTTCTCACGAAAACCAAATGTACCCGCCATCTATTTCAGAAGATGGAAAGCTCCGAAAGCCAACCAATAAGTCTGATATTATTGACTGCATTTAAACAAAATGTGACATTAGCTTTAATGACAGTCAACCGATTGTAACAACCAAAATGTTTGATGGAGCAGCTGTAATACACATGCTTAATCCTGGTATTGCTACAACATTTTCCGGATACTATGAACTTATTTTCAAGCCATATTTCAGTAATCAACTAAAAAATAGTTCACGAATAGATATTGTTTTCGACAGATATATTAGTAACAGTTTGAAGGCAGGCACCCGAGAAAGTAGAGGAAGTACAGGCACCTCTGATATTGATGATGAATGTTATAATCTGTTGCAGCGTTTTATTGTTCTACTTTATGATAAGACATCAGATATACAGAACATCAATGAGTGCAGACGAGTGTTGTTTACAAGAAAGAATCGAGCAATCGAAAATATTCCTCCTACAGCAGATGCTTTGAGACATATCAAACGAGCTGCTTTTCAAGCAAGAATTTGGAACAACAGCCTTGATTCACAATACACAGTACCTTCGCCAACCAACTGGGGATGGTTACAAAATGTAGAAGGATCATACCAACCTGTGTGGACGACAATTCCAGAAGTGTCAAAACACTCTGTAGAACTTACCTTTTGTACTTGCCGCAAGCGATGCACAAGTGAGAAATGTAAATGTGTCAAAATGGGAGTACGATGTACCAAACTTTGTGTATGTGAAGGACAGTGCTCCGAAAGTGATTGGTGATTTTAACTAAGCAAGATCTTATTTTATTTAAATATCTTAAAGAAGTATATTTTAAAATGTATGGATATTATTAACTTTGAATATTAAACTGGAATAATAAAGTACATTATTTTGTGCATCCCGTGCATACGTAAAGTCTGATAAAAATCCTAGCTTGATGAAAGCCATCAAGCTGGTTAAGTAGGGATGTGCCGTAAATAGAGCTTCACGCTTGGAGAATGTTCCGAGGACCACTCTCCGAATGGCTTTAAAAATGATGAAATGGACCAAGGGTAATACAATCCCATGCAATAGATGTTGAACCATGTTTATATTTATTAAATTGCGTTTCAGACTCGACACCGTTGATGGCCAAGGATCCGAAGGTCGTGAACTAGCCGACAGCTGATGCCACAATTCAATCGTGTGTTCCCTTAGGGTCGGCCGCTCCGAAACCAGCCGACGTCATAGAGACACCGGACGACAATGTTCTTGAACCAGTATTCCAGAAGGACCTCGTTCATGCCACATTCAATGTGGTGGAGAACGCTCCTAAGGCATCGCAAATTCTAAAAGGAGGTAATGTAGCGTTCCTAAAATGTTTTTTAGACTTAAAACCGTCAATTCATTGAATGACAGTGTACATGTATTTGTATTTTCTTCCGTTGCCTCGAGCAACGAGTCTGTGGAAGTGGATTTCCTGAAGAGCCTACATGAACTCACCGACGAGGAGGGAAGGACCTGTGCCGAGTACCAGGCTATGGGCCTGGAGACCAGAGTAAGTCAAGTAAGATAGCAACTGAACCAATAAAATTCTATAATTTTTTTTTTTTTTCTATTAAGAGTCTAAAATATTGTCCATTATGCCCTTTTGCAACCACTGGAACAAACTGGATAGACATGCCCACAACAAGCATTCTACGTCGGTAAAAAAACCAAAGGCAGCGAGTTTGAAAAAAATGAATGCCATAATAACTGCTGAGTCCCGTAAATCTTATGCGTTGGTGCCCATGGGTGCGGTACAGAAGAAACTGGGTCCTAACGGGATGATCGGTCCTTTAGGTTCATCGCGCACGAGTAAGTACTTAGTAAATCAATACATAAAAATTCCGTTCTTCATTTGTCGTCTTTGTTCCAGGCTGACATTGTTGGGGTGGATGAAGGTTTACGGGGGGTCTTGGCACCTGAATGGTGTTCAAGACCAACCAAATCCATTCACCGATCTCATCGAGTTTGCAGATGCTGTCGATGAGACCTACGTCCAGGCCACGACCGCTCCAAAGCCTGAGAATACCGATTCACCTGTGTAAGTATATGATATGGCTTTATTAACAAATAGTCTTGTTCAATAAATAATTTTTTTTTCAGAACTATGAGGAAGATGGCAGCAGGGCCTGAACAATAAACTACCGGACAATCATCCGCTGGTCAATATGTATAGAAAAACGTTGATGATGAGCCACGGCGCATGTAGTGCGGCGGCCAACAATTATGTGGCCAATGTTTCCCGGGTCCTTTTTTTCGTGCAAAAGTTCTTGCTCGAAAATTGGATCCCGGCGAATCATTGGTCAGATATTGTTTCTTCTGACGTTGGGCCATATAGGCAATATTTGGAGCTGTAAGTAAAAGAAGCACGTTTATAGCATGTTTTTTCACGATAGTTTAATTTTGTTGTTCAGGCGAGAATAAATTGGGCAGACAAAGCCAATACCATAAACTATTTGAAAAACCTCCGGGCGCTGTTTGGCTACATCATAAAGTCATATATTTATGAAGAAGACACTTTCCCAAAAGGATTTGACTTCTTCCCGTGCGTCAAGACCATAACAAGCATCAAACTTTTGGATCAGAAGCTGTCACTTCTCTACCGCAGGGCGTCTAAACAGCAGCCCGACAGTTGTTCGACAGAAAGGTTGCCGAGGCAAAAAACTCTCGGTTTACTCCGAGGTGATTGCACCTATTGAATCTATCATAGGGTCCGTCGAGGCAAACCTCTCAAAGCTTGAAATTAAATTTGGCAACTCCGTTCGGTTTAGCGGGAGGAGCGAAAAGAAAGATTCTCCGGCTCGAAAAGAGGTTCGTGTTCTTGAAAGTCCCTCCGTTCATTAGTTAATTAATTTTCTTCTTTTTCAGATTTCTAGTCTCTGGAAAAGGGTAACGACGGCGCTGGCTATTAACCTCCTCTGGACGTCAAAACAGAGGAGTGGGGTGCCGGTGAACATGACATTGGGCGAGTGGACAGCTCGTGAGCGCCACTCGACCAGTGTCGTGGTCACCGTGAAAAATCTCAAGACTGGTGACAAAGAGCCAGCGACATTGGTCTCGACAAAGAATTTGAAGTTCTTCTTGAGGGGTAACCTTTGATCATATATTGACACAGCCCGAAGATAATACGATTTAATACTAATAAAATATTGATTACAGATTCTATGGACTCAGAACAAGGACCGACTGCTCGAGGAAAAACTTTTTCGTTACAAACAAGGGGGAGAAAATTGTCAAAATATATGATGACGTGAGCCGTGTTTTTGGTGCCAAGCTGTCGGCCATCGTGTTCCGGCGAATGGTGGAGACCAGTGGCCGGGATCATAGTGCTGCAACGTCTTCGGGTATAGCCAAGGCGTTATAGCACTCGGACGTTATGCCCGCCTGGTACTACCGTTTGCCGGACACTACCGATGCTCTTCGTCGGCAAGACGACATCGACACGGTCGACCACACGGCCATGGTCAAATCGTATGTCGATAGACAGTGAGTAAATGAATGTCTTAAACCATTCAACAGAAAAGTAATTATTTTTTCGTTTTAGTTTTAAAGGATTTCTTCCCCCTAGTGCCGTACAGAAAATTTGACTTCGACACATTTAAAACTAAAATCATGGAACACGGTGTCGTTCAAAAGTATTCAAGGGCAGTCCTCGATCCACAGTACATCATGGCTCTTGGCGATAGATTTCACAGCACGTTGTTGACTCTATTAACTTCAAAATACAACAGTCATTGCCCGGCAATGAGAATATGAGATATTGTTCAAATCGATCGACACTGTTTCCAATCCTGACAAAGCAGTCAACTATCCGGTTGAATTTTTGAATTCTTTGGATTTACCAGGAATGCCACCACATAACTTGCTATTAAAAATTGGTTCACCCATCATTTTGCTTCGGAATTTAAATGCAACAGTACAAGTTTAGTCATAAGTTGTTCTCCTGCCACGAATACCAATGACCCCTTCAGACTCACCCATTCCATTGAGACGACAGCAATTTCCAATTCGCTATGCCAATTATATGTGGCGTGTTCTCGCGTTGGAAAACCGTTAAGTTTATTCATTTATACTCTTCAGGATTTAACTAAAAATATTGTTCATCAACTCTCATTAAGATAAAATTAAACAAACATTATTGATTATAACTAATTGTTTTTAGAAAAATTGATGTTATTTCAAAATAAAAAATAATGAAATAATTATATTATTTGTCTTTTATTTCATACTTTGTTTAACATCCTAATCGCTTGAAATATCATGCAGGACAACGTCTGTCGGGTCCGCTGGTTTATTATATATAATGTTTATAGTTATTATTATTATTTATTTTATGGCATTATTAATAAATATTACTTAACAATTAATTTTCCCGATGTGATTTCTTATTTCAAACTCCGTTAGAAAACATGGTTAATCTGGTTGAAATTAACCAACTAGCTTTGAACTAGAGAGCTTATTTTGTTTAATACAGTTATGTTTTTATTTTCACATATAGTATGAATAGAGCTATTTCGTCCGACCAAGAGAGTACGTATACAATATTATATATCACCGGTTGAAAAACATTTAAAATTTTTTCATATCCATTGTCATTTGTCGCGTACTGGGTAGCGGTTACACGTGCTACGGGTACCGTGAGAGGGTCGGCGATCAGGGGGAGAGTCGCCTGTAAGTTGCCCGTGTCGACAGTGGAACAAAAGTAAATATAAAGTAACATTAAGAAAATGCTTAAAAAATTCAATACTGACGCTTAATGCCCGAGCGTAAAATGGCGACGTTTAAGGATGAGTAGCCGGGTAATCAAGATTTGTCACCGGACACACTACATTTCTTTTTTAAAAACTTTTGACCCGGGAGATGGAATTTGTCTTGAACTGACCAGGTGGTAGTGGCGAGTTTTTGTACTAATAACGCCAATACGCGATGTCCATTATCCACTTCCGTTATTAGATGCGTTATTTAATTTTTGTTACAATGTTACTACTTACTTCTTAAATCATAATCCATAATATTAATTATATAATTATATTAATATTAATAAATAAATAAATAAGCATAAAGTAATGGATAATATAATCTGTTTATTGTATTTTTGTATAACTAACTAGAACTATAAACAAATAAGATTGGTAAATTAATTAGTAGGTAACTAATTTGGATAGCTTTTTTTAACTTTGTTTTTGCTTTTCTTCAGATAGTTTGAAAAATAAGTATGCTGTCTCATCCTCATTATAATATAAGTAGTGAATATATACTATAATATATACTCAACCATATCATTTTTGTGTTCAATACACGGAAATGGAATCAAATAATTACACTTAAAAAAGTCGTCAATGGTATCTTCGAATACATTTTGACTATTAGCATGTTTGGAAAATGACATCTCAATTTGTCTAATAAGTATAAAAAAATTGTTATCAGGGTGAGTCAAAAATCCTTTAGATTTTAAATTGACTAGTTGAGCAGTTTCAGAATTACAACGGTTTTCTGGATTTTTTATACCCAATAAACAAGTTTGACAATTTGTTTTTTTACTTATTTTTCTTGCCAAATATCTATCAAATTAAAATAATGATATTCAGTTGGAATAAATCTACATTATTTATCAGCATAAAATATTTCAACACACTACAAATTACCCAGATAAGTAATACACTACACACTCAAAAGTAGCATTGTCATCAAAATTATGTTCTTGAAAGATGTCATCAATATCCCATCGACCATCTTCTACAATAGATGTTCTTTACGAAAACAATAATGGCAATTTTCTCGGACTAGTACAGTTGCTGGCAAAATTTGATAGTGTTTTATCAGAACATGTTCGCAGAATTCAAAATAAGGAGATTCATAATCATTATCTAGGTAAGGGGATTCAAAATGAAATTATACATTTACTTTCTCGAGCAATTCAAAATAAAATATTTGAAAAGTTAAAAAATGCTAAGTATTATTCAATAATTGTAGATTGTACTCCCGATAAAAGTAGAGTAGAACAAATGTCAATAACTATACGGTTTGTTGATATTATTCATTATTTTATTCAACCCCTTCCTCTCCAAAAAATTAACTATTGCATAGGGCAGCGTAAATTAGACTTGTCTAGGGCGGCAAAAAACCTTCGGCCGGCCCTGAACATACAATATAATATATGTTAAAAATATAGTAGAATATATGTTGATTCGATTAGGTAACAACATATTTAAAATCATCGTAAGATCTACAGTGGATTTATCGTTGATGGATATATATCCGAATTTAATGCATACTGGGGTACTCTATTCGCCGTAAGTTGACCCACTTTCGCGCATGCATACTGATTACTAAAACGCCAGAACGTTCAGAGTTTCAGACCCTTCTGATAATGGCGGTCTGTGATTGGTCGGCGATCGGTGGTACTCGTCGTAGTAGCTGCGCCATGCGACGATCACCACTAGCGCTCCGAAGATGCGGTGGCCAGCGCTGCTGCGACTGGTTTTCGTCGAGCAAGTGGGTCAACTAAAACACCGTACACACGTTCAGTCATCGGTTCAAACTTAACTTAAGGTAAGTGTGTTCAGGTAAGTCGTAGTCTGTGATTCACTACACACTACTTGTATTGTAGATCAGTTAAGTACTTAAGTGTGGCGGCTTCTGTTGAAATGATGTCCGACGATTTGTGTTTAATTTCAACTGCTATTGCGTGTTATACAAAGTTGAAGTATGCACCAAATGAGTCAAAAAAGCGCTCAAAATGGGTAAAAAATTGGTTAGAAAAACGAAGTACTTACATTCACATAAATTTATTAAACGATTTACGACTAGAACCAGATGACTGGCGAAACTACTTGCGTATGGACGAGGACACATACATTGAACTTTTAAACTTGTTAACGCCGCTTATAAAAAAGCAGGATACTGTAATGAGAACAGCTATCACTCCACACGAGAGGCTGTCAACAACCTTGCGATTTTTGGCGACTGGAAGAAGTATGCAAGATTTAAAGTACTCTGTAGCTATATCTCCTCAATCACTTGGACAGATAATACCTGAAACTTGTACTGCTATTTGTAAAGTTCTGTGGAGAGATTATTTAAAGGTAAATAAGCGTTTTTTTTTCATTTATATTTATATCATTGTCGTACTTCTTTGCATATAATTATCCCAATTATCTAGTTTAGCGCCCACTCGAATTTTTAATTTTTTTTTTTTTGTATTTAAAATGTATGTATGGAAATTATTAGTTTTTAAGTTATAGCCTTACCAAGTTACGGTGTTATACGCATACGCAGAACGCTCTATTTTACCGCGCTCATAACAAATTTTTCAATCCAAATGATGCTACGATTTTAAACTTCAGTATCTTGTTCGATGGGAAAGTGAATCTATAGTTGGAGCATTGGGGAGGTCAAAATTTAAAATTCCCAGTCATTTTTAATGACGCCGGGAAAACAAAAAAAAAAGTATACACGATAAAATGTTCAAAATATTATTTTGATTTGTTTTGAACTGTTTACGGACATTTTCAGTTTTCAATTTTTGGCCAAAAAGCTTGAATATATAGTATGACTGTACGAGACTCCTATTATATTTTTACAATAAATATATTATAGTTAATATAATATATAGTTAGTAATTATATTATAGTTATTATTATTATTCTTAATATATTTGTTTAATATTGTATAGTTAAAAGTATTACAAATACATATGGTCACAATTTTTTTTTATAATCATTTAAGTTCGGGTATTGACAAAATACGTAAAAATCACGACAATTTGCAAATTATTTTGTGTAAGAAACTCATTAAAATGTTGCTGTTTAAATCTAATATTTGAAAATTTAATACAACATTCCCCATAAGTTTTTTTTAATTTAACCCTCTGCCGTGCGCTCATGCGGCATCCGTGCCGCACTTTTTGAAAAAACGCGGCAACTTTCTTAAACCTCGGTATACCCGATTGAGACGCATGGTAACTTTAAGTTATTGAATAAGACACAAGATGGCGTAAGAGTCGGCTAACAGTCATATCGCGTTTTATCACTATTCAGTATTGAAGTTGACGTGTGTCAGTTTGCGGCACGCGAGCCGCTGAGCGCATCAATATACTTTGTAATTGCGGTACAAACACCGCAGTGCGCACAAAAATGTAAGTATTTTTTATTATTTTTTTTTTGTACATTTTCATAAATGTATTTTTATATTCGTCATGAATCTAATTTTTTAATTTCTTTTTTTTTTCAGGGCACAGAGGTACACTGCATCCGATGATATTCTTCAGTGTTTGCAAGAGTTTTCTGACGAGGATTTTTTAGAGGACGACAATGATGACGACATTGACTATGAACCTGAATTTATTGAACAGGAAGACTTCAGCAGTGACTCTGAACAATCATTATTTGATGAGAATAATCTACCCGCTGGTGATGATGTAAGTGATGACGATTATTTTTTTTATGTGGGTAAGGATGGTGAAACGTTGTGGATCAGTAACTCTGATGCATTGAACACAACCAGACGTAGAACCAGAGCCAAAAATATTGTAAAAATTTTCCCAGGACCTAAGGGTTCGGCTAAAAATACACTTACTCCTCTTGATGCCTTTTCGAAAATTATCTCGCCTGATATGGTTGACCGTATTGTTACGTACACAAATATTTACATTATGAAAACTCTTGCGCTAAACGTTGCATTACGAGCAGAAAAGGGAGAAGAGCCACGACAGAGGGATTTCAAATCAACTTCTAGAAACGAAATCATGGCATTGATAGGTGTTCTTTTTTCACTCGCCATCAAAAAAGGTAATCGTGCAGACATAGTTGAGCACTGGCAGTCAGATGGTACAGGATTAGTGATTCTCAGGGCCAATTTCAGCTATAGGCGATTTTTATTTTTGCTCAGATCGCTTCGCTTGGATGATGTAACTGATAGGAAAGATCGTGAGAAAACTGACAAACTAGCTGCAGTTCGAGAATTTCAATCAGACTTTGTCAAAAATTGTCAGAATTCCTATAGTGTCGGAGAGTTTGTCACGATAGATGAAATGCTCGTCGCATTTCGTGGAAGGTGTGGGTTCATCCAGTATATGCCACAAAAACCGGCTAAATATGGTCTCAAATATTACGCACTTTGTGACAGCAAAACATTTTACACCTATAGCCTTGAACTTTACTGTGGTAAGCAATTGGTTGGGCCATATGGTAATAATTCTAACAAACCTACTGACATTGTGAAACGGTTAGTTGAACCAATAAAGAATTCTAATCGCAACCTAACTACTGACAACTACTACACAAGCTATCCGCTGGCTGAACACCTTTTACAGGTAGGATTGACACTGTTGGGCACTATGAAAAGAAATAAAAGAGAAATACCTCCCGAATTCATATCGGAAAAAAACCGCCAAGTTGGATCCAGTTTGTCAGGTTTCCAAAATGACATGTCATTGACAAGCTATGTGACGAAGAAAAAAAAATGCGTGATAATTTTGTCAACAATGCATGACACGGTGGACATCGACCCAGACACCCATAAACCTGAGACCATTATGGACTACAATAGCACAAAAGGAGGTGTCGATTCGGTAGACCAAATGTGTTCAACATACTCAACATCTAGAAAAACTAGGCGTTGGACCATGACGGTATTTTTTAGAATCTTAGACATTGCGGGTATAAATTCCTATAAGATATATCTAGCAAATAATCTCGAAAACAATATCAGAAGGAAGGAATACCTGAAGACTTTGGCTATATCGTTAATGCAAGAACATTGGAGAGAACGAGCTCAGATTTGGGGCCTTCCAAAAGATGTTCTCACTTTTCTTTCCGATTACAAAAAACCAAGCCTGGGCAAGTTAATGATAATTTTTAACTGAGTTAAGTTAAGTTTATAGAATCCATTTTGAAAAGTTTAAAATTAATAGTTAATCTAATTTTTTTTTTAACTCAGTTAAGTTAAAAGTTATATGGAAACTTTCAATTAACTGATTAACTTAAGTTAAGTTAATATTTTTTTTTTTTTTAATATATAAATAGCTAGTCATATGGTTTGAAATAATAAAATTCATAAATATTATTACACTCAGAAAATAGACATTAAACTAAATTTGGAAAAAAACAGATGAAAAGAATTATGTAATTGTAGTAGGTGCCAAAAGTATACAAAATAAGATATACGAATAACCTTTTGATTTATTTTAATAGATAATAATATAAATATATAATATACATGTTTTAATTAATAAATAAAAATAACATGGCATTAATTTTTAACTGAATACTTTTTCAAAAAACTAAGCAAAACTTATGAATCAGTAAAATATTTATTGAATTTTAACAAAAGAGTCATCTCAAAATTTTTGTCAGCCATTGATCCTCTACGTTTTTTAATAATTGACCTCCTGCACTAAACAAACGTTCTACATGTGCAGATGAAGGAATAGCCGTGTTACATTGTATATATGCGTTTCTTAAAACTAATGGCAAATCTAATGGACTTTTAATGTTTGTGTTTGAAAAATAATTGTTTATTATAATTTGGATATCGTTATTTTCATTGGTTTCATAATTATTTAATCTAAAAAAGTCTTCTTCAGAATCACTACTATTATTGTCTGTAGAAGCAGTGGTAGTTACAGCAATATTTGTTTCTGTTAACTGAGCATTATCAGTTATAAACTCCAAAAATGTTTGTTTAATTTCGTTACGATTTTCAGAATTTGTCCAGTTTAGCTTAAATTTTGGTATTAAACATGCAGATACTTGGCATGATGTAGAGTCCATATATCTATTGAATCTGCAAATTAATTAACAATATAAATAATTTGATTTACAAGAATCATACATTTTCTTGTGAAAATTATTTATTTTGAGAAATCAATATTCAATATAATAAATAAAATAAATTATGTTTAATCTTAGATCAAAATGACATAACTAAATTTAGAATTATTTTAATTTTAAAGCCAGTAATGAACATTTTAAAATTGAAACATAAAAAAAACCAATGTCATCTACTAGGTCAAAGACTTTGTTTAGAATTTCAATGATTAGTCTGAATAATTTATAAGTATAAATTAGTAACAGCCTACAAGTACTTAAATAATATATAATATATTTATTACCTTTTATTTAGTCCTTTTTTTAGCGCAATAACCAAAGGTTTACACAAATTTACTCCGTTAATATTATTTAATGCTTTGTGAATAGCACCAATTGTTGGCAGCAAATATCCAAGTGAAACAAACTTCACACCTTGTAATAAATCCAAAGCCTTAGCTATTGGTTTCATCACCTGTTTGATAAGAAATATATAACCATTTTAAAACTTAGAAAATTTGAATTCATAATAAGTAATAACTTTAAAACAAAATTAATATACATCACAATATTCCTTTAAAAATGAAACTTCACGAGGTGATGATATAGATGGCAACTGTAAGTCAATGCAAAGTATATTTATCTTATCAATATTGGTCACTATACATTTCATAGCATCATAAAAGGAATTCCACCTGAAATTAATTACAATAGTTGTTAATGAAAATAGTAAAATGTTAAAATCAGATTTAATTTAAATTTGTATGAGTAGAAAAAATAATACCTAAAACAATGAATAATAAGTTATTAATGTACAAATTACTATTATTAGCCATAGCCCATAGGATATATTATTAACCATGATACTAAATAAACTATCAATTATGACCAATTTAAATTTATATATAAATATATAATAATAAAAATGTATGCATTAATTAAGATATTTACTACTTATTATAAATTAAATAATTATTTAATTTACCTAGTGGCATTAGGAGTAATAATATAACGTCCAAGGTGATCTTTAATTTTTTCAGAACTTAATACTGACTGGTTTTGTTTATTGAATATAGCCTGACACTTTGAAAATACTTTTTTACTTATTGCTTTATATGCTGCATCTTTTTCAGCATCATTAGCATCAACAGTAGCAATCAAGTTAAGTGTATGGGCTGCACATCTTTGATGTGGAGGCAATGAAAAACAAAATGAACTTTCAATGTCCTGGGTTTCTAATAAATCTGTTACTTCGACATTCATAGGAATCTCATTCACGTCAGGAACATCAACTCCATCATCTACTGTACCCTCTGTACCTTGTTCACAGTCACTATTAAAGACTCTAAAAGTAATAAAATTGAAAAATTAATTAATAAAAAAAACAATAACCAAAGCAGTGAAAATTGACTTTAATAAGTCTGAGTAAAAAAAAAACATTTTACTAACCTAAAAGCTTTAACAAAATTAGCAGCATTATCTGTAACTATTAAAGTGACTTTGTTTTTAAGCTTAAACTCATTAATTACTTTATCTATACATTCTGCCAAGTTATCAAATGTATGTCGTCCAAAAATACGCCTACAAGCAAGACCTTTAGAATAACTTTCAAGTGTTTCGGGATTAAGCCAATGGACAGTGAAACCAATATATGATCTATAATAACAAAATAAAAACTGAAGTTATAAATAATATACCTAAATAAAAATAACAATTAATATGCTATTAAGTATTGTAATTTGTAATACTAACCCAGATAGCAATTGTGTAATGATAATAATATAATATTATTATTATTACAGTACTCAAATAATATTATAAAAATAATGTTATTATAATAACATAACTACCCTATTAACATAATATTGTTCCAATAATTCAATAATAATATTATTTTAATATATTTTTTATACAGTAATAAAAATATTATTTTAAATATATTATAATACAATTATTATAATATAATTGTTATAATATTTTTTCCGTATTTAATTATTTATAATATTATAATATATTTTATGTATGGTAATAATAATATTATTTATCAAATATAATAATTAAGTTATTATAATATAATTATTATAATATTTTTGGTAAAATTAGTTAATAATAATATTTTAATGTTTTAGACATACGGTATTAAGAATTATTATCATTATTATTATCAATACCTATAATATTATATAGGTATACGTACCTAGTACTATACCTACTCTCTATAACATACATAATAAATTACAATTCATTTTTACTTAAAAAAAAAAAATGTGTTCAATGTTCATATAAGCCGTACTTCATTAATAAATAATAGGTAATAATGATGTTTAACTCAATTTATTTTCCAAAAACTATTCTTTAAGGCTGTACCTAGTATAAAGGCTGATGTAGTAATATTTAAAACATTTTTAAACCAATACTTTGAGTACCTATAGGTATTAAGTATTGACAACTTCATAATGCTCTGAACATCAAACACATTATTTAGATTGTCTTAATTTGTTACCTAATTACATATCATGATCATCACCTAAAAAAAATATTTACAAATTAACAAAAATTATTAATCAATTATATTATTATGCTAGTCCTAACGACCTAACTCCTAGGTAGGTATAGTAATTAGTAAATAGTAGGTAGTTCATTAGAATATAAGTATACATTGTATACCACTGTCTCTTGAATAGCAGGGCCACGGCTGTGTACCTCGTCTTTTTTTAAAAATATTTTAGTGTACCCTTTCTTATCTTAATCAATAATACATTACATATTATTTTACATTTTAAGGTAGGTACGCGTTTATTGTAATAGTTGAGCTAGATTTAAAATAAAAAGCTAATATAAAAAAAAAAAAATGTTGGTACGCATGTTTTGTTTACACTTTTGCGATCACCTTTTATTTATTTTCCAATTCAAGGCATTCAAGCACTGGCATAGCCGCATAGGTAATATTATGTACTAATTAGTACGCTATACGTCTATACTAGACTATTTTCTTAATTCTTAATTCTTTGTTAAAAAAACTGATTTAAGAGTCATTAACAATAAATAAATAAAATTAAAAATTAAAAACAATACTTGGTAGCCGTTTGTGTACACATCAAATAAATTATTTCGACCAAAGCATTGGTTTTCTTTAAACATGTCAAAAATAAAACACTCGTTAAAACAAAAAAATGTAGATACCAATAGGTATCTAATATATCTATGTTACACGAATCAATATAAATATAATATAAACATTAATCTATATTATTATGCAATTAATCGATTAATATCAATCAAATAATTTATTTGTGACACATGGACCATACATAATATATTATGGTATAGCTATAGGTATATAAATATAATAATATTAATAATGATGAACGTATTATTAGGTATCTATTTTGTTTTAATTTTTGTGGTGCATGAATATTCTATAATCAGTAACCACTAACCAGCATTTATAATTTATATTATTATGTTATGACTTATGACGGCACTAATTGGCCTTGTCGTATGTTAGTTGCGCGTCGTGCGGGCTCGTCGCGCATCGATCGTATCTCCAACTCGCAATAACCTATTGTTATTATTCTATAAATAAATAGATTTCCAGTAACGGCCAACGGGCTCTTAATTGTTATCAATATTATGTGTATTTTTGTATTTTTGGTACGCTGTGTGCTTGTGTAACTTGACAGTCGCACTGCAATACTTGATTTTGTTTGCCATAGGCCCATAGCCCATAATGCCATCGCAGTCGCATAGTGCAGCATACGGCATACCTCACCTCGCGTACTGACATTATAGTACTATAATATTATTATTTAATATTTATTACTTATCGAAGACTGAAGTGTAACGTGAATTGTGTACCGTGTACGCGTACTATTATAATATAGTTAAATAACATATTACAAATTATTTTCAAGTTCTTAATCGTCTTTGACATTATAGTGTTGTACCTATACTGTTGTTGTAAGGTATATTGTTTTGTGTTTCAACTTGATCGAGATCTAAGGTAAGCTTATTAATTTAAAATATTCGTTTTGCATGCTAGCGTGTTACCTAAATATCTTAACATTATGTATAATGTAACCTAACTATACGAAGACAATAGTGTGCGAATAATTATTGTAGGTATTTGTATACCTACTTTTTAAAAACTAAAATGTGTCTAATATTATTAAACTATTAACAATTATGTATAGGTATAATTATTTATTAACTATATAGTAATTTATATAAATATAATATAATATACCTACATAATATGTACCTATTAAGTACCTATATAACCGCGCGTGCTCATGATTTTATATGAGGCAAATTCGAGGGCAAATTACACTGACACCGATCCAAATATCCAATATAATAACCTATCTTACCAGTGTGATTTTCTCGATATAAAACTATGAGTAATAAAACAATTCATTACCATAATTATTATATCAGTAAAACTAGACACCTTCCACAGCAACAGTATTGTTTATAACCCCCCCCCCCCCATCCCATACATATGCATTGTTTAAATATTTGTGTACCTATATTTTAGTTGATTAAAATATTAATGATAGGATTAATAAGTAGGTATACATTATACCTTTTTGTGTTATGATTAGCTTTTTTTGTCTGAAATAGGTACCTAATTCACAATTTTGTGTGAGGCCACTTTTGTATCCAAATTCCTGGCCATAAAATCTGTTTATTAGACTCTCCATCAGCCATTATAAAATTAGTAGCTGTATTCCTGTATTAGTCAACATTTGTTGACTGTTTTAGTTCTAATTTAATTTCTCAAAAAAATTGTTATTTAGAAATATTTACCTATTTCTAAAACATTAGGTATTATTTATTATTATTAAATTATAAATGATAGGCAATGGTGAGTGTTTGTAGGTAGGTTCCTATTTCTTGTTTTTACAGTTTTTTAATTAGACTATTATAATAGGTATCTATTTGTAATAACTAATAACTATTCGATGTTCTTTGATGTTCAATGATAGTAACTGTATGTAGCAATTGGTTTAAAAATGCTTGGATTTTAGAACCTTAAATTGTATTATTAATTATTAGGTAGGTACTAAAAACAATGTCTTAAAATAGGTTTATAAAAAAAAATGAATAAACATCTAAGTGCTCGTTCCAAGAGAAGAAAAATTAAAGAGGAGATAGACGCTTTTAATTTGGATACTGCTCCAGAACCCTACAGTTGCTTAAGTATATAATATAGGTTATCATATTATAATTAATAATAATATGTAGGTATTTTTTGATTAATTTTAGTTTATTTTTCACTATTTTTACTTAGGTATTTTGTCATCAGATTTAGAGTCTCAACCAGTAGGTAGTAGTTTGGTTATAAACATGCCAATAACAAACAGTTGTCATCATGAAGTGGAATTTGAAAAAAAAAGTCAACATACTTTTAGTTCAAATTTTAAGGAAAATCCTATTAGGCCTGAGATACTTGATGAACAACAATATTCAAATGTATCAATTGATGACGTAGAGCTAAATAATTATTCATTTGAGTCAGAATTAGCACAGTGGGCTTTACTTAATAACATAACTCATACTGCACTCAATGGAGTTTTAACTATTTTAAAAAAACATAAATGTTTTTTTTGTTTACCAAAAGACGCTAGAACATTGTTAAAAACAAAATCTGTTGAGTGCAAAACTATTAAAGAAGTCAACCCCGGTACATACTATCACTTTGGTATTAAAAACGGTATTCTACGCCATTTTTTAGATAGTACTTCTAATGATGAAATTAAACTAGTGGTAGGTATTGATGGATTACCTATTTCTAAGAGCAGTTCCACTCAATTTTGGCCCATATTGGGATACATACGTTCAATTTCTAATCATGTTTTTCCTATTGGAGTTTATTGTGGGACACAAAAAACCTATTGACAGCAATGAGTATCTAAAAGACTTTGTCACTGAAGCTGAACAATTAATTTTAAATGGTATTTACATAAATGGCAAGTTTTACAAAGTAATGTTGGATGTTGTTTGCTGTGACATGCCGGCAAAATCATTTGTTTTAAAAATTAAGTCACATAATGGATTTTATTCGTGTACACGTTGCAAAATTGAAGGGGAATATATTGAAAACCGGTTGTGCTTTCCTTATTCTGAACCATCTAACCGACCACCTGAAAGGACACATCATGATTATGTTCAACGAACTCAAATTAGTCATCATGTGTTTCCTAATAATTCCTGTTTGGTAGAAATACCCAGATTTGATATTGTTAAAGGTTTTTCGTTAGATTATATGCACTTGGTCTGTTTGGGTGTAGTCAAAAAACTTCTAATGTTGTGGATGAAGGGCCCCTTAAATGTTCGTTTGCCATCATGGAAAATTAATCAATTATCTGAACTAATAGTAAATTTAAAACCAGCTTTTGTATGTGAGTTTTCTAGAAAACCTAGAACATTAGTTGAAGTAGCTCGTTGGAAAGCAACTGAGTTTAGGTCTTTTTTATTATATATTGGACCAATAGTATTGGATAAAGTTTTGAGTGATCACTGTTATAACAATTTTAAAGCTTTAAGTGTAGCTATGACTATACTTTTAACACCAGGGCTTAGTGAATTTGTCCAATATGCACGAGATCTTTTGGAATATTTTGTAAAATCGTTCGAACAAATTTATGGACAATATTTGGTATCTAGTAATATTCATGGCTTAATCCATTTAGTTGACGATTATCAAAGATATGGACCATTAGATTTATGCAGTGCATTTCCATTTGAAAACTACATGAAGGTTCTAAAGACGATGCTGAGAAAGCCAGACAAGCCATTACAACAAATTGTAAATAGATATCTTGAAGGAAGTAATTTAGTAATCCAACCTACTAAGACAAAACCAAAAACCTATATTATCTTAGGGCCTCATAATAAAGGACCTTTAGTAGATAATATAACAATTAGTCCACAGTATAGCACATTAGTTAAAGAGAACTTCAAGATTAAAAGTAAAATTGATGCAGAATCATATTTTTGTACCAATAATAATGATATTGTTAAGTTAGTCAATATTGCTCATTTAAAAGAAACTAGAGAGGTTGTTTTAATAGGAAAGAAATTTATTAAAAAAAAAGATTTTTACAATCAACCAATTCGCTCATCACTCCTGAATATTTATGAAGTCGAACAATTATCGGATGATTTTGATTACTGGTACATAAGTGATATTAAAAATAAGATTATGATATTTCCGAGAAACAGCAACCTTATAGCTGTTCCTTTACTACACACAGTATTATAATTATAAAATTTACATTTTTTTTTTTCTGTTAGGTATATGTTACTTGTATAATATTATTATGTATACTATTGTGCAACGATATTGGTATAACTTTATACCAATTTTTTAAGTAAAACTTCTTTTAATAAATTGGATGATATAAATCTTATACAATAATATAGATTCTAAAATTGTTATAGTTTACCTTTAAAGAATTTATTTTTATTAAATTACAATTTTTTGTATATTAACTTATAAACATCAAATAATATAGCGATTCAGTTTTAAAAATAATAACTATTAATATATTATAGACATTATTATAGACATCTGAAATTAATTGTGTGTATTATGGGGAAAATGTTCATCCGAAATTAAATTACTCCAACTAGACATAATAATTGGTAAGCTTTTTTTTTTTATATAAACATAATATATTCTATGTACTGTTAACATTTTTTTACCATGTAAAAGAAAGAGCTGAAAGACAATTATTTTATTGACTATAACTAAAAAAAAAGAAGATAAGACTGATTAGAATAAAAAGTATTACATTAATTGTCAATTATTTATGTAACACGCTGTTTATGTACCTATGTATTCCTAGCATATAGAAATTGTTTATTAATTAAAATTTTCTTTTAGTTCGTTAAACCAGTAATAATGTGGAGTGTAATCAGTTTTGACGATGAAAATGCAGTAGAAGCTGTTCCAGCTCACTGGATAAAAAATAACATGTGTGCCTGGCCAAAAAAAGATTTAAAAAAACATATACAACGTAGGACTATTCCGAATAAATTTGATTTCAATTATTTTAAATCAAGAGTTTTAAAAAAAGGCATTGGTAAATATTTTATTAATAGGTAGGTTATTTTAATTTTTTACTACTTATATATTTTACTTACTTAATAGGAACATTACATGAAGCTCGAGAAAAGGTCAAATTAGCAGAGAATACTAGTGACCTATCTAATATTGAAAATTCAAATAGGAAAAGAAGAACTGCTGTAAAATTTATTGAACCTCCTCAGTACATTGAAAAGTTACGTGGAAATAGACAAAATGGTAAATACTTATTGAATATATATTATATACAAGTACTTAAATAATATTTATTTTAATAACTGGTTAATTGTCTTTTTAGATGATTTAGTTTCTAGGGAGGTAGATTTAGATATGTTAATTCCATTGATAACTTCACCCGAATTGCATAGAACAGATACAAATTATAGTATGTTAAGTGTTTACCTTTTTTGTTTTAATAAATTGGTTATAACTATTAAAGTTTTAATCTTGTAATTCATTTGTAGATTTTGACCATGAGTTAGATTATAGACAATCATTAAAATGCAAACTAAATATGCCTGCAGACTCTAGATTCTCTAATGAAGGTATATTATAATTATTGAAGCATACATTTAAAGCTTTTATTTATTGATCTGTATTTATGTCGTTTTAAGGTCATAATAATGTTCAGATGTCAGATTGCCCTCCTTTAAATGTAAAAAGAACTCTTTTTAAACCAACAAGTACATCAACTCAAGGTATATTTTATTATTTATATTTCATAATTTAATTTAGTTAAAAATTATATTTTATTATATTACATGTTGAATTTATATATTATTAACAGAGAATAAGTCTTCATTAACAACTCCAGAAAGTACTCGTGAAATATCATCCATCGTCTTCACATCATCTTCTCCATTTAAGGTCACACCACAAGACAACTACCAATCATTAATCCCTGTTATGCATGAAGAAACAGTGTTATCAGGTAAATATGTTACTTGTTTATAACTATTTAATGGTCATGAATTATGACTGAGTATGTATATATTACAAAATAATTCATTGTTTTCCTTAGATTATATTGATACCAAAATGTTGTCAAATCATGGTCGTACACCATCTACATCTACATCAACTAAACCCAATTTGAATGATGATTTAGAAATCATCACACCAAAAGGCACTAATTCATCTGCTCAACATTCTGGTACGATTTTAGTTGAATTGATACTAAGTCTTTAAGTCTTTTAATTTTTTTAAACATATTATTTTTCCATTACAGATATTTTGAACAAGATCTTAAATGTGGTACTAAAGATTAGGTATGACGTACAGTCCATTCAACAGAAGCAGATGGAAATGGAACAGACTCTAGTAGATGCAATACAACAAGTAAATGCAACCAAAGACTCCACTCACCAAAATATATCTACAGAAGGAGAAGATTTTTATTTGATGATTCCCATAATGGATGAGGAACAATTATTTATTTTTGAAGAGAAACTTTTGGAAAAGTCCTATAAAACATGTGTTGTAAGTTAAAATATGTTATATTTATTTGATTTAACAATATAATTTATTATATTTTTAATTTTCTTGAATTATTCTTTAATTAACAGCTATAGTATTATATAATAGTAGTATAATAATTAAGAGATATTTAATGAAAATTATTAAACACATTTGTATAGGTGAATGAGCTCAAACGTCTTCAAAAAAAAGAACTTAATTCTACAGTACGAGGCTTACTAAAAGCACTTTTCAATGACGATGTATTAAAAGAATACAGTTATGTTGGGCAAAAAAAAAAGAAAATTTTCTGTTCATTAAGATCATGTGCAATAGTTTTTGGTGAGTGTTTTCTTATAATACATTATGTTATTGTTTTTAGTTCAACTATAGGTATAGTTAATATATTTCATAAAAGAAGTTAATAATCGACAACTTTTGTTACAGATACAATTAGAAAAATGAAAAACTTCCAAAGTTCAACTAATGCAGCTATTGAAGACCCAATTAAAAAATACATAGCCGGTGCTGGATTCAGAAAATCTTATAAAAATATAGATTAACCAAAAATTTAAAATTGCCACTGTTATTCTATTAAAACAAACATTTTAAAGGCATAAAAGACCTGTTTATTAATTTAAATTATGTACATATTTATATTGTAATATTACTAAAGTGTATTATTTTTATTTTATGTTACTATAATATGTATGCCTATAACTATTATTTTACTAGCTACACATTTACATTTTCCTTGTTTCAAATAAAAATAAGAAATATTTTATTTTGTTGTTTACTGGCTGTTTTTTAATATAAATATCCATAGCCTTGTATTGGTATGTAATATATATTATCTATATATAATATAATTTGTTAAACTGAAATGTACAGCAGAGTATAAGAATATAGGTGCTCATTAGAAACTGTTATCTCTTAGCCTAAGGTATATGTTGGCTTATGGAAAAGCTTTTTACAAAATTCATAAAAAGTATAAGTCAAAATACTGCTATCATTTTGTAAGCAGAAAATGTATAGATAATGCTATATCCAAATTTTTTAGCTGCTAATATTGGGTATAAAAAACGTAAAATTAATATTATAAAAACCTTTTCGAATTATTATTATAATGTTTTAATGAGAACATAAAAACAATTGAAAAATCATTATTTTGGAATATTATAATGATATTGTTTTTATAATATTCTTCAACAAATATTATAATAATGATGGTATTGTGGCCAAAAAATATTATTATAATATTATTATCGCACTTTTGTACTCAATTTATAATGAATTAATATTGCTTAAATAATATTACTCATTACAAGTGAAATGTCATAATAACATTATTATATTATGATTTTGCTATCTGGGAAGTCTTAATAAATTAGATTAAATATTATATTATGTTAAAATAAAAAAATTCACAACTAATATGGGTATATATATTACCTACACACTATACCATTATATTATTCTTATTTATTAGTTATTACTAATACTAATGAAATTAAAACAATTTCATCTAACCGTGCTTAAAATTATAAAAAAATGTTAAAAATTATAAAAATTATGTTATAAACCAATTATAAGTGAAAACTACAAGTAAAATTTAATTTAGTAATAATATAAACTTTAATAATTATGACTACTTTTAAAAACTAAAATAAGTAATAATATATTACAATGTTTTCAATATTTACCTATGAAATATACTCCAACAATCACAAGTTAAGCATACATACTTGATCTTCTCAAAATCAGATATCATTTCTTCAATCATTTTACCATACAAAGTTTCGATCCTACGAACTAATACTCGTCTTGAAACAGGAATCTTGTTTGAAGTTAATTTGCAGTATGTTATAAAAGCAGGGTGCTCGATTAAGGAAAATGGAGATACTGTATCAACTATCAGTTTTAAATTGGCATCGTTAAATTCACCATCACTTAGTTTTCTAACTGGTATTTTACCCACTTCACACAGCTTTAATTGTTTATTAGATTCAACAATGTTTGTCGTTGATGATCTTTTTTTTGCACAATCATTAAAATTGTTTAATTCTTTTGAATGCATAATCTAAAAACCAGATAAATTCATTAAAAAAAACATAATTATGAAATATTATCTATGTAGTATGTATATTTTAGTTTTACAGGAATATTCATTCAGTATTCTTATGAGTTCTGTGATTATAATTTAATATTTCAGTAAACCAAAGGTACAGAAACAGTTATTACATATTTTCATCAACATTATTTTTTAAATTTATTTCTCACAAAAAATTGTTCTAATTTTATTTTTATTGACTAGGTATAACAATAGTTAAAATATGTTTAAGCCTAAAATGTGGTAATATAATATCATCTCAGGCTTCAATCATTTATTTATACTCAACTAATTTGTTACTTACTTATGTTCACTACTTGAATTGGAAAAAAGTTCAATAGGGGGATGCAGTGTAAAAAAAAAACTGCTTATCTACCCGAAGATATCTAACTATTGAATACCTAGATTATAATAAGTACCGGTAGGTACTCTAAACTATTTTTTTTAAACTAGAGGTACTCCTTCATTCATTTCCCCTTATTTCAAACACTGCTCTATAGTCTATGTACTAACTATGAATTAGGTACTTTTCATATCAAAAATATTATAAGCTTTATCATGAGGTATTACTACATAGTATATTATTACACTATTATGTGTCTTAAATAACAATTTACATACTTTAATATGAGTTCTCAAATTTGAGTTTGAAGTATTTGATGTGGAAATTCGTTTCTCTTTGGGGCCACAAAGAAGACACTTAAAAATCAAGTTTTTGGTAGTTGTATCACAAAGTTGTTCAAAATATTGACTAATATATGACCATCTTGGTTTATTATCGGCTGTTCTTATATTCACTACTAGTGAGGTGGATTGTTGTTCACACATCATTAGATATTTGACAAATTACAATTTATTATTTCAACTGAAAATTAAAATATAAATTAAACAATTGTAACTATAATTATTCTGAATATCTAATGAGATGATATTAGATCGTTATTACTTTATACTATTTATATTATTAGAAATTTAAAATCAACTTAATAAAACACAAATATTGAAATACTTACCAATGAGTTTAAGAAATCTTCTATTATAGTGTAGACTGAAGGTACTAAGTAGTCAGTAGGTATTGATGGTATTGCAAAAATTGAAAAATCAAGTAATTAAAATATTGAATCAAAAAAAAATAATAAACGTACTTCACAGATAATCACATGGTTATACGAAAACTGATACACAATATTTAATATTTATTATTTAATACTTAGGTAAGTCGTGCGTGCTGTAAGAACCGCGAACGCAAAATGAACGACCAAGAACTATTTTATATTTTTATCTAATGATTCTATTATTCTAATGACAAATGACAATTTATGTTTATAAATACAAACATTATAAACACATAATATGAGCATAACCCATAACAGAATTAATAACTTATTTGGTTATTTATGTCTTTATGACGAAAACATTTTATAAATTTATAATATTATATTCTTGTAACTTGTAAATTGTACATTTGTGATTTATGCATTGTACCTTTTACAGTTTTACCCATATCACATCATAATATGTATTAATTATTAGCACGAATTAAATATATTTATAATATATTAATATATATATATTTATTCGTTGTTATTATTTATTAGTTATTAGTATTTACTATTTAATATTGTTATTTTTACACTACCTATGCCCGTATATGCCGAGGTATAGACATATATTTATTCGTTGTTATTACTTATTAGTATTTACTATTTAATATTGTTATTTTTACACTACCTATGCCCGTATGCCGAGGTATAGTGGTATACCTATATATAATTAATTAAGTTATTTTTATTGAACAATAAATTCTGATTAATGGAACGAGAATTAAATTTTATTAAATTTTATTTCCTATTCTACTATTCTAGTAAATGTATATACAATATTGATCAGATTTCAATAATAATTTTATTTATAAATTAACTTAACTTGAATCTGATTAAAAGTAACTCGTTATTTATTAAGTTTATATCAATTAAAATAAGTTAAGTTAAAAATTAAGTTAATGAAAATTAATTTTTAAAAAGTTAAGTTAAAAGTTAAAATTAACTTAACTTTTAACTTTTTAACGCGTTTATGCCCAGGCTTGCAAAAAACCGACTGTTGAAATAAATAAAGATACTCGAAAAGGATATTGTTATTTATGTGGGTCACATAAAAATAATAGAACAAACACTGCTTGTGAAAAATGTCATAAAAATGTTTGTAAAAATCATCGCCAACAAAGAACTGAATGCAGTAGGTGTTTTGAAGATGAGGATTTATCATCTGATGACTAATTTTTCAACATAAATATTTTTATTTATAAATACGCAGATAGCGTTTGAAAAGTTTTTGTTTATTTTAACCTAGATTATTTCTTAGTTTAAAAGTTTGTATGATCTTTTTTTGTTGTTTTTTATTTATAAATACGCAGATAGCGTTCGAAATGATTTTGTTTATTTTAACCTAGATTATTTGTTAGTCAACAAGTTTGTATTATTTTTTTTGTTATTTTTCTTTAATAAGGGTTATCAAAATAAATACATTTTACACTTTGTTTATATGTTCTATTATTTTATATATACCATCAACCGTAAAAAGTTCAAAATTTGGACTTGAAACAAAAAAAAATAAAAATTTTTTAAATGCGGCAAAAATGCCGCCGGGCGCATTACCATGTGGTATTGATGGGTACGCCTGGCAGAGGTTTAATAAAAAAATTCTATTTCGGAAAGTCAAATTAAATTTTTATGAGCGTTTGAAGTTCAAATTTTCACAACATTGAATATTCACTCAATTTCTCATGTAGCGATTTTCTTATTTTCTTATTTTGTTGTAATTCAAAAACTAAATAAATAACTGTAGATACATTCAAATTAAACTGAAAGTTTATATTTTCATTTTCTATACACCATACAATTTTAAAATTATTTTGACTCGTTATGAGCTGTCAAATACAAACATCAATACAATTTTATTTGTTGGGCCGAAAAGCGTGAACATTTAATACAAGGCTCCTGATATATTTGTTACAATAGCAGTTGAAAAATATTCAAAATTGTGAGGTGTGGGCGTGGTATAGTGCTATAACTCAAAAACTAATGAATTTCGCCATTTAATATTTGCACCATTGTTCTTGACTCGTTGTAATACGTAGGTTCCCGAAATTAAAAAATTCGTTGATTTATGCCATTGATTATTTTCGTTTTTGACGTTGTTTAGTTTCCAAATTCAGAAGATGAATGGAAAGAAATTTCAAAAAAGTTTGAGTCAAAATGGAATTTTCCTCACTGTTTGGGAGCAGTTGATGGTAAACATGTATCCATAGCTTGTCCTCCAAAAAGTGGTACGTTTTATTACAACTATAAAGGATTCTTTAGTTTAGTTTTAATGGCGATTGTAAACGCCAACTACGAATTTATACTATGTGATTTTGGGACTAATGGTCGTATCTCGGTTGGAGGCGTTATTGGAAATACAACTTTTTTTAATAAGCTTAAAAATAACACATTGCATATTCCTTCTCCTTGCGAATTTCAAGGAAGTAAAAATAAATTACCTTATGTTTTTATTAGTGATGAGGCTTTTACATTAAGACCTGACTTTTTAAAACCGTATAGTCAAAAGGAACCAAATTATGAACGTAAAGTATTCAACTGCCGTCTATCAAGAGCTCGAAACGTAGTAGAAAATGCTTTTGGGATTTTATCTGCACGATTTCGTATTTTTCATACTCCTATTAACATGAAATTAGAAAATATTGAAAGAGCAGTGTTGGCTTGTTGCACACTTCATAACTTTTTAAGAAGAAATTGTAAAGATTCGTTTATGTTGTCTAATGAATATAATGACAATTCAGGAAATATAAATATAGAAAAGGAGGGAAACATTTTAACGAATTTACAACGTGGACATAACCGTCATGTCGGAGAAGAAGCCAAGGAAGTACGTGAAATATTTTTAAAATATTTCAATGAAGAAGGGTGTGTTGCATGGCAACATAATCGCATAACGGCAGGCAAGGATTAATCAATTTGGTAATTAGGTACTAATCTCACTATTTAAAACAATGTTTTAGTAAAAACAACAAAACAGAGTAACTTCAAAACTAAAAAGTATAATATTACATAAAAAAAATTATTCAACTTTTTTAAATCAAATTGTAATAAAATCAACAAAACATAGTAACTTTAAAACCAAAAATTATACTTACATAAAAAAATTATACTTTTTTAAATTAAACTTTAATAACAAAAAAATATTTAGGTACTTTTTATGATTAAAAAAAATTAACAACCATATTAAAACTAAAAAAAAAAACATTAACTTTCATAAAAAATTAAATTCAAATTAAATAAAAATCATAATGATTGATATACTATACCTTTTTTAAATATTTATATAAAAACTGATAAGTGCAATACACAATCTATTTAAAATACAAGAACTGACCTATATCATCATTTCCAGGCGTTTCTTGTCCGCTTTTGTATGATTGATTTCCATCAATTATATTTGAAATTGAAAATATGCGTGACTGTGCCGGCTGTAGATTTTGATAGATGTGCTCAACATTTTGTTCAGTATCATTTAAAAACAATGGCGATGATGTACCTGAGATATGTATTGATTTGTCAGTAATTGAGTTGTTTGCTGATTTTGGAGCATTTTGTTCTGGTATTGGCGGAATTTCAATACGTGCATATCTATTTAAGGTGCCTAACTGGGCTTCAAACAAGGCATCAAAGATTATTTTTTCTGCGTAAATTCTCATCATTGGGTCTAAAGTACGAAGTTTTCCTGCAATATTTTTACCAGTAACATCATGGGCATCTTCAGGATTTGAAAACTTAAGTTTCTCTCCAACTAAAGTCAACACTTCATCAGCCTTGTTATTCATCTCTTGTGAATGGTTTTTCCTTTTACGATTATAATTTTGGGTCAATGAGCTATTAGTCATGGAACAAGAAGAAATAGGACTAGATATGTGTACATTTGCATCTGTTTCCTGAAATTCTTGACTGACTTCATCGCTATCGTTGTTCTAAAAAAATAACTCCTTATCACTTATCGGCTATCGGGTGTTTTTGTTGTAACGTATTTATTTGTTTTAATACTTTTCATAAAATAGTATACCACATTCTCCATACGGCATACAAAAAACTTTTTATTTATTTTTTAAATCATATTTGTACAAAATAATTACCTACTTTGTTTTGTTGAATGGTCCCACCAAATATTATTTATTTACATTATTATTTGATGTGCGTATTTATACATTTATTGTAAATTCAGGATTTCTATTATTATTATTATTAATATTTTTTTATTAGCTTTTTATTTTATAGTGTAATAGTAACACAATATAATAACCAACTCTAAAAATACGTATTATCATGAGTTTTTTTTTGTTTATAATAATAATTTATTTGTTATTCTAATTTAATTACCTATTATATGTATAATAATATTACTACATGCCTATACGTAATATTATATTATAGTTATATTATACTTATGCATTGCATTTGTTTATAAGTAATGACAATATATTTTGTATCCATCAAATAAGTTAAAACGTTAAAAACGAATTAATAAAATATAAAACATTTTTATATTATGATTTCTTTTTTGATTGTACATATTATTTATAAATTATAAAATATAATTTGAGTATGTTGACAAAAAGGAAATTATCTTGTTTATTTTTTTACTTGTTTCGTATTATTTTATTCCTCATTGTTCTATTAAAATAATCATCAAATTCTAAAAATAAAATATATGTTGGTGATGGTAACACGAGTTCGTAATGAATTTTGTAAACAACAAGATGCCAAAATGATAATATTAAATAATAGTTTAAATAGTTTAATAATAGTTTAAATAAGCAAAATTATTGATACTAGAATTAAAAATGAATTCTTTCTATCTAGTAATATTGTGATATTATCAAACTAACTTATATTATTATAACACTAGGTTATAATAATACAGTATTATTATACAGTAGGTATAATAATACCTACTATAAAAGTATATATTATAACATAGTATAAGTAAATAGTTATAAGAAATATATTTACCTGACTAAGAGCATCAATGAATTCTGGACAATCACTGCCGATGCTCGTTCTTGGCATTTCGTGGTCCTTAAGAAACATCAATGAATCAAAATACCATAGGTTGGGCTTGTAGATATCATCTGTACCAGCTCCCGATTTCATTGATGCGACTACTTTTTTATACTCCTTGCGGAAAGAACTGCGTAAAGAATTAATTTTTTTTGCCACGTCTTGTCTGTTTGAGTTTAGGTTTATTTCTTTTAGTTTCACGAGTAAAACATATGCATCGTTTTTTTTATTTTTGTCACTATATTCTGACGACTTAACTTTCCATAAACATGGATTTTCTCGGTAAAGTTCAATAAATTTGCTTAGAATCTTTTGTGGCCAATTTCGAGAGTCCATACTATTATGATTTGAAAATATTGAAGATCATTTACAATAGTTTTATAATTAATTAATTATATATGTATATGTACTTACTCTACTAATATAATATCTTATATTAATAACTATATAATTGATATACGATGAATAATATTGGAAAGTTTCAATACAGGTACTATTTATTATTTATTTAGTACGTGCAGTGTGCAAGTGGTCGTTCGCGCCAATTCAAAAAATCAAGAACAAACCAGTTCAGTTCATGCCGCGCCCAGGACTGAACAAGCCTTCAGTTTTTGCATACATACGTTAGGACTTGCCTGAACGGCCAGACCTGTTCAGTCAAGTTTTAAACAAAAACTGAACGTGTGTACGTGCCTTAACGCGAAGAGATTATAATTTTATTTGGCGCGTCGCTCGCACCGCAACGCGTTTACCGCGCTCACGTAGGACATAGCGTTAGGTTAAGTGAACGGTGTACATAATTATCTAAGTTTCATTTAACCATTCAAAAATGGACATAAATACTCTGCTTCAACCGAATCGGCTCTCAATCTTCTCGATAGATGACTTTTTGGGTCCTGATTTTACTGACGATGAATAGATTAGCTGGGAAGCAGTGTGAAAGCATCTTTAAACATTTTGGTGTGATTCCCGAGGATTATGATATTCCCGAATGGCATTGTGTTCAATCATTGTACCGAATTATAGATGCAAGTCGAAAGCTTGGATATCGCTTCAGACGTTCTTAGGACGCGGTGGTGTTTTCTGAAGGTTCGTTAATGGCCCCCGCGAGGTTTTGGGAGATTTGCATTGTACATTTTGCTCGACGTCTGGTGACGGCAGGCTCGTTGTTTCGTGCCGTACCGCCGCTGCCGCCGCGCGCCGGGGGTAACTGCAGCAGTGCTCGCTGCGAAATCTATCTGTTCGCACGAGCGTGGTGGTGTTCGCTCTACGCCAAGCCAAACACGAAAAAACGCCAAATCGTGTAAACTTTAATATAAAATATTATTTATAGATTGATTCAAAAACAAGATTTGAGTTGTTAGAAGATTGGAATCCTAATTTCAACTATAGATTTCCAACTTCAGGGAAAAGAAATTTAAGATTTCAATTAAATTGGTTAAACAAATGGAAATGGCTTCTTTATTCAAAAAAAGACTGTGTTAACTGTAAAATATGTATTTTATTTGGATACACAGAAGGTGGAAGAGGACATCAACAATTTGAACTTGTACTCATAAAATTTAACAACTGGAAAAATTCATCTGAAAAATGTAATTTGCATCAGCAATCCGAATATCATTAAACTGTATTAATGTGTGCAAATAATCTTATTGTGTTTTTAGTAATAAAAAATCAGCGTTGATGTTCCTAATGGTTGACAACAATTTAAAGACAACTATACAAAATCATAGAAATAAAATCAGACCAATTATTGAAACAATCATACTGTGTGGTCGCCAAAAAAATACTACCAGAGGCCACAAAGATTCTGGAACAATTAATTTAACTAACTTAAACCTACACAAAATGATGGAAACTTTTGGGCTTTACTAAGATATAGAGCTTTAGGTGGTGATACAAAATTCGATGTACATTCAAATGATTGTGCAAAAAATGCAACTTATCAACATGTAAGATGCAAAAGAAAATTATTCAATAATGTGGTAAAATAATACAAAGTAAAATTGTAGACCAAGTGAAGTGCCAACGTGTTTGAATACTTGCTGATGAGACAACAGATGTTGCAGGCATTGAGCAACTATCTCTTTTTGTTAAATATTTTGATAATAAGAAAAAAAAATTATGGAAAAATTCTTAGCGTTTATCCCGTACACGATGTTCCTCGGAAATTGTTAACTGATAAAATATTACAAACCCTTGAAAGTTTATCACCGAACTTATTTAAAAGGATTAGAGTATGATAGTGCTGCTTCAATGAGTGGGATGTTTAAGGGGGTACAAGCACACTTATTTAAAGAACCATCTTGCTCCTTACATATAATGCAGTTCTTATAGTTTGAATTTAGCAATATCATTGAAAGGTTAGTTTGATGCCATAACAAAATCAGAAATTATAATATCCATTCATATCATTAGAAAAATATTTGCTATCCTTTGAGTCGTCAATTGCAGACAGAGAATATTGATCTTGTTTAAGCTCTCTAATTCGCAAGTTATGTTGAAAGTACAATAAATTCTTAGAGATAATGTAATAGAAGAGTTTTCAAAAGGATTTAAAAAAGTAAACAGTTGGTGTATGGAATTAAATTTAAACATTAGTTTTGATTTAACAAGAACACAAAAACCATGTATTAAGCAAATGGGCTTAAATGAAAAATCTATTGAAGAATTGTATAGATTGACACTTTTTATACCTTTCTTAGATCGTTTTTTAACACAACTTCATGCAGATTCTTACAACACAGAAATGTACTAAACAATTTAAGTTGTCTTCTACCAGAGAAACTAATTTCGTCAATTTTAAATGATGGAGAAAATGAAATAATGAACTTAGTTACGGCATATATGGTTAATATTGAAACTACTGAACTTGGAGCTAGGAAAGTTGAAATTATGGAGAAAATAAATGGGGAATATCCTGTTGAATAATGTGTTGCCGAATTATATGCGTGTAATACTGTTTTTAATATATCGGACCATTTCTCGTTTTCTTTCATATATGGGGCTATCATATCGACTATAACCTGGTTTTGTTTTTCTACTCCTTGACTAGTCGGTCTATAAAAAACACCTTCAGTTTTTTTAATATTTAAAGTGGTTAAAATATCGGAAATTACTTTTGCAGTGCAATGAGTACCATTGTCCGATTTGACTACTTCCATTGCTCCATAAGACAAGATTAAATCAAGGAAAAATGCGGTTGTTGTTTTAGCGTCTGTACTTCTACAAGCTTTAGCTACACAATATTTGGTTACCCTACAGGTCGCTTACAATATATATATTTGAATCCTCTCGAAGTCGTTAAAGGGCCGACATCATCAATTGTTACATCTGAATAAGGTATTCCGTTTTCTAAAGGTAATTTGTTTCTAGGTATTCCTGCAATACACCTTCGTAATTGATAGTTTCTCTTCACTTTCTCTCAAATACAGGCTTGTTGAATGATATTTCACTATGAGCCCAGTCAATAGAGTGGTATGATTCTACTTGGTCTCTGGAGTTTTTATAAACAATTTTTGATATCTCACCTTCATTAAAATCAGTTTTCATGCACTTATACACTATATATAATGATATTAGCTCCCCTTTGCATGATACTATGTTGTTTATTCCATAATCATCCTTACCATATCCCTTTCTCTCTTCCTCGTTAATGTTGTTAGTTACCCAATCTTTATTACACAATATAGGATATTTCAGGTTAATATTTATCATCACTATCGCAACCATGTCTAGGTCTCTTACTGCTTTCGCATACTTCGCTAATGTATTAAAAGAACAGATAGGCATGGTCTTGAGAAGCTCGACTGTTCTTAGACTTATCTCTACCTTCCTCTTTTATTATTTCTCTTACTGCTTTCAACAAAAATACTTTTCTTGAAATCGCCATGTCCTTATTGCTAGCTTCAGTAAAATTATCCATATTTTTTCAAGAGGATGTGTTTGCTTTCCTGGAAGATTTACTTCGAGACGACGACGACGACAACGAGGGTCCGCACGCAAAGGATATAATACGATATTATTGTTAAATAGTGACAATAATAAATATTATATTACACGAGCGAGACGACGGACATCGATGGTAGGTAGGTAGGTAGGTAGTGAGTTTTTTCTGATAACTTTATGATATATTATTATTGTATATTATACAAAATTATTATATATACAAATATACGAGGAGCATGAAGCGGACGAGTACAAGATGCGTACGAGTGTGAAATTTTTAACGAAAATAAATTATAGTTTAATTTACGTGTGTGAAGTTGGGTGACAAAAGCTAGGTGACTATTTTGTTCGTTTGACTAGTGATAAGAAACCACCTTGTACGTTAGGTTCCATTTCCAAATTATTGCATCGAAACTATAAATTTAGATGTCGTTCAAATATATTGTAAAATAAACAAGTTAATAAAATGTATAGCAATTATAATTTTAGTTTTTACTAATTAAAAGTATCAATAGAAGTATAAATGTATACAATTAGTTATAATTAACACTGAATTGTAAACAAATAAATGTGATAACAGTTTCCTCCGAAAACATGGCTGACTTGAATTGACAATATTAACAGTGTCCTACCCCTGATAACATTATCTTTAATATTATATCCTACGTGTGATATTTTTGTGTCACAAGTCAGTCGTGCCACTCGTGCATCGAAAGTTGTACCGGCGTACCACGCACACCGAGCGATTCTACAACTATAACGTTAATAGTCATACAGTCCATTTAAAGTTTTCAATGTTTTTTATTTAAAGCTTATTCTTAACGGTCTAACTTTTTGGTCCATTCGATTTGGATGGAAATCGTAGTATTATAGTTGTATTTATTTTAGTGCGTCTTTTAAAAGTAACGCGTGCGTGTGTTTTAAATAGGTGTGAACATCGTTTTCGTATATAAAATATTAAAATACTATAAAATAATAAGATATATTATAGTGCAAGTAAATAAATTATTAGTGGCGTAAAATATTATTTCAATCGTATTAAATATTAAAGTATATTCGTGTGTGCGTTAGTTAAATGCAATATTGAATATAGTATATTATTATAATATTTTATATCTAATATTAGTTATATATGCAATATACTATACGTATTGCACCCACGGAATATTGTATTTTTTTACGTGTGCGTGGTCGAAAATTTCGAAGATAGTCAATTACTACTTCAAGGTCATCTTATTGAAGACAGATTTAAGGTAAGAGAGTCTCATTTTTTCTAGTATTTTTAAAATACGTTCATAAAATTCCCAAAGTTCCGTTCCTAATTCATACAGCGAGTGTAATTGGCCGCGTTATATAGAGTATTACAGTCTAATCGAACGGTTAAAATATTATTCCAACGTATAAAACCGCGAATGTTTAAAACGTTATAAAGCGTATAGTTAAATTATTATTAGTAAACTTTGACCGTCTTTAATCTCGTCGCAAATCTGTAGATAGACCGCCAATTAAGTAAAATTACGTCTTATCGTGCTAAAGCTTATTTTTTTTCAATTTTCGATAGTTATATTTTTATTACAAAAATATTCGTAAATTATCAATTAACGACTGTCAAGTATTTATTATATTAGCTTCTAACGGCAAAATGGTAATCAATCTTATAGCTAGGCGAGGACAACTTAAAGACAATCTAACACGATTTTGGAACTATATGGCTGCTACGGACAATGATCCCAAACAAATCAGCATGCAAAGATCAAAGATTGAAGATGCATGGGAAGAGTTTCACCAAGTGCAGTCGGAGATTCGAGCGTTCAAAGATGCGAGTGAACGTGAAGAATACCAACTAGATTTCGAAGAATTATATTTCAAGGCGATGGCTAAAGCGGAAGAGAGACATCAACAATTGGAAGTAAAATAAAACTCATCTATTAATGCGCAGATAGAAAAAGAAAAGGTCAACGTAAGAGAGACAAGCAATACCGTACCGCTGATGAAATTAGCAGCATTGAAGGGGCTGGAACCCGATTGAGCACAGTTTACCTTTTTCATTACCCAATTGAGCATAGATACAAGTAAACAATAGAAATCCAAAATATAACACGATTGAGCATAGAAATAAGTACAATGTTGCCGTTCCACACATCAAAATAAAAATTTAAAAAAATTGAGATTTACAGGAATTATTTTATAATAATCATCAAGCTATTAATTAGTGTATAAAAATATAAAATGAAATTATTTTACAAATATATACAATATACATAGTTTATGTCCAATACAGATAAGTCTTAAAGTTAATAATAAAATAATAATTACATAATATAATAAACAATATTAAAGTTCATTTGTTTTATAAATATATAATATAATTCATATCCTATACACATTAGTCTTAAAGTTAATTTATATATTTGATTTGAATATTTGTATTATGTGTCAACGTTTTAAAGTGGTATCCCTAAATACTTGTTTCCCACTTTTAATAAATATTTTAGTAAATCTTTAGAACATTTATTTCTTAAATATTCATCGTAAGCCATTATAGTTGCATTAATTTTTTGCATTTCAATAAAACTCATACTTTTATAACTGTCGGTTTCAATTGACCGAATTTTTGTCATCGTTTCAGCTTGTGTTTCTTGTAAAACCATAATTACCAAGTGTATGTGTGGGTGAGACTTATAAAATTGTGAATTGTAAGTTCTATGAAAACTTTCAACAGCGTTGGTTGTCCTAAAAAAAAACATTTCATAGAAATTAAATTAACATTTTTTTTATATTTAATATAATTAGATTTTGGATGATCTACCTTGGATCAAACATAGGTTCTTTAGCCCATATATTTGGGGGAAATGGAGATTCATCATCTATATAATTATTGAAAACATAATCGCTAAATTCTGAGCAGACTTTATCATTTGGGCAGACACTCATGAGTTCGACGAATGCATCGGCTACTTCATGATTAGGTAAAAAAGCTAACCCAAAAAAGCTCTTAAGCCAATTTCCTAGTTCGTCGTTTTCTTTTTTATAGGCTATTCTGAGAATAGAATCGCTGTTTATCTATAATAATAATTAAGAATACAATTAATGTATAATTCTTTGATTTGAAATTATTTTGAACTCGACAAGCTATTAATTGTACATTTTCAAAAACTTCATACGCGGCTTGGTGGGCTGCCTTTTCAAAGTCAACGTGTAATTTTTTTAATATGAACTGACTTCCTGTATATTCAACACATAAGTTTTGTAGGAATATCCACATTTTTTTATATGTATCTTTTGATTTTTTAAATAAAAAAAAATAAACCAACGGCAAATAATAGCCATTTTTATATCCATGAATAGTATATAGTGGTTCAAAATATTTGGGTGCGTAATTAAATGTACCATCGGCGAAAAAATCAATACAATCATGCTTAATCATAAATAGTAGGTTGAAATCAGAAGTAATGCATACAAAACTATTGTCTTCGGGAATATGTATGAATGGTTGTCCACGAAACTTAAAATCATCTTGAGTTTTCATTAAATTCAACTGTAAAAAAACGTCTTCCGGTGACTTAGGCAATTTGGGAAGTACTTTTCGTCGTCTATCGTACATAGCTTTACGAACCGTTTTTAAATCTTTATGAACAATTGAAGATTGTTCTAAATGATTGAAAAGTTCACTTCTAATCAACTTTAAAGGTTGAGTTGATAGTGACTCTTCAGCACGTCTTTTACAATTTTCACGTAATACTTGCCTTTCTAATTTATTAGGTGAATTTCCTTCATGGTTATGTTGTCCACTTGATTTAATAACGATATTTTTATCTGGTCCAGAATAAATCATAGCTGTACAATTATTTTTTGTGCATCGCCATTTTAATAACTCGCCTTTTTTAATCAATCCAATAAATCTGTACTTAAAAGTACCAACATTGGCTAATTCTTTTCCTCTCTCGGATAAAATAACTTTTATTTCACTATTGTCCATCGCGTTCTACGTATATAAAAAAAGTTATCTAAAATAAAACGGTGTAACGTACTAACGCTTAACGACGAACGACCACTAACCACTAACGCCTGATAGTATTGAGTCTAAGTTACTTATATTTTGGCATTATAGATAACAAATAATATCCAATCTTACAGTCGTACAGATAATCTTAATTGGCGTAATCGACAATGCACGAGTGTACCTATTTCGACGATTACGTCGATCCTAATTTCCTACACGACTCGTATATTATTTATCGATTATACTCGTGCCGCTTTCAAAAGATGGGAAACCACGATTGAAAATAATCACCATTCTATGTTAAATACCTCCCATACGACTAGTAAAGCACAAAGATTGACAAATATTCCCACCGGCTTTATATATAGGTACTAGTATTTCAAAGTACGAGTGTAGCCTAGCTGGTTGTAGTCGGACAGAAAAATTGGCAACGTTGCATTCATTTGACTGTGCTCAATCGGGTTGTTAAAAAATATGGATCGTGCTCAATCGGGTTGTTTCAAAATAGGGACCGTGCTCAATCGTGTTTCACCGAATTGAAGGTACCCTTGTTATCGAGTGTATACGACGAATGGGCTTCATTCTATGATATGTACAGCATTAATTCACGATAATAATAGTTTAACTACGATATAGAAATTCTTTTATTTACGTTCTTCGTTATCTGACGACGCGGCGAGTTGTGTCAAGAACCTGGAGATCGCCGCTGATAACAGTTACTATGAACACGCTTGGAACAGTTTAGTTACGAGGTACAATAATAAAAAATTATTAGTACAAACACATGTAAAAGTTATTTGTGATTTACCTACAGTGAAAGCTAGTACGTCCACTAGTCTGCTACAATTCTCGGATAGTTTACGTGGTCATATTATATCGGCATTAAGAGCATTGAAACAACGTCCGTCAGAGTGGGGACTGTTGTTGACACGCATTATAATATGTACTAAATTAGATGCGGTCACTATTAGCGAGTGGTATGTCACGATGGTTTCTACGATATCACAACAAGCAGAAGTGTTTTGCGCGATATTGTTTAAAGTGTGCTAAGCTACATAACAGTTAATACAATGTTACATAAAATAGACAATTACAAACGTCAACAAAATTCAAAGACTGAAACATCGGATGCAAACAGTAAAACTACAGAAGAAACAGCCACATCAAATACAGTGACCGCCTACGCATTTGCGTTGGGTGAACATGTATTATTAGCCATGGTAGTAGCTCTCGCCATGAGTCCTTACACGAAAACAGCAACATGTCGGGCTTTATTAGCTCCGGATCACAGAAAAACTTCATTACAGAAGAGATGGTGCAGACATTACCTATAACGTTAATAAAGTCATACGGTCCATTTAAAGTTTTCAATGTTTTTATTTAAAGCTTATTCCTAACAGTCTAACACCATTTTTTTTAGGCAGCGATTCGAGAGTGAAAAACTCTTGACAATCGCAAAAATTATGTAACACCTCAATTTGTATGAGAATTTTGCAAAAAATACAATTTGAGTATTTATTTTTAAATTTAAGATAATGTTCTAAAAATAATTTGAATAAACCCAGATTTTGAAAATTTCAAAAAAATCTTCATTGGGTAATCACACTGAATGCGCATATACTATTTAGATACCTCATCCATTTTAGATACACCTTGTCTAGTTGTTGAGATCACGGATAAGTGCTGATTATTTTTATCACTTTACATTACTTTTTCATTTAAAAAGTAGGACGTTACAAATTACTTACATTTTTTTTGATTATTTTTATTTATTGATTTTTATCAATGAAATAAATACTATTAATTTTAGATTCTGAGTGGAGCGATAAATGTATTGATTTTACAATGTTGTGTTTTTTTTTTTTTTTCTTAGTTTTGAAATAGGTAGAATGAAATACACACACGTCATGAAAATTGAAAATTATGTTTCAAATAATAAAATGTGATCGAAATTTGGTTTTTTTCAACTATGATGGAAAGACCAAAGAAACATTAATTGCCGTCCAAATAAGAACACTCCGATAAACACGAACAGACAATTTATCGACAATTCGAAGTTGTTGGACTTATGAAAAAATTCAAAGCAGTGTTCGAAATATCAAAAGGGCAAAACAAAATTCGAATTATATGAATTATAAAAAATGTAAGTTTACTATTAAATTAAGTTTAAAATTTAATTTAATTACTCTATTAAACTATAAATTTCAATGTTGAATAATGATTAATAATCATAGTAGGTATGTATTATGTGTGTAAATATACATAGAACGCTAAATTTCGATTATACTCTTCGAATTACTGAAAATTGAGCAGAAGAAACTTCGAATTGTCGCGTGTTGGCGTACTTAGTTTGTCCTAAAATGTTACACCAAGTATAATATTGAATGCATTGTTTTATTCAAATAACCTCAAGATTTTCGAGGGATAGAGCATTATTACTTCAAATTACCTAAAATTTCGAGTTATCGAGAGTCAACTGTATATCATTTGAAACTCCACCCTCGTGAGAAAATTAAATGTACACTCGATAGTCTACTATTAATTATCGAACATAAACTGCAGTTCAGATTCTATGTCAGTTTACACTCATCTGACTTGGTAGAAAGGTACAATTTGTAATATATTATGTTAAGTATAATTTTAATTAATACTTTAATTTACTAAAAATCAGAATTATAACAACCTGTTACCAACAACCTTTATATAATATACTAACTGTATATACAATTAAATATAATAACATAATATAGAAATAAATCTGCTGCAACTATGAGGCTAACCATACTTGCATATGCAGTCGATGTATATCAGACTTATGCGGACAACAGATATGATTATATGACAGGACAAATATGGGTATGTTTATATTATCATAATAATGTATTATTTAAAATACCTACCTAAATATTCAATTTTATATGGCACATTTTCAGCTTGATCTAAGTTATCCAAAACATTCCATGTGTTCACTAAGATGAGTTATTTTCATTGTTAATATATTAACTCAGGGTTGCTTAAACAACCACTTATCAATATTTGGTGGAATTTAAGTAGAATATTAAATGTGGTGAAAAAGGATACACTTAGATATTTCCTACCAGTAACATTTTCACAAATCTTGTAATAATGGAAGCTTCTGTTAAAAATACTTCCTATAATGTCTAAGATAGCTGTAATGCTGTATGAAATAGGTGGGCATCTTTCCTCACCAAGGGAGTTCAAGTGTTCGGTACGCCAGTTGGTTGGAGACCTGTGACGGAGAGCGTTCTCGTTCAGGTCGCCCTGAGGCCAGACAATAAAATCAAAATAATAAAATCTAATCATTATACTAACATTCAGTTGTGTACTTTTTTTGGTGACAGTTAAATCAAACACTGCTAATTATACTTAAGAAGGTAAATAGTTAACACTTCTAAACAAAACTTAAATTCTATACACTTTTAAATTCCTTATGATATAACAAAACTATAAGACAACAATTACTTAATACAATAATACCAAATTAAATCCAATAATGTTATGTATTGTACTTCTATGTAAGTACCTAAGATATACCAATTTCTATTTCCTACCAATTTCTTTTTACTAATTTACAACAAATTACATCCTTTTGAGTTTCTAATAAAATATGTAAATTATATATTAGTTTTATTTATTTAGTAATACTTAATAAACAATATGGTAGAAACATTGAAAAGTTGAGTAATGGACAGTTATCAGTTACCTATATCAAAGTTACGTACCTAACTTAGTTACATTTGAAACTTGTATAATCAATTAGATAATTCCCGAGAAACTTTAAAATGTACCTCGTTGAAATTTGACATATTTTGTAATAGGTATGCCTAAAGTTACATACAAACTAAAATTTAATAATAGCAATCTCGTTGATGTTGTAATTTTTAAATATATATATTTATGTTCATCTTGATAGTTAACCCCTCAAGCACTTAACTAATATTCAAAATCAGGAAAAAAATGATAAATTATATATGAGTAAATACAAGGAACTAATTGATTAAAAAAATAGTTCTTAAAACTTGTGTCAAATTATTATTTAAAAGTTGTTGAATACAGACACGTTATAACTAATTGTTAATAATATATTTTTTAGTTATACATATTTTTACTTATACATTTTAAATTACACAACATTTTACAGACACATTATTACTAATTGTTAATAAATAATAATATATTTTTCAAATTTAAACAAAAAACAGCAAAACCAATATTTTTAACAATATTAATATCAATACAATTATATTACCAGCCCTGAGTCTGAAAAATGGGGAAAAACAAATGCATTCGTCACTTTGATTAGAATCAACTAAAAAGGAACTACTCAATACATTAAATTAATTTATTGACCTTTACATTTACGACGAGTAGATTAAATCAAATATTTCCTACCAATTGTAATTTGTCCTAAGCTGTACCTAGACCTAAATCTAATGCATTTTGATTTAGGTAAATAAGAAACCTAATTAATAAGTTTTTGTTGTTTCCAGAATTCTTCTCGACCGTTCAGAAAACTAATGCCATCCTTCGCTTCTGAGAGTATATAATTGTCGTTTTCTTGAATTGCGCTCACGATATCTGTATAAAAATTAACAAAAATATTTATTATTAACATAACACGCTTGGACAATTTATGGCGTAGTTAATAACTATTAAAATAACAATATAGAAGTCTGAAAAATTGAATGCATAGAACAATAGTTATATTGTCTATCTACCTAAATGGCTATATTAGTACAGTACTACAGCAGTGGTGGTCAAACAGATGGGGAGGGGGTGAGGGGGATAGAAAAAAGGTCATGGGGGGATCTTTTTTTCTTTAATATTTATAACAATGACAGTATATTATTGTACTACAATGTTAATGAATTAAATTTTGTTTTATTTTTTTCCCCGAAACAAAATATAATCAACTGGTAAATTTCCTCGGAATATGTCCATTTGTCATATGACTATATTCTTATACATTGTGTCACCGTGTATAGCGTATATTATTATTATCTAGATTCTAGACTCATTCTAGGAACAAGCGGTTGTTATTTTATTTATATTTTGTTGCTTACACAAAATATACGGGAATTACCATGCTTGATGGCTTGGCCACTATATGGCTGTTCATCGTGTGGTTATAAATAAAACCTCCAACGAAGTACTGGACGAATTTGAGAAAAAAAAACAAAAAAATAGATTTAATAAATATTGTCAATATTATATTGTTATAAATAAAGTACTAATTCACCTTAATTTAAAAAATCGAAGTTGGCCATAACCATAAACTATACCCTCCCTCCTTACATGACAAAATTATTTAACCACCCATAGGCGTGCGCAGACCTGAATTTTGGGGGTGCCTACAATTTTTTCGAGCCCTTTTCTTAATTCGGGCCCTCTCTTAACAAGACATGTACATATTTTAATAAATTATAATGCACAAATAAACATTACTTACAGTTTTTTATTTAATATTCTAATATAAAAATGATACATTTATAATAACATGCGCCTATTACTTAAATTACTAAACTCATTTATAACCAATTCTACTTCAACATTAGAGGCCATTTCTTGTTCTGTAAAAAGTAAAATTAATGATTCCAGACGGTCTTGGGTAGGGTTGCCAACTCTCATTTACGAATAAGCGGGAAATCTGGACAGTTATCTCCAAGAGTTATAAAATATTACTTCAACGCTGGAAATCCACGTAGAATTTTCCCAATAGCGGAATGCAATGACAGCCATCTCGTTTTGACATGTCTTATAATATTTTGGTATTCTATTCCAGCATCAGCAAAGTGTTTTTTTAAAGTTTGTACTCTCTGAGCATGGTAGGATAAGTGCCCATACACTTTAAGTACCAAATTTTCTACGTCAGACTCGCACTTTTCCATAGCATAACGGATGACATTGTGTACCATGTGTACTGAACACCCTGCAGGCAAGATGTTGGCATTATCTTGAGAAACTAGTTTGTAAACTGAATTATTTTTTCCAAAATGTACATTGGCGTTATCGGCTGAGTAAGCAGATACATTTGTGAAATCTAGGTCCAGCGCTTTAATTCTATTTTTTATATTATTATAAATATCGATAGCTTTTTCGTCCGGGTCCTCATAAAAATTAAGCAGGCAGGTGCTAATTCCATTATCTGGCGAGTAAAATCTGACAATAATTGGAAACAATTTTATATGTCCGTGATTTGACGCATCTCTCAAAATACTATAAAAAACGCCTAATCTTAGTTTTTCCACAATTTCTTCGATTGATGCTGGAGCTAGAACATTGTAAATTAAAGATGACGCCTTAGTTCTACCGAGCGATATTTTTGATGCAATTTGGAAATCATTAAATATCATGGAACTTAACTTTGAATCGCAGTCAATAGAATTATACGACATGTTATGGTTCACACATCACACCATGGTAAACTTTTGTCCACTCTGCAGCTATCACTTTTTCCTCGACTGTTGTCAATAGGAAAATAGAATAATACACCGCGCTTTAAAAACTGTTGTACATTTTGAGTATTCTTTTGAGCTCTTTCTCCCCGTAGGTGTTCCGGAATGCTAACATGCCGTTTAACGTCATTCAAACCTCCATGCGATATCATAAATGATTTCATACACACGCTGCAAACAGCTTTATGCACATTTGGATCAACTCTTTTTAAAAAAGGATACGAATGCACCCATTCTTGTCTGTAGGAACACATACGTTTAAATTTTTTGTTTTGTAGTTTTTCACTGTCGCTAGACATGATTAAAACTCAAACAAATCGTACAAAAATAACAATATAAAAGTTTCAATAACACACTAAACACTATTAATTTATAAAAACAACGAATTGTATTTTAAAACAACGAAACTATGAAAAGTAGTGCGTACTAACTACACAGCCACACGACGACACAGCAATTGCGCGAGCCTCGAGACAATGAAAAAATAAAATGATAAAAATGTCTTATTATTCACTTGGCTCAAACAAAACACGTCTCACATACGCGTCGCCACTTAACGTTTCCCCTTCTGAGTGGATATTCAGTATAGTCAACGTTTGATCATAATGTTACAAAGATAACGCACCGAAAATAATATTGATTTTATGTACACATTTCGATAAGTGTCCAACATAAATATTCTTGGAAAATACTGAAATGAATCCTACTACATACTGAATAAATACTACTGATGTTTGACAAAACCGGCACATGCAATCGTTTCGATCGGAATTTCGGATGGGAAATAGTTTCAAATGCGCAAAATAAGAACGTAATAGCATTGATTATAGAATAGACAGATAGCCAATGGTATAGGGATTTTCGGTGACTAAAATTTTGATTAAAATAGCTGCCGATAGGTAACGTTGTATGTATTAAAGTTATATTATTATTACCGACTGCAATTATTCTTATACCGGTTTGTGGCTGTGACAGAAAATGCGATAAGCCAATATTTTCTTCTTAGATCATATACTAGTATACTAGTATACTAGTATATGATCTAAGATTTTCTTAGTATCGCACATTCGCACTATCGTCTATCATCTATCGGACTATCGTCACAATAATTGTCAATAATATTAAACGTTGAAACTGCTGTACGCAACAAGGGAGAAATAATTTATTTAATTATGAAAAATAACTTACTTTTACAGAACATTAGACACACTATAGTAGATTTCTGATTTACTAAATTTTAACAACAGAGCAAATCTTTAACCATATTATGTCCATATCGTATTTTTTTATTTTTTATGTATTTTATTAATACTCAATTATATTTTTCAAAAGAATAAAAATGCAATAACATAAAATGTAATATACCTACTTAATTAAATTATTTTTATAATTTATAAATAAAAACAGCCGTTTGGTTATTGAGCAGATACTAAATGTATTAAAATTAAAAACCAATGAATATCTTTGTATGTGATGACTGATGAAAATGATTCTGAGGGAAGACATACCAAGATTACATTACACAATGTGATCTTAACAATGTTTGTATTTTTTGTTTCTATAAAATAAATAAAAATTGTAATGTTTGTTGGTTCTGAAAAGAACTGATTAATGAAACCGAAGCGAGTAGTCCTAAAGAGGACTATTTAAAAAACAGACTCGAATAGTTCTGAAAAGAACTTTTTAAATGTAATGGATGCGAATAGTCCTGAAAAGGACTGTTTAAAAAACGGACACGAATAGTCTTGAAAAGGACTGTTAATATTGCTTCTTTGCCAATAGGTACAATGTCAAAACGAGAAAAAGAAAATTATGAAAATATAATTATTTTATTTAAATATGATTTAATATTTTTAATTTTGAAAGTTTTTCTAATTTTGAGGTAGTTGAAAATAATTTTGTTTTATTAAATATTTTACACATTAAAAGATGTTCGATTATATACATTTTATGCTCTATGCAGTTTGTCAAAGATTCATCAAGCCATTTTTTAATTGTATTATTATTTTTTACACGCTCAGTTAATTGAAATTTGATTTTCTTTTTATGCAAATAGTTTTTATAATTGTTTTCAAAAATATTTAAAACTTTATTTACTACATTATTTAAACTATTTGATGGTGCTTTAAGTCCACTTTCATTTTCAATTGAAGTATAATTTTTATTAAGCAGATGCAATTGTTTTTTATCATTTAAGTTTTTATCAACAAATAATTCATTTTGACAATTGCCACAGTTAAATTGTTCATACATTTATAACCTAAATATCCTGCTAAGTATGAAACAGAACAGTCCTTCAAAGTAACATCATTATTTATATTTTCACTATTAATAGAATCCTCATCAGATGACATAGAAGAAGAGAGAGAGAAATTAGATAATATGCTTTCTGTGTCAGAATTAGAAGACAATGCCAAATTATTAGAATTTATTTTATATTGAGGTCTTACTGGGTCAAATATTATAGGATTTTCATCTCCAATGGTTGCCTCACAATTTGCACTTTTAGATGTATACAAAGAAAAAATGCTATTACTTCTTATAGAAGTTCTAATTGTTCTAGCTGTTGGATTTTTGTTATAACCACCATTTTGTCGAAAAATGCTAAAAAGATTTTCTAATACATCCTGATTTAATCGATTAGTCATTAAAAATACAATATCATTAGATTTGTCTTCTTCAAAAAATTGCAATACTCTATTAATTGTCTGAGTAAAACCTTTAAAACAGGGTGGTTGAGTTAATTTTCCTTTTTTTAATTTTTGTAAATTAGTGAAATATTGTGAGGCTTCTTTTAAGAAATTATGTACAGTACCTGAATCAGTTAATGCACATAGATATAGATTTTTGCTGTATAAAGATCTGCTATTAAGACAATCGAATAAATGATTGATGAATTCAATGAAATCTGCAGTATTTGAAGAAGTGTTACTTTGAAGTTGTCCAGTTTGAATACATGTACGGATCGTTGCTGATATGGAATGGCTTAATAATTGTGCTGCTAATTAAACACTCATTTTTTGAAAAGAATTTGGGTGAATATGTGCATCTGTTATTTTGATGAGACACCTACTTTTAAGATTTTGTTTATCTAATTCATATGTTTTTTTTATGTCATCAAATGAAATTATATTATCACCTTTTATGTAACAGGCTTCAATTAAATTATTTCTAACACTTTTAAGTAAATGTGGCATATCAAATAAAGAAAATATTTTATGGTCATTAATAAAAAAATATGGTTTATCTTCAGAAACATTTAATGATTTTAAAGTACTTTGATTGTTTGTGCCTTGATTACATACTATGATTTTTGGACATCATCCAACTTCGAATAATTTTTTAAGAACATCTTGTATCAAATTTTTTAAAATATTTTTGTTTACTCCAGAATGAGAAAGAAAATATGCAATTGGAATTTTCCACTGAGAATAAATACCTCTGGCCATAAATACTAGAACACAGTTAGCACTTTTATCGGTCCTTCCATAGTGACCTAAGTCTTCAAAACCTTCTATGAAATCATATTCTTTGGAATATTCTACAAATTTTTTTATATACATTTCATCAAAAGAAACAGAACATGCTTTTTCTTTATAATCAGATGACTCGAATTTTTTTTGAAGATGACTAAAGAATAATTTATTAAAACCTGGTAAAAATGTTGATTGACCAATCCAATAACAAATAGTTGATAGCCCTGGTAAATTTACTTTTTGTGACCGTAAAAATTTATATACTGCTGGTGATTTATAATATAAATTTAAAGCCAATTGTTTTTCATTTAATGTCCACGGACGATGCCTATCTTTTAATTGCATGGTAACCATTGCTTTGGAATTAATGGAAGAAAAGTTATGCATATTTATTGAGCTTTTGAAACTATAACGAGTATTAAGACTATTTCTTTTTTTTAATTTTGAAATATGAACAGTTTTATTATGAATTATTTTGTTTTTTTGTTGTAATTTTTGTTTTAATTTTAATTTTCTAGGGGTATTGATTTCAATTAAATCATTTTTTCTTTTTAAATTTGGGCTAGGCATCTGTATTATATTTGTTATTTTAGCTTTTTTAGTAGTAGAGAGTAAAGAAGGAGGACTTGGGAAAACTAACTCTACCATATCTGATTTTGTATGAGTATATGTTTTAGTTGGAGTTAATATTTTAATAGATTCTTGATTTTGATTGTTTGAAGATGAACATGGCTGTTGCTCAGATTTATCATTAAAATTATATGGAATAGCAGTGCTAATTAAACGGTGTTTATTAGAAAAGTTTGAGAAACTATCAGGTGGGAAATGTTCGTGACAAATGTACCTATTGTGCAATTTTTCAGATTCGACTGAAAATAGATTTGTATTTCCCGTGAAGATAAATCAAATATTAAATTAATAATATTTTACCTTTCAGGATTTAAGTTGGTTTAGTATTTTAAAACCATATCGTTTTTTGTGTTTAAGACAATTGAGACTATAAAAATTAATTAAAATAAGTAATGTTGTACCTTATTTCAACTTTAAAGTTTGTTCATAAAATATTTAAATATAAAAATCATTAATTTTTTTTTTCATTACAATTATTTATATTGGTACTTTTATGTTTTACAGGGACAATATTAAAAATAAAATATAAATAAATTACATACTGGACTAACACTAAATTGTCTTTTATATTATATAAAAAAATTAATTATTTATTTACCCGAATTTATCACCCAAATTTTGCTTTTAGCGGCTGCATCATTAATTCTACACTAGCGCTTACCTGCCGGTTGCATCATAAACTAACAACTACAAAAGCGCTTTTAGCGGCTGCATCATTTCTACACTAGCGCTTACCTACCGGTTGCATCATAAACTAACAACTACAAAAGCGCTTTTAGCGGTTGCATCATTTCTACACTAGCGCTCTATAGTGGTTGCATCATATCAATGGTCACCAAATATTAACATTGCATTGGCTATCTGTCTATTCTATAATCAATGGTAATAGTTATTTTTAATCGGACTAGGACAGGTTTACCAAGAAGCGGGACAGTCAGCGTCCCGCGGACACGCATAGCGAGACGCATTATTTGAGCCCTGGATACGGGACGTCCCGCCTCAAGCGGGACGGTTGGCAACCCTAGTCTTGGGCTATGGTATTTCTTAATTTACTTTTTACAATATTTAATTTTGAAAATACCCGTTCACACGAACAACTAGTTACGGGTATAATGTTAAACATTTGTAGTATTTTAAAAAAACAATTAAAAATATTATATCTACCGGAATCTTTTAACCAATCCAGCCACAAAAACACAGATTCATTAGTAGTTCCTTTGGGAATATTCTTGTTTGTCGAGTTCTTGAGAAGTTTGATTTCAGCAATTAAAGTGTCTGATGACATTTTCGCAAACTTTTCCAAAATGGTAGCTATTTCAGTAGTTATATTTAAATTTATAATATTTGCAACAGCATTTATAAGGCAAATTGTATCTTGTTTAAATCTTGAATTTATTCCAGAAATAAGATCATCTAGTAATGGATAATATACAGAAACTTTTAATTCTTCATATTTAGTCTTAAAAAATACTTGATTTGAAGGAGACGGATCAATTTTAGTTGTAACTTTTCTTTTTTTTACTTCTGGAATATTTATTTTATGCATTGTACACATTTTTTTCAGTGTTGGAAAATATAATTTTGTATTCTTCTTCATTATTTCTCACGTTTAATAAGGTTTTCATTAAAGTATTTACACTTTCTGCTGCAATCAAAAGGTCAATTTTTGGAAACTGCAGCATAGAACTTACTTTTAATATTATATTTAAAATAGGACTCATTAATTCCATGCCAAAAATAAATTCAAATGTTTGGAGTTGTTGTAAAATACCAATTCCTTTTGATCTCATCTCAGGTACTAAAGTGTTTTCACATACTTCATCAATTGCAGTAATTAAAACATTATAATTTTTTTTAATAGCTTTTACAGCTTCCGCACGACATGCCCATCGTGTAATTGATCAAGACTTTAATGTTAGAAGAGTAACTCCTGTTTCTTTAGCAACTTTTTCTAATGTTGAGTGTCTCATTGTACTGCTTTCTATATAGTTGTGTACATATTGTATAGTTCCAAGGAAATTAAAAATCAATCGATTCTTAACTACTTTTTTAGAATTTTTTTCACATACAGCATCAATAAGTGTAAGATTTAGGCAATGCGCATAGCTATGCACATACATAATTTCATTATTTTGTTCTTTACATCTTATTTGTACACCATTTATACTACCTGCTATAGTTGACGCTCCATCAAAACATACAGCAATCACTGATTCCCAGTTTTTAAAATTAGAAAATCACAGAATGTATTGAAAATTGATTCTGCACTTACTGATGTCATGCGTTTTAACAAAACAAATGTTTCTATAGGTCTATTAACATTATCATCAAAATATCTTACAACAATAGACATTTGTTCGTGATGCCCGACATCACTTGTCTCATCAGCCATGATTGAAATAAATGAACTATTAATGTTTGAAATAATTTTTTGTAGAACAACTGTATGTATTGATGTAATTATATCATTTTGGATTCTATTACTTCTATAAAGTGCATTTTTTGGACCTTCCTGAAAGTGTTATTTAAGTAAATCATCATACTTTGATAACAAATTTAATATTTCTTTAAAAAATACTTGGTTATTGCTTGTTGAACTTTCATTATGAACGGCCTTCCTCCTTTACATAAACAAATCACTATATCCATCAACCTATTCATTATCCATCTATTTTAATACGTTCTTCTGCTTTTTTACTTAAGGATACTTCTTTAGCATTGTCTAATACATAGTCAATTGATTTTTCATTAAAAAAATTAAGTAAGGATGTTGAACTATTACTATTACTACATGACATTTTGACAATTGATGTTTTTAAAAACTTCATTGGCCTTGTTCCATCCTTTAAATCCGACTTTTGAAAATGTTATTGTTGTTTGACTATTATTACTTTCATTACCTCTAAAACATCTGTATGGGAAATAAAATACAGCATCCAATTTGGTACTATATTCTATCCAGTTATACAAAGTATACCAATTTTTTTTAAAAGATCTACGTTTGTTCCCTTGAATAGTTGATGGATAAATGTCTAAGATTGGCTGATAAGGTCCTTTTAATACTTGATCGTTGAAACAAAGACGGTCTATTGGCAATGCATGAGCAGGATCTAAAAGACTGACCGTATTTACTGAAACAAAAATTGTCAATTTTATTGATAAAAATGTAAACATTTAGTTGTTGATATAATAATATTTACAGTTTTCTGAAGAATCAAATGAAAGCAAAATATTTTTATTTTTAGTAGAAAATGGTAAATCTGTATCATAATTCATAGCAATATCAGAATAGTCTTTTTGAGGCGAATTTAATGTCATTAATTCAGTAATTGTTGAATCATTATTCTGTTGAAAATTTCCATCCATACCAACTGCAAAATATAATTCATATAGAAAAACAATTTACCAGACAATATTTACCATAAATATTCAAATACCATCATAAACATTTTTTAATTCATCGATATTACTATTATATGATAAATTAGAATTAGTGATCTTCTTCAGCAGGCAACTTTACAAATGGTATAGAAGAAGAACTAGTAGAAGTAATATTAATACTAAATTATCATTTTTCTTTTCGTCACCAACTATAGCTAGAATATAATATTTATAATCAGGTAGTGATGTCGTACGCGATCTACCCAAATAGGCGATATATAGGTTATTTCCGAGCGGTGCCAAGATAATTTACGACTGTATATTACTGTACGTTTATATGACTTCCCTTTTATGGTTCAATATTACGATAAGATAAAATATGGTAGATGTAACAATGCGATAGCAAGACGCCCAGACACATCGCTGTCACCGACTCGCCATCATCGCCGTCTCTACTCGTTAGACAATAGTAATAATATAATAGAAAAATTATTTCATTATGAGTTCAAGAATTTGACATTTCTATCGTAATATTATTTGTGACGAACCAACAGGTGTGAATTATTTAAAAAGTAAACAGTTGTTACCTCAAAATGAAGAAAATCATTTAACGTGCAATAAAGTGAGAAATAGCATCAGCTGTGGTGGAGAATGGAGATCTTAAAGAAACTACCAGAACAAGTAAAAAGAGAAATTCGGATGGGTCATTTAAAAGAACAGTTACATTAAGATGCACAAAAAAGGGTGTCAAACTTTTCAATCAATACGTAAAGGTAATCCGTTCTTTTCATACACTGATCTCAATGGTAGATGTAACAGCAAGTTGACATTAACGGAAATTATGGAATTGGTGTGGTATTGGGTCTACCTTAACCCTGTACAAACTACGGTACTCTGGACAGGACGAAGCAACCATGCTGTTGTTGATTGGTACAACTTGTGCAGAGATGTCGCAGTCGATTGTTTTTCGAGACGTCAGAAAATGGGTGGGCAAGGTTGTATTGTGTAACGATTTACACATTCGTCGATACGAATCTCTTTTTCAAGGAAAAAGAAAATATAATCGTGGACGTTTGTTATGTTCTGATCAAAGAACGGGAAATGAAGAAAATGAGGAACCACTAAACAATGACGAAACTGAACACTCAGCAGAAGAAAATGAAACTAATCAACGAAATTATGGTTCACGGGTACAAGGACCGTGGATATTTGGTCTATGTTGGCACCACAATGACCTTCTGGAACGCCGATTTTTCATAGTTTAAAAACGTGATAGAAAAACACTTTTACCAATTATTCAAAGAGAAGTTGATTCAGGGAACGTTAATTCACATTAAATGAACACGGGTTTACACACAAAACAGTAAATCATAGCCTAAATTTTATTGATCCAAGTACAGGAGCCCATACTCAGTCAATCGAGGGTCTTTGGAGTATTGTGAAGAAAAGATACAGTATAAAAGTAAACGGAGCTTCACCCTTACTCGAAAGGCAGTTGAAAGAAGAGTGGTGGCGATCACAACATCCATCCATAGATACAATATTTGACGATTTTCTTTCAGACATGAAAACAACATTTTTAGTATAATGTATTTTATAAAATTATTTATAAAATAAAAATTGTTATTAGGTCATATAAATTCATATAAACGTACAGTAATATACAGTCGTAAATTATCTTAGATAATTTCCCGCTCGGGAATAACCGATAGATCGCCTATTCGGGTAGATCGCGTACGACATCACTTCCTATAATCATTAATATTTAATAACAATAATAATAATAATAATAATAAAAATATTAATTTGAGATTATGAATTATGTTGCAACTGCAAGTTGCACTTATTTTGTGTAATAGAAAATATTAATAATTATAATAAATTATTAAAATATAATAAAATATAAACTTAGTAATTAGTAGTCTTAAAAATATATTCAATATTGTAACTATTAGTTTCTACTTGTCTATTTATTGTTTAAATAATTATAATTTATATTTTTTACTTTACCTAATATTATCATTATATTCAAGCAGGGCCAGATTTAGGGTTGTAGGGGTCCCAGGGCCCACATAAGATTGAAATATAAGAATTTTTAATTTAATAATTAATAAAAAATTTATAAAAATTAATGGCAAAAATAAATAACAACAAACATATTTTAGTTTTTTTTTTATATCTAGGATTTAAATTTAATAGTATCTATAGAACTTAAACATTACTATTAACTATAATACTATTAATATAAAATTGATATACTTACAATTTGTTTTGGGCAGAATAAATTTGTCTAAAGAACCTCGAATTTTCTTCAGTTCCAAATCGTTTTTAATTTTTTCTTTGCGTTTTTGGCAACCGCTTTTAGGTGGCATGATTTTAATTTAAAAAAATAAAATAATATTACAAAGTTGGTTCAGTAATCAGTGAACACTGGGCAGTGATCGTTGTAGAATAACTCGTAAATAATATTTATTTTAACAGTCAAATCATAATATTTCAATGTTATAATTATTATAACAAATAGTAGATATCAGTTTGTTGAGTTTATTTTCGATTTTACAAAATGTAAGAATAACTCCATAACCCGTATAATGGTCTCTAATAGTATCACGGAATTAAATCACATATTAATCAGTCGTATTACTAGTTCCAAGTTATATAATATAATATTTCATTAAATAGTTGGATCTAAAATCTATTTTTAGATAATTGCATTATTTATTTATTATTTTTACTTTTGTAGTTGATAACATCTAGCAGCTAGCTGTTGTAATCATAATAAGTTTTACCATGCAAATTTAAAATATTTTACGTTGTATTATTTTTTTACCCTCAAACATTTATATTTTTTTTTAATTACATATTTTAGAAAAAATAACATTTTTATTCTAGTAAAATTAGTTAAAATACGGACCCATATATTTACTATAGGACTTAAATTGTAATTACATGTCGGGGGGTGCCCAGGCACACCCGGAACCCCCCGTGCGCACGCCTATGTAACCAACACTGTAATACAGTATACACCCGTTCAATATGTTTGGTGATTACTGATTAGGTATGCAACGGTGCTAGTGTATACAAATGGTAATCGCTTATATTATGTATACTTACACACATGCGGTAACGACATGTCGTTTTTATTAGATTTATTTACCTATATGGCTATAATATCCAATGACCAATATTCATTCTATCTGGTAAGGTTATTTAATAAATTATGTTCAATTTACTAATTTTTCGATTTTATTTTTTACGTATTTCGATGCTGAGTTGACAGGTGAAGCAAAAATGTAACAGTCTTGTCTATTTTGAAGTATAAAAAATACCAATATCTACATAAAAACCTATTCACAAAATGAACTCAAATATTTTTTTCTACAATTATTCTGAATCTGATTCTATGACAACCACATGTAAAATCATTACATAAAATAGTACAATTAATATTGTAATATTTTGTAAGGAATACATTTACAATTTTTTATATCATCTATCAGATTAAATAGGTTGTTGCGTTGCGCACACTCATGAAAATACATAATTTAATTATGATTATTAATTATATACATAGGTATTCGGTCTGACACTGTTCCGTTTATAATTATTTTTAATCCTTTATAAATACGACAATAATTAACAGTAATCGAGTAATTATTGATTTGTGCGATGACCGGCCAGTCAATATATAATATGTCTTATTTTTAATAATTAGAGTTGGGGTATTATTGTATTAATTCCCTAATGATTTTTAAAAAAATAATCGGTAGAAGCTAAAGATTAAAACACATTTTCCATCTATGATGGTCTTAAAACACCATAAAAAATTTCCATAGCATAAAAATCTCAGCCCCATAGTAATACTTATATTACTTGGATCTATCGTCAAGTGTTCCAGATAGTCCTTGTCCACGCACAATTCCCTGAGCAGCATTTTCGATTGGCTTTTGGTGGTGGTTGCTACGTCTTTCCGCCTCGTCGTCGACCCCGTCACAGCCGGTGTCGATCCTCTGCTACCGCCGATACCACCACCGTTGACTGTTCCGGCCGCGGTCGCTTGACGCTTGTCTCCCCATCCGACCTGTTGTATGACGACAGAGGTGTCCTTCATTTTTCCTGCGCAGTGATTTTTTTTTATACATTAAGGATTATGAGGCTATATGGCTTATAATAGTTCGAAAAAACATATTATACAAATATACTATAAAAAAAAAAACCTAGCATGCACGAAACCCAAAATATTATTCTGCACTTCATTTTCTTTTTATTACATTTATTTGTAATTAAATAAACATGTATCTAGATTTATTTAAGAACTTTGTAAAAACCATGAAACTACATTGATTAATGATTAATGAACGGACGTGGTTAAATCCTAGAAACATAATATAATATTATAATGGCATTCTGTGCAGTACTGCAGTCGTTTGCCCCATGCATAATCAACATAATCTACACTCAGGCCAAGGGCTACCATTAGGGGGTGCAAGGGAGTGACAAATCACCCTCTCCCTCCTTGAAAAATGATTTTCCTTTCTAATTATAATATTTTATTCCTATTATCACTGTTTTGGTTCGTGTGAAAAAAAGGTAATTGTCCACACATTCACATTGTTCCCACAACTATCATCTGGCTTACCATTTTTGTTACGTATTTACATGGTTTTCATGATAACATCTCATAAAACTATTTTTTTATAATTGTCAGTCCCCTAGGTTTTGATAGATGGGTGACCTTGATTCAGGCCGTGTAATACTTGGGCTACGTGAACTTACCAATGGCGTTCTCGATGGCCTCTCTGGCTTTTTGCACTCCCAGTCTGAATTGTTCGAGCTCCGGCCGAACGTGAAGTCCCCTGTGGTAATACACGAGACCGTGTTCGAAATCACCCAGGTGGTAAAGTGCTTCAGCTTTTTGGTATATGGCTGCATAACACAAAATGAAAATAATATTATATAATATATGTTTACGTAGTGTACTATTAATTGTCGACAGTGGCATCAATATCAGCAATTCTCAAACTCTTGTGAGGGGGGGGGGGTACTATATAATTAATTATTTAGAGTAACCAAGACTTGACTTTAATCACTTAATATTTATTAATTATTATACATTTATAGTATTTACTTATTATTATATTTTTATTCATTCGTAGAATTACAGCTGAATTGAATAATATTTGTTAATATAATATGTGTAGGTATATTGAATATTCTAATAATGAATTTGATTATTATAATTTAGTATAGTTATGGACAGTAGACCATATAAGGTAAACAAAGCCCAATCTTGTAAAAAGATTCAGATACAAATACATTAACTTAAAAAGTATTTAAATAGTATTTCAAGTCTTTTTGTCAGTAAGTATTTAAGAACAAATACAAATACTTATCTAAATACAAAGTCAATTAATCTAATTACAATGTATCTACAATAACAGTGTTGGCGACAGTAACAGTTTGATACAGATTAGAAAAAAATGTTGGAAAAATATCTAATAAATGAATATAAGATCTAGGACATTTTGGCCTCTTTGGCATAAAGCCATTTTGACGCAGTAAAAACTTCTTTTTATTTTATTAAAATTATTATTTATTCAATTTACAAAAATTTAAAAAAAAAACATTATTATTGTAAAGAAATATTATGTGCTACACCTCTTAAATATGTTAAAATGTCTCGTGTATCTGTTTCTTGAACTATTTTTAGTAATCTTTTGTCTGTGGCAATATATTTGTTGAGCTTTTTATCGGGACTTCTTCCTGATTCCAATTGAAATAAATATGTATCGCTTCCAGCCAAGCCCGGGGCAGGGGGGGGGGGGGAATTGCCACCCTTGTAAAATTTGGGGGGGGGGTGGTAAATTTTTATGCATTAATTTTTTGTATTTAGCCAACCAACTTGGAATGATTATAATTTATAATTGTATTAAATGTTTTTTCCATGTATTGTATTGTGGATTTATCATTGGAATTTTAGCTGAAGTTTATTATGAGATATTCTCTTAAATCTATTTTTATACAAACGCTGAATAATTCCTTGGTTTAACTGATTACGACATTACGACATTTACACAATACGCAGAACTGCAGAAGGAATTATGCAGCCCGCATTTTATCGACACTGCGGTTGTATAACCCAACATAATAATATTGTTTATTTTACTATTTTGTAGCTTTATCAACTATTAACTTTAAAATATACTAGCGTCAAACGAGTCCGTCTGTTACTCTGTTATAATTTTTTTATTTTAAAAACAAAAATTCTAAAATAGGTAAGTGATTTTGAACTATATAACTATATAATTTAGTGTTAAAAAGGTGAATATTTAATATATTTGTTATTGATATTTTATCAAACAATTATATAACATTATTTTAGTTAAATAATAATAATTAAAAAATATTGGTAATATTAATATAAACGTTGAGCTCTTTAATTCCTTATCTTGGTTTTTAAAATTTGTCTTTGAACCGTGTTTAGTGTATTGTTAATTGTTATATATACATAAGTTTTTTTAGATTAAAATTATGGGTAGAAAGCTTATCGGTTATGCGTATCGAAAATTGGAAAAACAAAAAAGAGATAGGTACAGTGAAAAACATTGTTAAGAATAATATGAAACTTGATAACATGTTCCAAAGTAAGTTAATTTATATGTAAATTCTTAATATTAAAATGGAGCATACTGCCATACTAATTAAAGTTATAAAATATGTATTATTAGTAAGACACATAAATTAATAGTAAGTACCTTGATTTTAGGAGTGCAATCAGTGGGCACTGTTCATACTGTAGCCAGTAAAATATTAGGAATTAGGTAGGTACTTTATTTTATAGTATAATGATGAATTCATGACATTTATTATTGTTCTTTAACTTAATTTTTTTAATTTAAATAATATAAACATTTTATAATGGTATAACTGGTATAACTGCATTTATGACATCCTTATGGTGTGATATTTTTCAAACATTTAATAACGTAAGTAAAAAATTGCAATCTACTCAATTAGATCTCAGTTCTGTTGTTGAATTGTATAATTCACTAATAAAATAAACAAAAACATTAAGAACAATGTTCAACTCCTATGAACAATTGGCTAAAGATAAATTTGAAGAAAATTGTCCTCAGTTTGAAAATAAAAACTGAAAAAGGAAAAAACAAAGCGATGAATCAAATGAGCCCGATACTGTGTTTAGTGGCCATCAATTCTTTAAAATAAATACTTTTTATTCCATCTGTGATAATTTGTTGAATGAGTTAAAGTACTACTAATTAAGTAAAGTACCTAGTACTGAAAAACTCTTAGGATTTTTTGTTATCCTTTATCAGTTTGCTGTAAGAAGTTGGCAAGAGAAAAAATTGTTTTTTTTATACAAAAAAATATAATAAGTACTTACATGAGTTTACATTTTCTTACTATACCTTTTAGATACGTGCTGTCTTCGTTTAATGCCACTTCGGCGTCTTTCAACGCCAAACGCGGTTGGCCGAGAAGTAAATAACACTTGCTTCGAGAAACCAAAGCTGTTTTGTCATTAGGGCTCAATTCCAATGCCTTTAAATGAAAAAATAAATCATAAATCATCGAGTGCTGTAGTTACAGGTACACGAAAAATAAAAAAGGTACATGAAACCGACAGAAAACCCCACCTATATTCTACACATTACACAATAAGTTTTCAATAAATAACCATTGATCGCGATGAACCATACTTGTTGGTATTTTTTAAATTTATTTATTTTTATAAAATCAAAACTTTACAATAAAATATAATTAAAATTACAGTTTATTTTCCTGTCTTATATTATATAACTTTCCTTTAAGATTAAAGATTTTTAAGTAACTGAATGTAGCCAATATCAACAGTGGCCACTTGGAATCCAAGAATGTAGGTACAATTGTGTAATTGTGATTATAATATAAACATATTTGTTAAAATTACTAAATATGAGTGGATTCAAAATTCAATTAATCACATATAATTATTATTATTTACAATACGAAAAAAAATAAAAAACATTTAATGTAGGTACCTTTACTTTATTTTTTAGTAAATACATGTAAGTATGGAGAATGTTGTGTCTAATCATTCAGTCGTTGTCTAATCGCATTAACATATTATAATTGTGATGATAACGATTATCGTAGTCAAGAATCAAATTAAATTGTCATATTGTTTGTGCATTTCTATTTTCAACTACCCCAGTCTACTTATGTTGAATATACGGTTTTAAACATAGTAAAAAAGGTAGGTACTATGGTGTCTGTCTTACTATATTGATTGATATTATTGCTGAAAAAGTTAAATAAAATGTTATAAAATGAATTATGAAATAAATCATAAGACAGAAACATTATCTACCTACCTACCATACCCAGTCTACCACAATAATCCAATGACAGATTTTAATGACAGATTTCTCTTGAGCGATCCATTCAAGAACTTTAAATTCATACTAACAAAAATATTTAAAAAAAATGTTTATATTTAAAATCTGAGTGGAGCAAAAAATGTATTGATTTTACAATGTTCAGTTTGTTTGTGTGTCTATCGTCGCGTTTTGGGGCAGTGAGAATGCTCCGATTTTCTTCAACAGCATCTTTTCTAGTAGGAAAGTGAATCTAGTCGTTACTTTGGGGTATTAAATACATGACATTTTCACAAAATATTTATATTAGCATTTTCTAGTGTATAGACAATAACATTACCTATAACAATATCATTTTCAATATAATTTGACTTTTTTTTTTTATTATTGTCAGTAAAAAAACTTACACTTTGTCAAAAAACTTAAAAATGTAATTTAAAGTTTTCCATAACTTGTCATTAGTGAAAATTAAAAAAAGTTGATCGTGAATTCATATTAGTTTCTTAGAAGTGCCTAAAGTTTAAATTTCGATAAAATATATAAAAATCACGAAAATTTGAAATTTTTTTTTAATTAGAAATTCTAATCTACCTGTCACCTGTAAACTACAGATTTCTCGAGAAACGATTTTCTTTATTGTTATTCAAACCGAATAACCGCAGACGTTTGAAATTTTCACCAAAGGTTGAGATTATCATTTTCTATACACCATAAAATTTAAAAACTATTTCGATTCTTTTATAGCTATTTATAGACGTAAGAAATTTTCTGTTTTTTTAGTTTTTTTTTCTATAAGTAACTATATAAGGTTCCTGATAAGTTGTTATAATAGCAGTTAAAAAAGATACATTTGCACACTTTTTTTATAATCATTTAAAGTTCAATTTTTGATCAAAATCCATCAAAATATCGAATATTTATTTGATATTTAATTTATTAAATTATTTTATAGTTAAAAATGTATAAATCATTCAATTTTTATAGCTTAAGGTTGCAAATTGAAAACAAAGTTTTTCGCAATTACTTAAAATTTTAACCTAAAAAACTAAAATAGAATACCTATGTTTACATGACTAATTTTTATAGACATTTCAAGTTCAAATTTGGGCAAAATTAGATTTTTAAATAAGGAATAACAATGTTAGTTATTTTGTTGTAATTTAAAATTTGAATGGTTGCTTGAAACTTTTAGATATTTATATTTTATACACTCAATGATATTTTCAAATGCAATGTTTTCGGCAGAAATTAATTCAATTTACTATAATATTAATAATAAAATAAATTACTTTTATAAGAATAAAATCATAAAATATACTTAGCAATGTAGGTTGACGGACCTTCGCTCAGAATCGTTTTTCGTATACAATGATTTTATATCATTAAATTCAAATTCAACACATCCATTACAAAAATTAACCCACTCGAAACCTACTGTACAGCAGAGCGGTAAGTACTCACTTGCCGACCTTTTAGATTCTGAGCGGAGTGAGGAATGTATTGATTTTACAATGTTGTGTGTTTTTTTTTCTTGTGTCTATCATCACGTTTTAATGCAGTATAAGTGCTTCGATTTTCAATTTTGCCCTTTGGTCGCAAATTGCATATAATTGGTACTTTGGGGGGTCAAAAGTCGGAAATTTTCAGAAGTTTTTAAAACAGTCAGTTGGGAAAACCAATCAAAAATTAGGGAAAAACAGGATCTTATACGCAAAACCACTTTTTGACAAAACCGATTTCTTTATTTTGCTGTAACTCAAAAACTGAACATTTTAGAAATTTGAAATTTTTACTAAGCTTTACATAGGCATTATCTACAAATGGTATAATTTTTGAAATTTTTTAAGCTATAAATATATAAATATAAAATTGAAATGTTTGATTTTTTTTATGTTTTTTTTCTAGACATGTCGATTAAAACCATAGAATTGAACAAAAATTTTTGAAAATGTAATACAAGGTTAATCATAAGTAGTAATTATCAAAATTAAAGAAAATCAAAAATCATTATTTAGAATTTTTAATTATATGCGTTTAAAGTTCAAATTCTTACAAAATCCATCAAAATTACGAAAATGTGTAAGTTTATTTGTAGTTGTGCATAACATTTTTCTATTCATATCTTAGGTTTGAAAATTCAACACTAGATTCTACCATAAAAAAAAATAACACCGGAAAACAGTTTAAAAAATGTATAAGCGTTTAAAGTTTAAATTCTTACAAAATCAAAAAAATATACAAATTTTGACACAATTTATTTTTATTTTTAATGTAACAAGAGAAATAATGACAGTAAATACTTGATATTTTTACCGAATGTTTATTTAATCATTTTCTATATACCACACAATTTTCAATATATTTTGAATTATTTATATTAATATATATCTTTTTTTGAGATATTTATAGGTATAATCAATATTCGGGTTATTTTTAATTTCTTATTATTGCCGATAAAAATTTATTCAGTCTATAAAAAAACTTGAAAATGTAATACAATGTTTTTTATAACTTGTTGTAAGTGAAAATTAAAAAAAATAGTTGAGCGTAAGTCTCTAATAGTTTTTTATAAGCATCTATCCTCCCAAGCCCCTCTTATATAAAAATTATAAACAAAATTTGTATCTTAATTACTGCCTAACCATGGTTATATAGACATGAGGCATATTCATTTTATTATAAGTGTTCCAGTTCGTCAAATTTTTCATTTCGAGCACAACTTTGCATTCTAACTTTGCGTGTGTCAATCCAGCAGTTCACTGTAATAAAACAAAGATAAGAAATTTGATAAACGTAAGACTATACGGATCAAGTTTAAAAAGTAGAAAGATGATTAAAAAAATATAATTAAACTGTCTGCTGACCCTTAATTTGAAACGATCAATGCAAACATTAATGCTGTTGTACGTGTGAACATTGCCGTCACTAAGTGATTAACATGAATAACTCAAAACTTTCTGACAACCTAAACACGAACTTGTAAGGCGTTTGTTGAGATTTGAGATTCGTCCAATACTGAATTTCGTAAAGCCAAGCAAATAGGGGTAGGTACGCGTGTTGCGTGTATTATATTAATAATTCATCGTATAGTGTATACCACACAGCAAAGTATTTATTCATATGAATCGTCACGTAACTGTTCAGTACATAAAACTTGTTGCACATGACTACATGAGTACCTACATGATATATTACTATATACAGGTTTATGAGTCGACGCGCGACGGCGGTCATTATTCAAGTTAAACACAAATTTGTTCAATGTTAACAAGTAAGAATATCAATATCCAAAAAGACATTGTTGTGCACAACATAAAAATAATTTAGTTGCTTTAACTTCGAACTTCGACGTAAAATATCTATTAGTTAAATCAACTGCATAGTCTTGTATATCAAACACTATAAAACGTTGACTCGAGCGCGCAGAGTTAAGAAATTTATATTACTCATAATAACAACCAAAATTAGTTAGTTTAGGACATTTTAGTTATTCAATATAATATAATACTATAGTAGTCGATTTGACAGAATATAGAATGCTGTTTTAAAACATGAGCTCAATTCATTTAGAACTCATTTTGTTGTTGTTTCGACTCCAAATAATGTTAAAATTACCCATTCAGAGTTTTATTTTTAGAAAGTTTTTCTTTGTCATATTTTATAAAAAATTATAATGTGCATAGCCACAAAATTAAATTGTAATTTGTTTTCAAAATACTTGTTGGTCAGTCAAGAGTGCCATATTTTATACTCAAACCATTAATATCAATTGGGTTTGACAGCCATTTTCATGCACACGAAGTAAATTTTCACTGTTCAAATATTGATCAAATAGTTGAGCTAATTGTATGCCTAAGAAATTGCATTAGTTATATCAACTTCCAAAGACAGGTCTGTAGGTATAGCAATAGTTAACATCATTGTTGCAAAATCATTATATTAAAATATAATATATAATATTTAGATACATTGTATAGTGAATAGTGATTACAAACTTATATGGTAGACTTTGGACATATTTTATATTTGTAAGACAGGATGACCAAATAACAATAATAATATGTTATCATTTCCTCCTCTGCCATTGATGTAGTACACTTAAAAATGTTCAAGAGATACCAAGAGTTATTATATTTGTATGCCATACTCACAACCCTCATCCTTATCACAATAAGTCCTCACTTTAAACTCTTGCAACCGTATCACTTATTTTCTGCCTGCTACGCCTTTATGGGTAAAGAGCCCCTAATAGGGGCCCACAATTGTAAGTAGGTACTAGGCGTATGTCGAATCCATCAGCATTTGGGATGATGAGTGAAGAATATAATTACCACTGTGTATTTTTTGTAAATATTATACTTCAATGTGGAAGGAAAATAACCTAATTTATACAAAAATAAAAACCTTACACAAAATATGAATTAATATTATTTGAAAAAGATTATTATTACCTAACTGAATAAATAAATACCACAGAGTTAAATTCGATTAATATTTTATTATTTTTGATCACTTTTAGATTCTGAACGGAGCGATGAATATATTGATTTGTTTTTTTTTAGTCTATTTTGATCACAGTATTTTGGAGCAGTAAAAATATTTCAATCGTCAACTTTGAAAGAGGTATTTGGTAGAAAACCGGATGTAGTTGGTATTTTGGTAGATCAAAAGTAAAGATTTCTCAGTACCTACTAAAAATAGGATTTCTTATGCAGATCCAGATTTCGACTAAATCGATTTTGTTTTTTTGTTGTTATTCAAAAATAAATAACTATTTCACCAAATATTTAAATTACAAGTTTCTAAATATGATATAAATTTCAAAATATTTTAACTCTTTTTGCTATTTATAGACATTTCAAATCTTCTCGATTTATGTATTAATATACAACCTATCTATAACCTATAAATGATACATTTTTGTTTTATATTGTTAAAAATTATTAACATTTTAATTTTAACACCTTACTATAGAAAATTAACACTTCACTTATTACTAAAATTATGATTTTAAACAAACAGAATAAAATTTACGAAATTAATTTTTTTCTCACTTTGTACTACTTTAAATAAACAATAGAAATGTTCGTATTTTTTTTATTTTTTTTGACAGTGTTTATAAAAATTGATTGGCTGGGTCAAAAGCTTGTAAATTTAAAATAAGATCCCGTGCATAAGTTTTTTATACGGCAGTATAAAAATGTTTAACATATTATGTTGGAACAATATTTTTTGTTTTAAATGTTCGAAGATCAATCATAAACATTATTCAACATGAACATTTTGTAAAAATAATGGAAGATGGTAAGCTGCTGCAAAATGAATCTCTTTCTAAAAGTCGATATGTAAACTGCGGTAAAAAAAAATAAGATTATACAATATGCGACAAAACTGATAAGATACATTATACAAACTGCGGTAATTTATTTTATATACCTGGTATAAATACTTTATACACGTTTATCGTTTAATTAGGTATACCTAATACATGTTATGATAACTATTAGTTTAGAGTCTTAGAGACTCTAAAGTATTAGGCATAAAAATAAAGAAAAACCAATTTTTAAAAATTAAAAATATTATTATCATTAAAAATTATTTTAAAAAATCGTAGTGATCGTAAAATCAAAAAAAAATTTAATTTAAAAATTAACTTAATTAATATTTTGTTATTTATTCTTAGAACATACTTTTTTCAAAAATTCATATCTTGAAATTCGGCCATCTTCTTTCATTGGTCGCTGTTCGTTAATAAATTTGTTTATATGTGTTAACTTGAATATAAAGTAAAGGAACCGATATTACCGATATGTTTCGTTCAAACTAAAAATACATTTGGATTTACCTTACCAATTTGTACGCAATACGAATTAAACGATAACCTAACATACATATATAGGTACACATAAGTATAGGTATATATGATTTAGGTACTATTGTATAGTATATTTAGAAGGTACCTATATATAAAATAAATTGCCACAGTTCTTATAATGTATCTTATCGGTTTTGTCGCAGATTGTATAATCTTAATTTTTTTTTGCTGCAGTTTACATATTGACTTTTAGAAAAAGGTTAATTTTGCCGCAGTTTACAGCCAAAATAATGAAGATGAACAAATTGTTTTGTTGTTAAAAATGTATATCATTCCCAATTTTACTAGTTATAGGTTGAAAATGTAATAAGTACAAGATTCTGTACAGAAACCTACAAATTTCAAAAATACAAATGCACAATTTTAATGTATTTCAAGTTCAAATTTTGACGAAATTGGATATTCAAATGAAAAATAATGATTTTAATTACAAGTTATTTTGTTGTAATTCTATTTCTAAGTGTATATTATAATTGATTTATAATAATATTAGTAATTTATTAATTTTACTTAAGTAATACGAAATTAATTGTTTACTAATTAGTTACACTAATTGTATAAATCAAAAAAATAACTAAAAGTTTATAAAATTTAAAATGTAACATGCACCGAAAAATCTAAAACGTTTTGAAAATGACATATTATGTCTAGAAAATACTTAAATTAAAAATTGGTGAACATTTTAAAGGTATAGTTTCCCTGCGGCGTCTAGCTTCAACTACCGCGGTATACCGGTACGGATATAGAGACATAGTCGGCGTCTAAACGCGGCTTCACTGTCGCCGTACTGTTCCACTGTTTGACGCTACACGGAAACCGTACCTTAAGACTCTGCAGCGGTTATTCATTAATGAATTACGACAAAAATATAAGCTGGTACCTCTATATCAAAATATACTTACCGACGATATGCCAAAGCTATCAGAAAACCTAGATAATAATCACCGAACTGTAAATATGAAACGCGTTCAAGGGCCGACAAACATGTCCCATATTTTCTGACAGCGCCATATTGATTCCGTTTTCATTTTTCTTTATTATAAAAAATAATAGATGTGGGTTCATTATTTTATTTATTACCAAGGATTTTATTTTTGTTGATAATACCTACTATATTATGATTCCAATGAAAATAAGAAAATTAATGGAATTAAAATTGCGGCTTCCGATAATTGGACACTTTTAAATGAACTAATTACATAAAATGCGTATTTACAGCTCAGTTATAATAATATTATCCAGGCTCTCCAACCAAAGATCTCACAAACCCAACCCTTCCCACTTCACCGTCCTAACCTTGTCGATAAACTCGAGGGACACGCTCACGTCATTGACGCAGTGCCGGGCCAATGCCAACAGGGTGGGCGACTCAGCAGTGGACGGTATGTGCAGCGTCCGGTTCCGGTCCTGTCGTCGTTTCATGCGCAACGACGCTTTGATGTCGCGCGTGCCCAGGTTGACAGCAGCCGCTCGGTCCTTGTCCGTGTATACCTCTTCAAGCAGCCTGGACCGGGAATCCCGCTTATGCCGCTTGGCCCAACCTCCACCGAAGCCTCCGCCTCCAGTACATCCGACACCACCACCGACGCCTCCTCCGCCGCCGCCGGTGCCAGATTTGCGCGTCTTGAACTCTTCGGTCAGCTCGTCGAACGTTGTAGTCGCGCCACCGCCGCCACCTCCAAAAGAACCACCACCACCTCCACCACCACCACCACCACCGCCACTAGCAGCAGCGACGCCACCGCCACCCTTACGCCACCCATGACGACGGCCCGCGGTCACCCTGCAGCCCTTTCGGCCTGGTCGCCCGGTGCCTGATCCGCCGTGGCCGTCGCCCGCGCCAGCACCGACTCCTACCACGTAACCCGTCTTTCCTGCCACGTCATCCGAATCCGATTCGCCTTGGCCCACGCCACCTCCGACTCCGCCAACACACACGCCGTTCCCCTCGCTGCCACCTCCACCACCACCTCCGCCGCAGTCGTCCGACTCGTCTGACTTGCCTACCCGAACGTAGCTCTGCATCATCTCCGAGTCGCGGGTCATCTGTAGTATGTCCTTGGCGTGATCGGTCATCGGCTGTATGTCGCCTGACATGTCGCCCAGCCCTGCCATGATGACGACACGTCTGATTTCCGTGCACGAAAGTCACTCGCGTATTTCGGCCCGACGCACAACTCGCTCGTTGCCGGAGACTCGTGTGTCGATAAATTATAGATACGTAACGACACCGATACGCGTGCCAGTTGGGTGATGGTAGCCCGAGGCCGATAACGGTACACGCGTAAGTATATTATATCAGGTGTGTGTTGTACTAGCGGTGTGATTCGAAAAGGCGAAGAAAAAAAATGTCGATTCAACACCTCCGTGTCGTCGCTATAGTAACCACGCCTAGCCGCACCTCAAATGCTTATAATGCTTAGTACGGTTCGTCACTCTGTGTGTGTGTGTGTGTGTGTGTGTGTGTGTGTGTGTGTGTGTGTGTGTGTGTGTGTGTGTGTGTGTGTGTGTGTGTGTGTGTGTGTGTGTGTGTGTGTGTGCGCGCGCGCGTGTGTGATATGTATGTGGTGACGGGTAGCGTGCGACGGTGTTAAATTGCAACGGAATCGGTAAAAATCGAATACATTTTTCCGTCTCTACACGATTAGGTATTATATTATTAAAGTAGGTATAATGTAATGTTGTCATGACACAGTGGAACGCGATTAAAAGTGTTGAATTATAATATACAATATCTCGATGACGACGACCTTGCGAATTGCCACCGCTGTGGTAGTCACGCATCATAAAACACTTCTAATATATATATATACGTATACATAAAAATATATATTTATGATCAATGGCTTAGGATGTAGTCTCTCGCAAAGGTAATTGTTGGGGGGGGGGGGGTGGTCCAGCTGGTGTAGAAATTCTTCAAATTGTAATATATATATGTATGATATATGTACATATTAACTATTTATTAATTAAGTATCTAATGAAAATACAGTTAGAAACGCAAACTATGGAAAATAAACATTTTTAGCTAATAGTAATTTGTTTTTTTTTGTAAAAATTTTAACAACATTTTTTAAAGAAAACCGGATAGTTGCTTTGATGTATGTGCTGGTCAAATGTATCTTGCTCAAATGTATCTACCTTGTCATTGAGTCAGACGCTGTAATGGGTGTAATCAATTTTAATTCAATGATAAATCATTATATTTATACAATATACATGCAAAAAATAATTCTGAGATTAGACGATGTGAATAGGATTAGTAATTCCATTATGTGTAGAAAATAATAATTATGTAATGGTGAAAAGTTTCGAGCCACTACCTATACTAAAGTCACATGACACAAAGGCAATAACGCTGTCTATAATCATTAATGGAAAAATTATTATTTTTTGTTTAAATTCGTCAAAATGAAGTCTTCAAATGTGTATAAATAAATAACATTGGCTATGTGTTTTCGATTTTATTTTATATTGCTGTAAGAACAACTAAAATCCATTAATTTATAAAATTAAAAATTATGACAGACACTCACAAAAAAAAATAATAATAATAAATACATCATAATTGTAAAACCAATTTAATCATCGATATGTTCAAAATTCAATACCTAATTTACGGAAAAACAGCTAGTTTTAAACTAAAATACATAATATATAATAGGTACGGCATTCTTGGCCGTATCCAGGATTCATTTTGGGGGGGGGTTCATTACTTTCATTATAATATAAAACTACAACATCATTTTTATGAATTTTAATTTAATATAACCATGTCATTGTTTAAGGTACCAATTAGAATTATCGAGGAAATTCAATAGAAATATTGTTGATGACTGATGACTAGGGCTAGGATTTATATGCATTGGCATATTTTTTTTGCAATTTCTGATTACCTACTACTTTTGTTTGAAATGTCCACGAATTACAACATGATGAAGCAAATGGTGGTTATTTTATTTTTCATAATTTTGCATAATATTTTGAGTAAAATGCATATTATTGCATATTTTAACAATAAACACCTAAAATGCATGTTTTATGTTATATTTTTGCCGTGGTGGTCGGTAAAAAACAAAAATAGAATATTAAAAGTACAAAAAAAAAAATACTCAAGTATTTATACCGGTATAGTAGATATGTAAAGTGTAAAAATGGAAGTAATCTGAATGAAGATTTTCATTACAATCTCTAGGGAAAATTTAAAACGCAAAAATTACTTCATGACGTGATGTTGAACGTAGTTTTAGCAAGTATAAAAACATACTAAGATCTGAAAGGTCTTTCATTTTTGAAAATTTTAAACATCACATCATTGTTTTTCATGTAATACTTTTAAATAACATTAATAGTTTATAGTAATATTTTTAACATTATAGGATTTAAAAATTTAATTTTTGTATTTTGTGTCATATTTAATCACATATTTTCTTTGTTGCATGTCTTTACATATTTTTAATAAATCAAATGCATATTTGACCATTTTTTATTGATTATAAATCCTAGCTCTACTGATGACATTTCGGGGAGGGTTTGAACCCTGAAAACCCTCCCCCTGAATACGGCCATGACGACATTAAAACACTTATTGTAGTGATTAAAACAATTTTTCTAGAGGTTTTTAACTTGGAATCTTAATTTATTGTGTAATTTCGGTATTAAATATTAAATACAAAATAATGTTTGAAATATTTATAGGTTACTATATAATATAGTCCACAGAAATATATTAAGGATAGGCACCAACTTATTCTGTTATTTATACATTTTAGTGAAGCTTTAAAAATTGTTAAATAATTACCTAAGTTTTTACTTAAGACTTGAAAAAGGTTTTATTCAGTTGAAGCTTGAAGTTCAATTTATAAATCATTAATATCGAAAACCGTCGCTCAATATAAACCTTCCAAAAAATATACAATGTAACTATTAGGGAGTATACAGTGGCGTATGCAGGATTTTTCAATGAGGGGGCTTGAAAATTATTAATTATGTACTCGCTGTTTTCCCAAATCAAGATTATATTTGAAAAATTAAATACCTGCCTAGATACTTTTTTAGTTCTTACTGATTAAGTTATTATAATAGCAGTTCATAAATATAGTTCATAAAGGTTTAATTTTTTTTTATAAGGATTTTAAGTTTAAATGTTGACAAAATTCAACAAAAATATAAACATTTGCAAATTATTTTGTAGTTAAAAAATTAAAAAATTAAAATTTTTATACTTAAAGATTGAAAAATTAAAACAATATTTCTCATAAGTAGTTCATACTGTACCCAGTGGAGTGCTCACGGGGGGGGGGATCAGGGTGTCATATCCCCCCTCTATTGGATTTTTTTGTAATGATCTATTATCTACATGAAAAAAAAAATTTAGGTTTAAAATTCAAGATTTTGGTCGTAGATTAGATCGCGTTCCTGTATTATAAATTTGATATTCACGTGCGTCTGTTTATTGTCTCCGCACTCAGCATAACTCATAAGACGGCACGTATCAATATGATGTTCTAAAAATAAACGTCCTGTTAATTGTTATTTCAATTTTTCCCGAAATGTAGAGACGGAGCTGATTTTATTACTATTAGTATTTATAACATATTTATATTGCATTTGCTTATTATCGTCTAATAAATTATACTAAATTAAATATAGAAGTTTTCAATTAAAATATTATTTATAAATTATGAGCAAATATATGAATAGGTTCTACAATGATTTACATGTTTATAGCATGAAATAATATTATAGTCGAATACTCGAATGTATAATTATAAAAATAATAATAAAGCAGAGCGACGGTGGCCGATGTCGACCCATAGTCGACCGGGCGTCAGAGTTGGGCAAAATTTTATATAGATAATTAATCGAGTAAATATGTATTCAATTTTAAAATTATTCAAATAATAATATTTTAAAATTATTCGAATAATTTTTTTTATAATTTTTTGAATAAAAATGTATTCAAATAATTTTCAAACATAATTATACTAGAATAAAATATGTAACTTTTATAGAATGATTATAGTTCTTCTAGTATGTCTACACTCTATATGTATATAGTATGTACCTCAGTAGTAACTATTATCTATTTATCAATATTGAAGACGTTATTATTGTACCCAGTAAATAGTCCATTTTCAGTACTACATATAGTACATAGTCTTAGCTTTATTATTTAAGTAAAAAATCGAATAATATTCAAACATTATTTGAGTAAAAAAAAATATTCGAATAATTTTTTATCTTTGTGTGCGCAATTGCGTTCATTGACCAATTATAATTTTCATTCGTCGTTTACTTGTACTAGTACCATATTTTTTGTACTTGTACACTCATTGTTTCATAATAAAAAAGTAAGTGAAGCTAGATATTCTCATTTTGGCGCTTTCCATTACCGCACAAACATGACCCAATACCGCACACAAAAATAGTACGATACCGCACAGATTAAAAAAGGTATAGCCTAATTCCGCACACAACAAATAGTACGATACCGCATACATTTATTATGTATAACAATTTAAAAAAATATTACATAGAATTAAATAAATAAAAATAGCATTTATATAGTCATAATTTGTAGTAATAAAGTAATAGTAATAAAAATGTAATAATTTAAATAAGAATATTGTAGGCACCTATATTGGTTTAAAATTTATAATTTATAATTTATAATGTTTTAATAAATAGTTTTTATACGTACAACTTGGAAAACAGATGGATGTGGCATATAAAATTCAAACCTAAGTTGACTATATGATATGATTCAGCACCGTTCGACGTTCTTTTTGTACCATTAGGTTCTTCAGCCCACATTTCAGGAGGAAATTGTTCAGTGTCAATATAATTTTCAAGTACCCACATAATTAGCAAATACCGTGCATTTTTCATGTTATGAAGCTTCAGATAAAATTTCATTAAAAGCATTGGAAACCAAATTTAGCGGTAAATAAGGTAACTCACTACACATTTGTACATTTGATACAATCTTTTACAGATAAAGCTTACTAATGTCGTTATAGAATATAGAATTATAGATTATTTTCGATAAGCGACGATAATCAATCAAAATATACGTGTGCGGTAATGGGATATCCAGTAGTTTAAAATATGTGTACATGCATATTTTTCACATTTGTGCGGTAACGGGCGACGCCCTCTCATTTAGTTAAAAACGAATTAATATATTGTATATTTAAATTAATATATTAAACTTGTATGTATATAATGTATTTTCAAATGGAAAATTGTTTGAATAAAATGAATATCCCCCCTCCCTTTCAAAAAAGCTGAGCATGCCACTGACTGTACCAAACCGAAAAATCTAAAAAATATAGAAGCACATTGCAATGCAATGCAAAAATTAATCAACCTACTGTATTACTTATAGTAAAATAAGTTATTTTAACAGCAATAATATCATAAAATATATTTAGTAATATAGGCTAGACCATCTTAGCTAAGAATTGTTTTTATTTTTTAGTGTAGAAATAGGTATACGACGATTTTAAATCTTAGAATTCAAATTCGACATACTGAACAAGTGTGACCTACTCGACACCTACTGTACAGCAGAGTGGTAACCACTGGCCCATTCTTTATTTATGTTGGCTATGACTATTTTGATTAATAATCAATAAATTAATAAATAATCAATGATTATGCTGACTATCCATTAAGACAAATATGAACGTAAGGCCTTGCTTACTAGTTTACTACAGTTGAAACTTGATAAATATAAGACAAAAAGAATAATAATTATACGGCAATAGGGGGGGGGGGCTTTTTTATTTATTGTCTTATATGTAAATCCTAGTCTAGGTTCTTAAAATTAATAAATAAATTATTGGTAGGACATTGAATGTATAATATACTTATATTATACTAAAATATATAGCTAACCTACAGCTGGTACAATTTTGGACAAATAACTTTTTTTTACTGATTTCACTATTTATGACTTGACTATATTTATAGCTAATAATTAACATTTAATTATTTCCCCAGAATAAACAATACAAATAGGTATGCATCGTGCATTCGTAACTATATTCCTATTTTCTAGAGTTGTGACTTGTGAGTTTTAGGGAGTTTGATCACAAAATATGTTATAATTTTTTTCGTATCATAATATCATATAATATGCTAAGTAAGTACAAATTCGTTTCGTGAAATAAATATTGAAAATATGAGCCTTTTTTAGTACATATTTTTGACTTTTTTATATTTAACGGACTTATTTTTTGATTTTAATTGCATTTTATTGTCCAAATGTAGGTGTTTTCTAGAAATTTTTAAAAAAATTTCAACTATTATTAATGTATATGTAATATCAATATAAAAAGAGGGAATGATAAATTATTGCACACAAAAAATGATTCCGAGCAAAACTCCTCTTGCAAGGTAAATTCTTTCAAGTACACCATTGACGAATAACGACTGACGGCCACACAAGATAATATGTCAATCAAAACAAATCGATATTCTATATCCTATATGTCTATACTAAATATAGGTACATAGGCAATGTTTAGTTTTTTAAATAATTTAAATATATGAATTACATACACATACCCATTAATTGTTAAAAGTTATTGGATAAGACCACGATAAGTGCATAACTGAATAATTTTTATTATTTAGGTTTTAAAATCAAATCAACATTTTTTATTTATTAAAATAATGTAAATACTGACATAAATGAGTCGTTACAATGTTACACAATTTATAATTTCATACTATCCATAACGAACTAAATTAATTTAGTATTACCAACAACCAAATATACAGAGGACAACGGGTTTATAGCATGTAGCTTATTTTATCATAACTCTTGGTTTATTTCATTATTTGATACCTACCTAAATTACCCTTAAAAATAGAACCGGGAATAGTGGTATACCTATGAAAATATTAATGCAATCTGTGCCATATGTTATGGCGTTATGCGCGTATTGTGATTCGAGGGAAGCCAACAATTATTGTATGTATACACAAATTAAGTAAAATGTTAATATTAATTATTATTTTCAATTCAAATTATTGATAATTAATCAGAAAATATTGTGGGTGCATAGGTATTACACCTATTGTATATTAAACTCTCTACATTAAACTATTTCAACCATTATTTTAGAATTAAAATTTAATGTAAAAACTAAAAAAACGTGTGTATATAGTTCCTTGCAGTACTGCAGTAGGAACATTAGAAACCTCTTCATTCTAATTACAATTGCTTAGTGGAAATTGATTTTGAAACTCAAAATTGGAATGTGATAACTCACCAAGTCATAACAGTACAAAATCAAAATATTTTAAAGTTCAGAGTTACTCAGTGTTTTGAATACCTAAGTACTTTTGATATGACGTGTGTTTTAACTTTTAATTTGTTTTTACAGTTTACTGCAGCCCATACATTATATTTTGTGTTGCATGGCATTGTACAAATCTTTTAAAAAGTACTTGAGCACTGAGTAGTATTCATTAAATTAAAAAGTATTTAAAATACCACTTATAAATAGCCAAATAGGTACTTAACAAATGTCTAGGTAGTTAAATCATTTTAAATATGTAAGACAATAATTGATGATAGTCAATGGGACATCTACGACTGAAATGTGTGTAGGTAAGTCTGCAGAGAAAAACCTGTGCCATAATAAATTATTGTTCAATGATTATAATGAATGTTTTTTTTAAATTCTAACTTGAAACTGTTAAATAGGTACCTAATAATGTTTTTAAACCTATTGGCTATTTTATGATTTAAAATCATAGTAAATTTGTAAATTTAACACTAGTTATAAAAATAAAAGCAAGGTAAATAAATATATTTTTTTTTATAATGTATTTATTAATAGCAAAAAAAAATGTTCATAATGAGAATAATTTATGTGTTATGTTATACTAAGATAAGATGATCTATAATCAAATCTGATTTTTTAAATAATAAGTACTATTATATTTACCGCTGTATATTGACGAATGGCTTTTTCATAGTTTTCCATTTTACAGTAAACTAACGCCTCGTCTTGTAAAAGTATTCGTAGACTGTCGTCCGCGTTATCTAAATTCCCTTTCTTTTTTTTGTGTCTTGACTTATTTTTTTTCTTACTGGTCATCCTATAAAAAATACAGTTAACATGATATGTAAACCAATAACATACATTAATATGAGGACACAATACATTTTATATATTAGTTAGACCAGGGATCATAAATCATAATAACACGTAAATCAAAGTGCCCGGGTGATGACTGATATAGCAACGTACAAACGAAAACATAATATTATAATAATGTATCCAATCCACAATTGCACAGTTGGTTATCAACTTACAGCGGTGATGACTGACAGCTAGATACTCGAATACACAGCTATCGATTTTACACTGTCTTTTTTCACACGCAAAATAGTACCAGACGAGCGACAGCACTGCAATGTATCCAAACCACCGAAGACGTATTGCCTAATTGGTTATAGACTTACACCGGCGATGACTGATGGCAAGACACTCAACAACGGCTTTCGACTCGTTTCGATTTTCAAAAAAAGCACCAGGTAGGTGCCGCCATAAGGACGTATTTAGTCCATTCAGGTCATCGACTTGATCAGTAGGTCTATAGCACATATTCATATACAACCGATAAGTAAGTATATTGTATGGATAATATAGTTACGATATTTAAAGTAAAATATCTGTATGAAAAACCATCAGCGTCGAGTGTAACTTATTGAGTTAATGGACAGAGACGTTTTTTGGTATTCTGTGCCCCAGGTAAGAAAAATAACGCCCCCTCACAACATCGTAGAAATTCGTTCAACAATATATTTGTGAAAAAACACATTATATTGAAACTAATGCATTTTTTGCTGTATTCAAAATCTAAAATTTATTAGGTATACATAAAAATTACATACACTGATACTCACAAGTGTAATACATTTATTCATTTATTATAATACAAAAATTAAATATGAATAAAGGAGATTGAAAAATAAATAAAAATGTTAACGCCAATCTTTTTTGTCAAAAAATGTATCAATTATATCATCGTAATTTAAATCTTTGTTAAATCTGACTTTATGGTTAAAACAGCTAAAAAATTCAGCCTTTCGTCAGTAGTCCTTGATCTCAAATAAGACTTAATCTTTTTTAAGACGAAAAATACATATCTGCAGAACAGTTAAAAATAGGACATATTTTTTTTTTTTTTTTTTTTAGCTTTTAGTATATAACTATAATAGCTCAACAATTATTTAGTAAAACAAGTAAATAAATATGACAAAAATATAGTAAAACATATAAGGTAGTTAAAAAGAAAGAAGTAACAAATTATAATATCTAATTAAATAATATTATGCGTAGATGCCACCTTAAATTACAAAGCCAGCTTCCAATAAAAAATTTATTATTTTTTTTATAACTGTTTCGACTTGGGTGTTGAGTATAGAAGGGAGAGTGGGAGGAATGTTTAAGAACTTAATATAGTTAATCAAGGATGTACGCTTAGAATACAATGACGGACAGTCAAATATTAAATGAGAGATGTCACAGATGCTTTCGGTTATGTGTAGTGTACAGAGGGGAGAGTCATTTAGGACAAGTTTGTATGCATGATCTGGAAGAAGTGAGTGGCCCACGCGAAGTCGGTTAAAACGGACAATGATAGACCTTGGTAGGTCTAAGTTGTAGAACCAAGTTTTTTTATTAGTGATACTGGGGACAATTGATTTATACCTAGAAGCAAAGTGAGCAGGCAGGTTATTCCAGTGATTGGACCAGAGGCTGATAATATGACGACGCAATAAAGGGGAAAAATCGGTCCAAGGCAATTGCGCAAGAGGAGGAAGGATAGTATAGGATGCAACTTTGGCGAGCCCGTCAGCCGTTTCGTTCCCATATATGCCGATGTGGCTAGGGATCCATAAAAATTGAATATGATGATTGGACTGCTCGAGAGTGTATATATAAGATTTAATTAGAAAAACAAGAGGGGATAATTTAGAATTAAATAGATTAGATGTAAGAGATTGTAAGCAGGCCATGGAATCGGAAGCAATTAAATATCTATTAGGGGCTAAATCAGAAATGAAAAAAGGGCATATTTATAAACGCAATTTCTACACAAGGATACAAATCTTGATAATTATTTTTAATGATGAGAGAGTACATTAATTTACAGCGGTAGGTATCACTTGTTGGTATTGTTAATAAAAATGATAACCATTTTATTATTTGTACTATTATTATTATTATATCAGTCCCCAAAATTTACCGCACCTAAAATTCTAAAGATCCTCCCCCTCCTAAATACGACTATGGTAGGTAATGGATAAGTTAAATTTGAATTCAATGATAAATCATTACCCGTATACCAAAGACGATTTTGAATGGAGACAGGCTGTCAGTAAATTATTTTAAGAATATTTTGTTAGGTATATAAAACGTGTATTAATTATAATTAGGTAGTAATTATTTTTCTAATAGTAAAACAGAAGGTTGAAATAGTATTTGCCAGGAATAATTGCATGTTACATTATTATTACACGTAGTAGTACTAGCTGTAATTAACTTAATATATAGCTATAGGACCTATAGCATAGGTTATACCTAAGCCAATACCAACGTACCGTAGAACGAATCTAGGAAAAATTACCCGGGGAAGAAATACCCACGGAAAAAATGCCCGGTAAAAAATGCCCGAGGAAATAATACCCGAAAGAAAAAATGGCAGAGGAAATAATACCCAATAGAAAAAATATCCAAGGAAATAATACCCGAAAGAAAAAATACCCTAGGGAATAGCGTGCGTCCGAATTGCATGCCAAAAAAAAAAACATAAATTGGAATGTCCGAATTGCATGCCACCTCATCGAGGGGTTTGTCCGAATTGCATGCCATCAGATTATCGGGTTGATGGATCATTATTTATTATACACTTATATTGTATTAGGTATAACTTAAACTTTTTTTTGAACTTTTCTAATCTTACTTTTCCACTGAAAGAATGGGCTTTTGTTACATTTAGTTTAGTAAAATAAAGTGAATGCATTTTACATTTGTACATGGTATATTTTAAATAAATAATTACAATAATAATATTAAATTTAGTCCAGTTTTTTAAATAAATAATAATAAAATAAAATTTATTTGGATGTCGGTAACACAATATTTGCCAACTTTTCTACAAATAAAATAAATAATTACAATAATAATATTAAATTTAGTCCAGTTTTTAAATAAATATTAATAATAATAATAATAATAATAATAATAATAATATAAAACTTATTTGGATGTCGGCAACACAATATTTGCTAACTTTTCTACAAATAAAATTCTACTAATTTCATTATTTTGAAAATGCGTCATCACTGAACTTATAAATTTTTCTTTTTACAATATTTCTCGACGTCTATTATTTAAATTTGAACTACGCATTTTTACATATATATCACATTGTACTTGTTTTAAAATATCGACTAATTGAAATATACTGGGATTTGGTGAGTAAATCATGCTATTTAGTTTGGAATGGAATGATTCACAAGCATTAGTTGTTCGCATCATAGAATTAGAAAATTCAGCCCAAATAGACGGTGGAAATAAACTGTCGGCCATTACATAAGTTTCTAAGAAATAGTCACAAAATTCATGTATACGATCATCAATGGGTTGAATTGCCATGATTTCATTTGTAAAACAGTCGTCTACATCATTTGGGTTAGAATGATAGACCAAAAAATAATTTTAAAAACATTCCGATTTCTGTTTTTTTTTTTTTAATTTGTAGATAAACCTATCGATTGAATTTTTCTCCAAATGCTCCAAAAAATATAAGAGGCGTATAATTATGATTTTTAACACCGTGAATCGTAAATAACTGGTAAAACATTTTGGGACAACTTTTAAATGTACCGTCAACAAACAAAATTTCGCAACCACTTAAATATTTTAAATTTGCAAGTGTTGTAAAAGCCACAATATTATTTTCATGATTGTTAATGAATAAAAAATGTTCGTCTCTATTCTTCTAACCTAACCTTTCTACTTTACGTTTACAACAAGCCCACCTTTCAATATCATTACACAATAACTTTTGAAAATAAAATTTAAAACCGTCAATTACAAAAAGTATTTTGTTTTTTTCACTTAACATATTTTCAACTCGTGGTTCCATGATTACACTACGGTTAAGTAATAAGTTACTTTGAACAAGTTAACATTAACGTTCCAAAACGTACTAAAAGACTCGGAAAAACACACAAGTGATTGTATCTCCATTTGATCTAAATTATATTATTATTACTATTCTTTATGGTCGTAGCGGTGTACCTTTCTTATCTCGATTATTTTAGATTATTTCAGATTAATATAATAATTCTTATACATTTGAGCTACAGAAAATTTAGTGAACGATACGTATGCCTAATATACTATAATAAATACAGTTCAAAATAAAACTAAAGTTTAAAATATTTAAATCTAGAAACTAACCAGTTGCAACAACCATATCATAGAGCGTTTCTATACATGCGGTTTTTTTAAAAAAAAATTAGAAAAGTTCAAAAAAAAATTAAGTTATACCTAATATAATAAGTGTATAATAAATAAACTATTGCTGATACACGGCATGCAATTCGGAGAACCCCATCCATGAGGTGGCATGCAATTAGGACAGACCCCTTTAAGAAATCGCATGCAATTCGGACATTTTTTTTTTTTGGCATGCAATTCGGACGCAGCCAGGGAATAATACCCATATCTGACATAAATACTTTAAAAAATAATTATTATTATTGTAAATATATTAACAGCTAAAAATGAATACAGTTATCCAAAATAATATTTATCATAATCATATAATATTAATTCGAATAATTCGACAACTTGTATAAAACAATAAATACGTGTTAATAATTATTAATATCACAATAAAAAATTGTATAAAATAACATTAATTGTCATAGTAAAATAATAATAATTTGGCAACTTGTATAAAACAATAAATAAGTGTTAATAATTAGTAATATTATAATCAATTTTAAAAAAGTACTAATATTGGGCAACTAATATAAAACAATTAAAAATATAGTATACTATGACTATTTTAAATGTCTTATCACATTACTTATTGCAAGTAAAAAGTTATTTATGGTTCTATCGCCATTATTATATTCAGTAGTTAATATTTTTAATTTATTTTGAATATTTACATACATTTTTATTTTTTTTTTTGGTGGTTGGCCTAAATCTCTTTGTAACAAATGCGTTTTGTCAACCACGACTTCTAGACGCATTTTTTCAATTAAATGCCATATATATGGATGTGTTTGATTAACAAGTTTAGAAAAGCGATGGTTCCATCCTTCTGTTTGATTATTTGTCCTGTCATTATCATTTAAAGTGGTTAAATGAACATTCCAAACAGAAGGAGGAAAAGGAGCAGGAATATTTTTATTTAATTCGTTTATTCTTACCTAATATTTTGGGACAACCATTTACGTAAGTGGATTCAAAATATTTTACGAGATCTGTCGCTTCATCCGGCATAACACTTTTTAAAACAATTTTAAACACACTTTTTTTTAATTGTACATATGTATACTCTCGGCAACATAGGCCATTAGGCTTAAAGTGACCCGATAATATTATTTGCAATGGTTGTGTATCATTTGAATAATACTTTAATTTTTTTTACGAGTTGGGACTTTAATTGTAAATAATTATAATTATAAATATAATATAATATACCACTATATAAGTCTGATTTTTTTTAACCATTATTATGTAATTTTTCTGAATACAAATTCACCTAACCATTGCTTTTATATTATTATATTATTTTCATGGGTATTATTTCAACGGGTATTTTTTCTATTGGGTATTATTTCTACCGGGTATTATTTCCACGGGTATTTTTTCCTATGGTATTTTTTACACCGGGTATTATTTCCACGGGTATTTTTACCAGTGGGTATTTTTTACAGTGTATTTTTTCCATGGTTATTTTTTCCTCGGGTATTTTTTCCAATTACCCCGTAGAACAGTGTAAATATAGGTTCGTAATAGGTACCTACATCATTACGCAAAAATATTTTTAAAATTGTATCATGTCAAACAAATGCTATTTTAATTTCTAATATAAATATTTGGTGAAAAATTCAAGTCTTTACGGTTCGCAGTTATTCCATTCATAATTACAAAATAAAAAAGGTGGCCAGTGGATGTCGCTCTGCTGTACAGTAGGTTACAAGTGGATCACAATAGTGACATAATAATGAATGGTGTTAAATTTGTATTCAATTTATCATCGTAAACGAAAAACGATTCTGAGCGATGACGGTCTGTCAGCCTAGGATATTTTATATTATATGTATATTGCCATTATTAAGGATTTCAAACGCTCATAAAATATTAGTTGGACTCTCTGGTAAATTATTTTTTTAGAAAGATAGAAAAACTTATAGAAAATATTGTGTTGAAATTTCTAATCTTAGATTTAAATAGAACATTTTTTATGAATTTACTAATCAAAAAAAACTGCAAAATTTCATGATTTTTACTTATTTATTCGAAATTTCAACTTTAGATGCTTATAAAAAACTATTAGACATACGCTTTACTTTTTTTTTAACTACCACTTACATAAGAGATTATGAGGAATCTTGTATTACATTTTTAAACCTTAGGTATAAATTCTCAAAATTTTATAAATTTTTCACTACAAATCAGTTTGTATATTTTCTCGATTTTGTAAGAATTTTAACTTTAAGCCCCTACCTATACATTTTTTTAAAACTATTTTCCTATCGAATTTTTTTTATGGTTGTCGTAAGTCGTTAGTCTTACTTGGATAAAGTGTTGCATTTTCAAACCTTAAATATGAAAAGAAAATTTTTTATACATTTTTAACCACAAAACAATTTACAAATATTCGATATTTTGAAGATCAAATTTTAACTTAAAATGTCTATTAAATTATAAATTTATATATTTTTTTGATTTTTTGATTTTCAATCCTTAGTTATAAGTACTGAACATTTTATAAATTTTTAACTAAAAAACAATTTGCAAATGATTCATGATGAATTTTGGCCAATATTTGAAGATTAAATGCTTATAAAAAAAAATTGGCTCGATGTTTTTTTATTATTTTTAGTCTATTATTTAAAAAACTTATGAAGAATCTTGTATTAAATTTTCAAGAAATTTTACCGAACAACATTTTTTTTATCAATATTTAAAGAAAAAAAATTTGAAAACACCAAAGATTTCTTAGGCCTATAATTAGCTCAAAAATGATCAAAATATTTTTTTATTTTTTTGGTATGTAGGAATTGATAATCTGAACATTTGGTGAAATTTTAAAATGTCTACAGTAATTTAATTTTGAATCACATTAAAATAAGAAAATGGTTCCCGGAGAAAACTAGTGAACATCCAATGTCTAATTTCAAACGCTCATAAAAAATTTGTTTGAATTTCCGGTAAACTTTTTCTTTTTTAGAAAGATAGAAAAACATATAGAGAATCTTGTTAAATTTTGAAATCTTAGTTTTGAATAGAAATTTTAACTTTAGATCGCTTATAAAAAACTTTTAGAGACATACTCTTATTTTTTTTTAGTTTTCACGTACAGCAAGCTATGAAGAACATTGTATTACGTTTTCAATTTTTTTGATTGACCAAAAAATTTTTTATCGGCAATAATAAAAAAAAAAAATAGAAAATCAAAATTTTATTATATCTATAAATAGCCCAAAAAAATACAAAACATATTGAACATTTTATTGTATATAGAAATTGATTATATAAACATTTTTTGAAATTTTCATGTATTTACAGTCTTTATTTCTTCTGTTAGGTACACCAAAAATAAAAATCAATTTGGTCAAAAATTGGCTTTGCGTAAAAATTCCTGTTTTTTCCTTAATTTTTTTTTTGTTTTTCTCGAAGAGTTTAAAAATTAATGAGACATTTTTATTTTTGACTCTCAATAGTACCAACTAGATTCACTTTCCTATCAGAAAAGATGCTGATGAAGAAAATCGAAACTTTTGCTGCCCTTAAACGTGGTGACAGTTACAAAAAAAAAAAAAACACATCATTGTAGAATCAATATATTCATCGCTTCGCTCAGAATCTAAAAATCATATGTATGGTAGTTACCTACGTCACATTAAAATATACAATTTTCTATAATTTCCAAATTATAGGCAGAGGTGTATTTAGGCTCAAGCCCTATAGGCACGGGACTAGAGCAGTGATAATTTAGGGGCGGTACATAGTAAAAGTTTTTTTGATTCGATGAAATCAAATTTTATTGTTTTAAGTCGAAAATTTAAATTAAATCATTAATAATGAATCTATTTTTATGGAATATGGTATAGCAATTCAAATTTATTTTATGTATAATTTTTAGGAGGGATAAGGGTGGTAAAGGTAGTGTATTTGAAAATGCCTATAATACCCAGAGAAAACCTAAATACGACACTGATTCTATAATCATTCATCCTATGTATGTATGTCATGCATGCTTTTTGCGGCTATAAGGTAGGTAGGTATAGGTAATGAAAGTGAGGAGTTTGAGTCAGACCTTTTATTATTTTAAACTTAATCCTTAAATCTACACCCCAAAACCGGAATTTATACAATATTAATGGGATTCTTTTCAACTAATGGAAAATCCGAAATGTTTTTCGTCACAGTAGTTATTATAGTGTTATTAATTATTACCCATCATCCTTGGGTTGTATGTAATGCGTTGTGCGTGCTTTCGTTTGTTTTGTTTTTACTTGCAATGAAGTTGAAAACTTTTACGTGCAATGAAGTACATGGGTACGAACTGCTGTACGCACACAAATAATAATTATTATACATTATTATATACTTATGTATATATCAATTATTATATTACAAAGTTTAATGGTTATTGTAACGGACAGTACCTAACCACATTATTCAAATATATTATCTATGTATAATTATTTATTACATTCCTAAATGAGCAAAACAAATTACAGTGGATTAATAAAACCATGCATACGGTTAAGTACGAAATTATTTCTTCTGTTGGCCATTTGGTTCCTACACTAAAACTGTAATTATAAATGATTCATCAAGAGCGCTTACTAAACGTTAATAAAACTAAAGGATTTCAATTGAATAAACTATCAAGAAATATGCTTAATGTGTGTTTGTTTTATCTGAAAAAAAAATCCTTCCTGAAACTCATAATAATAATAATGACTCCACGTTCCTTATATTTATATATTAATACCTAACCAGCACGCCACCCGTTATTTTCACCGTAAACATATAAAATTGGTTTTTAGAGTGAAACAACACTACTTAATGTTACAGCTTATAACGGTCACATTATATAGATCACCGATCATTAAACATTGAAAATTGATTTGGCACGAACTTAATAGAAAAAAACTGGAGAACACACTCTTCCCTGCTGTTGCTGTATACTGTATAGTGTGTAATATAGTAATAAGGTTTCGAGTGTTCCTTGCCATTGATTAAGCTATGTTAATGAAAGTGTTAAGTTTGATTTTTATGATGAAACATTGTAGTTTACGAAAAACGATTATGTGCAAATGGAAGGGGGAGTATATATTGTCATCTATTTCTATTTTTTAAGGAAAGTAAGTTCATGTTATACTTTATTAATTTTAAAATTAGTATTTTCTAAATTCAGAATGTTGAACTTATGTTTACTAAACAATTAATGCAACTCAAGTACAGAAGAAAAGTTTGAGTAGTACAGGGTTTATGAATAGCTTAAAATTAATTTAAATATTTTAAAAATATAATTGTGTAGAGAAAATAATAATAGACTTAGGTATTGGTGATAAGACTCCGCGTAGTCTAATAAATTAAGATTAATAAATGTTTTAAGTACAACAAAATCACAAAAATTGTTCGAGAAAAAATCGTTATTTTTCGGTAAAATAAGTATTTAATTTAATTAAAATTTGAACTGCAAATATTTAAAAAAAGTATTGTGGCAATGTATTTTTGATATTTTTAAATTTATATTAAAGCAACTTTTAAGGGACCTTTAATTAAATTTAAACCATTAATAGGTATTAAAATTGAAAATATTTTAATTTTAACTACAATAACATAATTTTCAAATTTCTCAATTCAAGAATTAACAAAAACAGTGAAGTGGCTGGACAATTTATGAAACACCAGGATTTGATAAAATCTTTTATTATTTTTTAGATTCTGAGCGGAGCAATATTGATTCTACAATGATGTGTTTTTTTTTTTAACTGTCACCACGTTTAAGGGCAGTAAAAGTGTTCCAATTTTCTTCATCAGCATCTTTTCTGATAGGAAAGTGAATCTAGTTGGTACTATTGAGAGTCAAAAATAAAAATGTCTCATTAATTTTTAAACTCTTCGAGAAAAACAAAAAAAAAATTAAGGAAAAAACAGGAATTTTTACGCAAAGCCAATTTTTGACCAAATTGATTTTTATTTTTGGTGTAACAGAAGAAATAAAGACTGTAAATACATGAAACATTTTAATAAATGTTTATATTATTAATTTCTATACACAATAAAATGTTCAATATGTTTTGTATTTTTTTGGGCTATTTGTATCCATGATACAATTTTAAAAATATTTTTGCGTTTTTGAGATATTTGTAGACATTTGTAATTATCAACTACAAGGTTCCTCAAACAGCAGTTAAATAATATAAATAATACATTACCTAATATTTTTTTTTTATGAATGTTTTAAGTTTAATAATGTTGACGATATATTTTTTCAAAATCCTGATTATTTGTAAATCATTTTAAAGTTATAAAAGATTGCATTTATAATTTTTAATTCTAATATCGAAAAAAACTTGCACAGATAAAGTTATGATCTGTATTGTATACAAATTTGGTTTTGCGTAATTTTGAAGCTGTCCATCATTTATTAACCACTTCACTTATATGTGTGTATGTACTTAAGGTATCTTTTCTCTCCAAAATGATGACGGATACAGGCCGTGATTCGACACGGGTATATACATAATTTATAATATTTATTAATATTATATCTATATACTTCTATAGATAGTGTTTTTAAAATGTATTAATGCTGATTTCTTAATCCTACGATTTAAATTTTTCTTATATTTCGTAAAAAATATGTTGTATTATCTTTGTATTATATTATTATTTATATTAAAAGTGAGTAGTGGCGTATAATCACGTATTGAGGGGGGCTAGTGAGCCGCAACCCCTTCCACCGAAATTACAGTCAACTTATATTATTATATAACTATGTGGAAACTACCACTTCTAAACTATAAGCACTCTAGGTGCTAGATCACGTTTTGCTAGTTGCTATCTATTGTAGATAGATTGTACCCATTCTAGTAACCCGACAATTATTTTTATGTACTCAAAATATTTGAAAACTAATTCTGAGCGATGAAAGTGTGTCATCCTCATTGTCTAAGAATAAAAAACTAAAAAAACTCGAAAATGAGTACGGTATATTGAATTATTTTTTGTCCAAAACATCGCATATATTAAAGGTATTATTATAATTATTATAAATTAATATAATTGTTAGTAACTTATTTAAGTCATTACCGTGGTATGCATCAATACCATGTACACTTACCGTAGAATGATGTTAATAGATTCGTGGTAAAAAAAGCTTAAAATTAGTCCAAATATTTTGAACATTTAATTGTTTATAGAAAAATAGAAAATGATAGTTTAAGTCATTGAAGGATGGATTGAATATTGTATTAATTGAATACATGTTTTACGAGAAATAACAAAAATCGTTTGAAGATAAATAAATTGTTATCAAACGTACGAATATCCATTGTCGTTAACATCTGAACTTCAAACGCTCATCATAATATGTGTGGTTTTTCGGTAAACTAGTTTTTTTTTATCAATCATAAACTTACGAGGAGTGTTACATAACATTTTAAAGCCTAAAGTGTTAAAATTAAAAATTTTATTGAATTTTGAACTACAAAATGTTTTATACATTTTCGTGATTTTGACAATTCCATAAGAATTTAAACTATCAAGTACCTACAAACTTTTTTACGAGCAACCAAATGTTTTCCATGTTATGTTTATAAAAAAAAAAATTCAAATGGGGTTAGTTATAAAATATCACAAACAAATTCCAAAATATTTTGAACATTTTAACATATCTAGAAAATGCTAAATGCTATTATAAATATTTAGTGAACATTTCAAATATTTATAGTATTAGTATTTATCAATGTTTTATTTACAACAAAAATACAAAATCGATTTTGTTAAAATTTGTTTTTTCGTTAAATATTTCATTTTCCCGTAATTTGTGTTTTGTTTTATTTTGAAAAGTACTATTAATTCTTTACTTTTACTTCTCAAAAACCAATTCGATTCAGCATTCGACCAGAAACCACCTACAAAGTTAAACATTGATGCATTTTTAATTCTCCAAAAGATAATAGTATGACAAACAAAAAAAAAATTAAATGTAAAACGTATTATTATATATTATATTGTAAACGTACAATTAAACGTAAATATGGTCACGCCGAATGGAGATCACACAATGCATACTTATGTATATTTTTTTTTATCCACAGTTTAAATATTAGATTTTATCAAAATTATCATGGACCGTACGTCCGTACTTATGAACTTAAAATTATCATCCTGAATAATAATTGTGTGATTAAAAAAAAGCTCTCTCGTTGAGAGATTGCCACTATCATCCCTCGTCTAATCACCACGGGTCGTTACGGTCACTTGCTGTTAGCGTGAGCACAACAAATCGAGATTTTTAATAAATTATTTACATTGTAATTTATAACATTTGTATGAGAAATAGAAATCCGCCAGCAGCTCAAACAGGAATTTACCGCGAGATGATATTCACGTTAAATAGTAAATAGTAATTTAATATTATTATTACAATTTACTTTAATTACTGAATAAAATATATCACTATATTATACTCAGTTGTGGATTAACCGAGGGAGGCTCCACCTCCAGCGTCCCTTGCAGTTTGCGTCCCTCGAAACCACTTACTATTCGCCGCACCTATATCAGAACGGTTGAATGGGTGGGTGTATCATTTCATGACTTACTCGTTCTGGTCTATATGGTATTATGACGATGCAATAATGCAGTATTGTTGTCGAGTCGCAGCCACCCGATGGAACCTCTGTGGTAAGCGGCCACACGACGTGACGATATAGTTTTAACGATAATATGTAAAACCAGTAGGTAGGTAGGGTACCTATATATTATTACATAGAATAATCGATTCGCTTATTTAAATCACACGATTATATTTCGGAAACGATTAAATTCACGGGCGGCAAGCGAGATTACACGTGGCTGGAAAATTTGAGCGAAAACACACTCGAGACAATACAGAGACTACCTATAGGTGTACGTTTGCCGAACGGAGTGCGCGATCGTCTCGCTGGGCCGCGAGTGCTACAAGTCCCGGACACGAGTGACTAACGTAGTCGTCGTTGCATAATACGCAAAGTTTTCGGAACGTTTTCGAATCTCCCGCGTCCCGCGCACACGCGAACCATTGGGCTCACTATCACAACAACAGTCACAAATTGTTATGTATATATGTATGTATGTATAATGTTTATATATATACACATTGCTGCTCCACGCATATAGTTTAATTGATGTTTCGTGACAGGACTTTTCGTTTTTTCGGTTAAAGTTATTATAATAAGTCGACTTTTGTTTGGAACTATAATACACACACACGCGCGCGCCCGCTTACACAAGAAGGCTAATCTAGGACGAATTACCTACAGCACAACCCGACCCGACCTCACTTCTTCCCATGACTACGGAGGATGTAGGTAGGAATATACCTATAGGTTTGTCGTCATCGTGGGGTGCCGTGCGTCCGGAGTCATATTCGTTTCCGCCAAAGTGGAAAAAGGTTTGATTTTGGTTTACATCAAATTTGAGCATAGGTACAAAGGTAATGTTTTTAAAAGTCCCATATGGGTAATATTTTTAGTTTTATACTTAGTTATTGAAGTTTACGTGTTAATTAATCTATTTTGAATATTTTAGTTTTTTCGTTATTAGGTATTTAATTTAAAACTGTTTATTTGTATATTATATTGGAACACTCGAAATTAAAATTTTAAAATGTGATTTGTAGAACTACTCTTGTTGAATTGTACATAAAGTATTTAGCAATGACTAATTATTGTTTTGATACCACAAACTATGCAGGGTGGAAAGACGTGGAAACGTACTATTTTCGGAAAAATAATTTTCAGAATACCACAAAACAATAACTGCATAAAACCAGAATTACGACTAATGTGGTTACCAAATCTCAAACAATCATTTAAAAAAAAAAAAATGAAACCAAAAATTTAGTTTTTGGCGTAAACGATGCACACTCTGTGCAACGAAACATGAATCGATTATGATCCATAATTTATGAGTATATACTATATATGTTTTATAAATTATAATCATATCATACAAAAATGTAAGCAAATTCATTTCTTCTCAGTCTTATTAGTTCAAGACCTCAAAAATATAGTGGCCTCAATCGGAAATGTTCTATCCATGTTTTTAATATCTATGCAATACGAACGGTGTGTCCACTGTAGTGGTTGTGCCCAACTGTTTATGGTTTATCTGTTGTTGCCTAATCATAAAAATTATACTTGTTTTTCTTGTATTGCACTTGTATAGGTATTTATTAAAAATTAGTCATTATTAAATCGTGAACGAAAAGTTATTAATTACCCAATCAACATGTCAAATGAACAGCAGAAAAAAGTTCTGCCATTTTATGCGAACATCAATATAGCTAGGTTGTCAGGGTAACAATAAATTATAAAAACTTTATTCCATCTAATGTTGGAACATAACGTCTCATCGGCAGTGATCAATGTTATATTTTTTTTACCTAAGATGAAAATATCAGCTACCTTATTAATTTATCTAGATAATTTTTATATATTATGACGTCTGATGCAAATTATGATTAAATTATTTATTACCAACTAATAAATATATATTAATTTAAATAATTATATATATATTATACTAACGGCATCGGGCATACGCTGTCGCGCACCTACAATACCGTCACCTCCGTCGTTATCGTTGAAAAAGCCGTAAGCGGAGCCGATAACCGTTGCGTGCTATTTCCAGATACACGACGAAATTTATACGTACAAAACAGGCACTCTCTTTTATTTTTCTCTGGTTGACTGCTGTCTAGAGCGGCCGGTGAGCAATGATTTTTTTCTTTTTCCCCAAGTCTGCCATGTTTATGGAGTAAGGTCCTCTCGAATCGCGACCAAGAAGAGGTTTCGCTGATGGAAGACAAAATCATTTTAACATAAGGTGGACTATAATTTAGCTATAATATAAGTAGTTAGTATATTATCCGGCTGGTATGTAAACTTGATTTGTATTGTATGTAATGTGTACCCCCGGCGTCTACGAGCGTCGGTACCTCCTCGCGAGGTTTTTGAATTATTATTATTATTATTATTATTATCAAGATATGGTATTAATATTTTTTGTATAATATTATGTTTCTCGTTTATATTATGTACATCATAAGATCCTGGTCCTGAAATATTACCTCAGTCCGAGAGTTCTATGCAGTTCGGCTTTCTCGGTGCTAAATTTTAAGTATACGAACAATTACCTCCTGCCAACCTATGTACACAATTATTTATTTTCCATTTTTTTCTCTTCCTTTAAAACACATATATATCATAATACTTTAACATTAAGATGCGTGACAAGGTAAAATCCACGATGCTCCGGCTCATAAAGCCTCAGCTCGTGTTTGGTGACAAACTGTAGAGGGCCCACTGGGAGCTACACGAGTATACGACCCGTAAGCGCCTCAATCGGTAAAAGATGATTGAGAACAGTACGGTCTAGAACGGCATTTTTAATACAGTGAAAACTGTCTAAAGCGAACCCTGAATAAAACGGAAAACTATCCAATACGGAATTTTTCTATGGTCCCGGGCTCGGGACTCCCGACACGTTCCTATAGTTTTATATAGACGCTGCACCTCAATAAAACGGAACCTTCATAACGCGGAAACGGAACGATTTTGTAAGTCCCATGCAAGTACCTAAAAACCTTGCATAAACCGGAAAAATGACATGCGCGTGTGTACTATAAACCAAAAATAAGGTGTAAAATATAGATATGCCGATATGGGTATGTGCGATGTAATACGATTGAGAACACTCGAATTTTTTTTTTTGTTACAACGTTGCTAAATTTAATAATTATTATTGAACGATAATCGTAAGATTTATTGAGCTTTTATTGGATATTATTAGAAACTAAAGTAATGTGAACACTATTATCTAAGTATTGAAATTAGATACGAGAGAATAAAGGTTAGGCGTTACAGTCGTTGTGCAAATGTCAACTTTGTACTTGTCGCTTTTATGTTCCTATTCACCACATAATGGAAAATAATGACATTAAAATTATACTTTCCGAACGAGGTGAAGACGTACTAAACTTAATATAAAGGTAAATTGGTAACTCATTACGATAATATATTACATATATATTTTTTTGATATATATTTTTACAAGTTTTTAATAATTTATCGCAATAATAACTACTATTGATTCCAAATTGATTTTAAACTTAAATTTACAAATCTATTTTTTGTTTATAAGACAGCATGTTTTTATTAGATTTTATTTATGACTTTTTTCTAGAATATTTTTATTTTTTTATTTTATTTATATTGGAAATTATTTCAACAATGTATAATATTATTATTATTAATATTTTTCACTGTTACATTTATATTTTCATTTTAATAAAATCAAATAAAAAGATTTTTCTTAAACTAGGTAATAAAGATTAACTTGTACCTGTGTCTAAACTAAAAATCAAGAAAAAAACCGAAAAAAAAATGATATGGCAAACTTTACACGTAAATTCGTTCTCAATCGTATTGGTCAATCGTTTTTGGGTCAGTGGTAAGTTTTTTGTTAATTTTAAGTATTTTCAATCTTTCGGCCAAAAAGGTACAACGTTCTCAATCGTTCAATAGCTGTCTTAATATAATTAAATATTATAGTACCTTTATACATTTTTACATTGTGTGTACGAAAACCATGATAATGTAATATAATAGAAAGTAGGTATGTATAATATAGAATTTTTAAATAGTATGAACTAATTCAAAACATTGGGGGTGGCAAACATTTTTTACATCAATGTGAGCAGGGGTTGCTTTGATCCCACACAACTAAAAAGCTGTCTGCTTGAGGGTGGGGGGTCTAATAGGATATTTTGGGGGCTAAGAAACCATTTCCACTCATGTTGGGGGATATGAAGGGAGTAAGGCATAGCCCCTCACAGCCAAAATTGGAACCAAAAGTATTTTGCATCCAGTGAGCTAATTCTCTGCGGACATCTTTGAGTCATTATAATCATTTGAAAACCGTGTGAAATGATCGTAGAGTAATCTGTACAATAATGTGGTGCTAATACTTCTCCGTTTTAAGCATATCCTAGTCGCCGCGGTCGCCACTGCACCGTATTCTACATTATATTTTTATAATAGCTTGCGCCTTGCAGGTGGTATAATATAATATTATATTATGTGTATAGTGTACAATATTATTCGTTCAACGTACCTGTCGAACTGCCGATGCGTATGTCACACCGTTATGTCCGGAGTCACGCGATCCCGCTACCACTGATGAAATCCCCCCACACCATTAAACCACCCTTACCCAACGCTCCCATCCCAGAGCCGGTGAGCGATCGCGTCCCCGTACTGGATCGTGCCGCTGCCGTTGTGTGTATTAATTTGCTAAACTTGTGTAAGCACAACGATGACAACGTCGTAATAACTGTAATATAATAACGCTAATAATAATAATAATACGGGTTAAGTCACATCGTTTAAAAGCGTCTCGCGGGCTGGTGGGCGCGTGTGCCCGGGCTATTAAATCGCCGCGGAGGGTGAATCACGGACGACCGAGTCGTTGTTTTGTGTTATGCCCCTCGGATTCATAACATTATAATATAGGTATAATGGTATATGTATATGTGATCGTGTCATTATATTATAATATCGCAACGAGCCTTTTATTGCGACTAAGATAGGTTAATTTGAATATATTATAAATAAATATATTATATTGGATTAAATGTTTATAATATTGTACACAAGGGGCATAATATATTTCAAATACGTTAAGGTGGCTGGAGCGGGATATGTTTTAAGGAGTAATATTTAGGTTTTTATAGCAATTTGAACTATGTAACTGTGTGAAAAGTAAATTAATGTTAGTGTGTGTAATTCGTAAAATTTGTTATCGCGTTCTTGTGCCACCGGGCACAGACGGGAGATGGTAAATTCCGCCCGAAATGAACAGGTAAAAACAAGGTCTATGGTAAATTCCGCCCGGGAAAATATCCAGGTACAAAAATGGATTTGTAAATTCCACCCGGAAAAATAAATATTTTTAAACTAAGCGTTCCGTGACTGTACGACGCGACCGTACTTTTCGCGACGTGGCGCGTATTATAGTATTGGGAAGTCACAGAATGTTCGAACACGGAATAATCGTATCTCAGATGAGAATCGTCAATCATGTCATATTTTATCAGCTTTAACTACAATATTATGGATCTAATAATTGGAAATTACAGATAGAAATATTATAAATTGTGTTCAGTACACGTCCTAGAGTGACTTATATATATATTGTGTTAATTATTGATAATGATTATATTTTGACTCGTCTTTATTATTATAATTATTACTATTTTACGATTTTTAATAATTTTATATGATATACATGATTTATATATATATTGTGCTAATTATTGATTATGATTTAATTTAACTATAATAATAATTATAACTATATAATAATTCTTTTGTTTTTCTTTCTTTTGAATAAAATAGTTTTAGTTTTTTTTCCATAACGCCAATCCTTTTTAGTGTCCATAGCATCAAAGATGACAAATATATATATCACACAAAAAAATTTCTCTAAATCTCTCTATGGGCTACACATTGGTTTCAAACAACATCAGACGCTAGACTAATCGAAATTTGAAATTCGAAAATCAAAATTAAAATTTCTTTTACTGTAGAATAATGAAGTACCGGCGAAAGACCAAAATAGGTAGGCTGGACGATAATTATTAATTATTATTAAATTATACCCACAGTCGACGCGCGTATTATATTATCTTATATATGCCAGGAATCGAATGTTGGCAATTTATTTTCAATTAGGACAGCACTAATACATTTCCGCACGCTCAGGTACATGTCAATGTTTTAGATTTTGTCAAATATACGCTATGCTATTCAAATGACAAAAATGCCAAAAAGCTAGACAAAATTGTGAGACTTGGATTCGATGGATTTTAATTTTGAAAATGGATATTAATTAGTCATTATGTTAGCTAGGGAATGGTCGAAGGGATTTTATTTATACACATTATTCGATGAAATATCGGCAATTTAAAAAATAAGAACTTTGGTATTTTATATATTTAAGTACGGCATTATGTTTTTGTAATAATGATAAATTTCCACGGCCATGCTTAAGTAGAATTGTTGAAGATTTTCAATCAGTTTTTAAAATTAAAATCCATCAAACCCAAGTTTTACAGTTTTGTCTAGCGTGATTATTTGTATCGGCTCCAGCCCCCTTAATAAGGTACGTTCCAAATATGAGTTAAGTAGTAATCAGTTTTTTTTATATTAATAATGTCTATTGCTACTGGGAAGATCAAGCGCGAATCCAAATGGGGGAGGGGGGGGCAAGAGTCGATATCACATAATTTTAACAATTTTACAGGCTTAGGACTGACAACAAAACTAAATTGTTAACTTTGTTAAAAACTGTTTCTTATTGATACATTAGTACACATTATTTAGTATACACTATGGGTGGAGTCTCCATCTATGGCCAGTGTCCAAATATGGTCACTTTAATTAAAAACATTATTTATTAGCTGTAGTTTTATTCCACAATTATAATCTTACGGGTGAATATTAAGTTGGATACACTGATTATGAACTCATTCCGTGTTATTCATAATCAAATTGGACCTGGTTTAACAATGGTTTAATAGTAGTTTAACAATAGTTTATCTTTTTTGTTATTCATAGACGATAAACTTTACTTAGACCATTGACTAAGTTTACCGATAAACCTCTATGTTATAAACTAGGTAAATACTAGGTTTAAAGCTGGTTTATTATAAAAATCACTGTTATCTTAATAATATGTATTATCATTTAATTTAATTCATTCGTGTTTTAAAAACTTGTACGTTTTATACTCACGAAAAATGGATATCGGTAATGTACAAAATGTTAGACGCGTAAGAAATTTAAGAAATGTGCATTTTATTAGACAGCGGAAAATAAATAAGATTCGTAAAAATCCTTACAACGAACTTACTAATAATGAATTTCGTAAAAAGTATCGATTTTCAAAAGCAGAATGTTTACAAATCGTAAACGAAATTCGTGACTTTTTACCCCGAGCAGTTAACAATCGCGGAAAACCAATTTCGCCAAGCTTACAATTTTTGATTGCACTTCGTTATTTAGCTAGAGGACAAGTAATTATTGATTATGTTTAATGTTTATAGTAATAGTTCATTTATGAATTTAAAACAAATTGAAGTACCTATATTATTATAATTTAAGGTTCAGGACGACAATGGAGACTTACATGGTGTTAGTCAATCGACAATAAGTCGATGTTTGAGTCAAGTTTGTAGAGCACTAGCATCATTAAAAAATAATTATATTAAGTTTCCATTGACCAATGAAGAGTTAGCTACTAAAAAGGCAGATTTTCGTAGAATATTTAATATGCCTTCGATAATTGGTGCGATAGATTGTACACATATACAGATCAAAAAGGTGGCGGGTGACTACACTCAATTGTACATTAATAGAAAAGGCTTTTATTCAATAAATGTTCAAGTAAGCCATATAACATGTATTTTATTTAAATACTCAAATTTATAAAATATAAAGTTAAAATCATGTTAAAATTATATTTAATACTTATAAATAATAATTAATAGTTAATAATTTAGGTAATTTGTGATGCAAATTGTCATATATTGCATGTAATTGCTCGTTGGAGAGGAAGTGCACATGATTCAAGGATTTGGAACGAAAGTCTTATCAAGGAAGAATTTGAAAATGGATCAATAAATGGTATTTTACTTGGTGATAGTGGTTATGCTTGTACTCCATATATGTTAACACCAATTCTTAATCCTCGAAACGATGTGGAGCGACAATACAATTACACACACATCAGAGCAAGAAACACAATAGAGAGATTATTTGGACAAATCAAGCAACGTTTTCGCTGTCTATTGCGAGAAATGACCATAAGTCTCGAGAACACCAAAGTTGCTATAGTAGCATTATCAGTGTTAGACAACATGAAATTACATTTTAAAGGGGAGGCCGTAATTCTCCGGAAAATAATTGGCCGGAACAATAAAAATCCGGAATTTAAAATGTGCGGAACGTAGTATTCCGGAAAGTAAAACGCCGGAAAGCAAAACCCCGGACCGTAAAAATTCGGAATGTAAAATCCCGGACCGTAATATTCTGGAACGTAAAACGACGGAAAGTAAAATCCCGGACCGTAATATTCCGAAAAAAAAAATAAAAACAATGATTCCCAAAATTGTTTTGTTAAATTACTAAATACGTATCATCCTATATTTAAATAACATATAGTAACTAAAATTAGTAAAAAGTATAATAAAAAGATGGACATGTGGATGTCGCGATTCTGAGCGAAGATGGTCAGTGATATATTACTAAGTTTATTTTGTGATATTATTGTGAATAAAGCAATTTATTTACCTATTTACGTGGAACCTTGTTTTTAATTTTCAATCCTTACTATAAAAGTTGATCATTTTATACATTTTTAACTATAAAATTATTTTTCAATTCAATAAATTCTGTAAAAATTTGAACTTTAATTGCTTATAAAAAAAAAAATACAAGTGGCACTCGGGGACTGCCGCGATAAAGCTATTGCATATTATTAAATAACAGTATTTAAAAAAATCCCATTCAATCATATCAAAAAATCAAAACCCTTGGAGGGTAGGTCCTAGTGGTCTCCTGGACCTAAATCCAGCAAAAAACAAAATCCAAAATGGGGGAGGGGTGCCCCCGTTCCCTAAAGCGGAAAACTGTAGTCCTTAACATAAGGAAGGGTCCCCCCTCGGTCCGAGGTCTTTAACTTGAATTCCTGCCGAGTTATTCTTAACTCAAAATGTGGGAGGCTTTGGTTCCCCAATGGTGGAAATGCATCGAGGTCCTTCAAAACTGAGATCCCCCTCGGTCCGGGGTCTCTAAGTCAAATACCCGTTAAGTTATGCTTGGTCAAAAATACGGTTCACCGCGCGGTAGACAGAGAGGGGGATTACGAGATTCCGATGATAACGGTAACAGACACGCTTTTTCGCTACGAAAAATGTTTTTTCAGTCACCACGCCAGGCCTGCTATAAAAGCTATGCAATAGCTTAAAAAATTGTACCTATGTATTTTTAATATTTTTTAACTGCTATATAGAAGCAATATATTAGGAGAATTGTATTAAATTTTCACGTTAACCTAACACAATAAATTAAATTGTATTGACAGTTAAAAATTTTAATTGAAAATTGAAAATGTCCGTAAACAGCTCTAAACGAGTCAAAATATTTTGAAAATTGTATTAAGTATGGGAATTTATATACTAAACATATCGTCGGTTAATAGGACAACTGATGTAACGCTCACTTTTTACGAAATCGATGTTTTGATTGAATTTGATTATATAGAGATAAATACACATTTTGGCCAAATATTGTAACCCTCACATGCATTTTTCTAACCTAAAATTCGTTTTTAATTTTTTTTTTTTGATGTAAGCCACATCGACAATCAAATTACAATTAACGTAAGCCACGAGGGTTACCCGAAATTGTCCATTCAATTAAATGTTTGTAGGCCAACTGATGTAAGCTACAACGTAACCCTATACAAAACTTTACACAATATAAAGTTGAACTGGCCAATTAGTGTATCCCACGAAAAATAATTTATTGAATTAATTTTGTTTTTATCAATTAAGTATTTTATTATTATAATAACATGGTTGTTGTATTATCTACAACCGAAGTATTTACTAACCAAGTAATATGACTGATTATGTGATATTGTGTAGTTGGTATTAGGTTGTGTGTTTAATGCATAGACCTTATACTAATAGACGGTATATGGTAGTAGTTCCGGCATCCACACGTGAGGGCGCTGATAAAGGTCGTACACGTACACCGCACATGCGCACAAGAACCATGAGATTGTACAATAATTTTTAATTTTACCGTGCGCCTTATCAATACACACTAAGTACTATCACAATAATACACAATAACAATAATATTATTGTTATCCTTCCGAATTCCCGATTTCAAATTTTCAACGAATTTGCGGTTGTAAGATTTGTAAATTTTTTACTTTGTATTTTTATTAGCCACTACATTTATTACCTTATTTTTACTAAGATGCCTAGAAAGTGTATAATTTGCAATGCTTATGACAAGAATAGTGAGCAGTCATTTTATTCGTAAGTAAAATAAATAATCATATTTTAACATAATAATTTCTATTTATTTTTTATGTATATCTTCGTTTCGTTTTTTAAGAATATATTTTTTTAATATACGTTTTACTACTTTTTTCTTTTATTAGCTACCAATAAATTGTGACAGTATTATTATTCATTTTATTTCAGCTTTCTTAAAGATGAAGGTCGCAAGAAGTTGAGGTTAAAAGCTTGTGGTACTAAGCTATATCTACCATCATATAGAGTTTGTGAGGCTCATTTTTCAAGTAACGACTTTTTACCAAGCGGTCTTTTAAAAAATATTGCCATACCAGGAAATAATTGTATACAGCCAGAACCACCAGTATCCACAAACATAGGTATCTATCCATTATATTTTGTAAATAATAATTAATAATTTAGAGTTAAATCTTAACAATTGTAGTTTTTGAATCATGTCATCAAGAGACTCTGTCACCTGACACAGTCATACTAACTAATAGTATTTGTGAAACACCAAAAAAGCGAAGTTGCGATAAATTGCCTGATGTGAGGTACATTATTACATTTTTTTAAAGTAATTGATTATTTATATTTATGTACAAAATATTGGTCTTTTTATTTCAAAGTTCAAGCCAAAAACGGAAAAGATTTAATCCAGATACGATAGGAAATTTATCTCCCAGTCACTTCGATACACCCAGGAAAGCTAAAAGAAATTTAGAAATGGTAAAATGTAAGTTTGATCAAAAAAAAACCCAAAATGTAAATTTAAAAAAGCAGGTGAAGAGACTGCAGGCCAAACTCAGAACCTATGATGACCTTATACATCAGCTGAAATATAAAAATTTTATATCTGAAAATGCATCTGTTCACCTACAGGTAAAACTTCATTACTTCATTTCTTAATTTTGTGATTTTTGTGTTTAATTTTTGTTTTATGTGAAGAAAAGTGAAAAAATAAATGAAGATAATTTTAAAAGGACGCTAAATCAGCGAAAATACCTTAAAAAACATGCCAATTTTGTTCCCATAAGACGGCTTACTGAATGGTTTTAGAGCAAAATACCTTATTTAAAAGTTGTAGAGAAGAGTTATATCGGGTGACGTAAGAAACTCGATTTTTGATATTTTAATTTTTTATACCAATTATTCACAAATAAAAAAGTGAAAAAAAAACAGAAAACGCAAAACGATTTTATCGATTTTGAGAATGAAATATCGAAAATCAAGTCTCTTACGTCACCTGATATAACTCTCCTTTACAACTTTTAATTAAGGTATTTTGCTCCAAAACTATTCAGTAGGCCGTATTATTGGAAAAAAATCGGCATGTTTTACGGTAAAAAATTGAAATTGCGGTCGTCATGTGCTGCCATCGTTTCTAGCGACAGCGTTTGTGTATTGTTATTTTGTATGCGGGAGTTAAAAAAAAGTGAAGCGTATGTATAATAATTTTTTTATAAGGACCTTAAGTTGAAATTTCGAAAAAATACGTAAAAATCACATTTTGTGGTTTATTTTGGTTAGTAAATTCATTAAGAGGACGTTATACCCGCATGTGTTGTCTCCGTCTTACGAGTGCGTAACATAGCAAATTTTGCGCTCAGCAGATCACGCAAAGCTCCGTGAATTTAAAATTTAGAAAGAATTGACCTCTTATAAAAATTAAAGGTAACATTATTATCGAGGGCTTCTCATTGGCTTTTCATTATATTTTAATTTTAAAGCGAGTTATGAGTATTTTAAAATTGTAAAATGTTTGTATATCTTAAAATACTCATAACTCGCTTTAAAATTAAAATATAATAAAAAGTCAATGAGAAGCCCTCGATAATAATGTTACCTTTAATTTTTATAAGAGGTCAATTCACTCTAATTTTAAATTCACGGAGGAGCTTTGCGTGATCTACTAAGCGCAAAATTTGCTATGTTATGGTAATGTAAGACGGAGACAACATATGCGGGTATAACGTCCTCTTAAAAATGTCTATTTTGAAAATTCAACAGAAGGATCTCTATAAGTTTTTAAAACGACGAGTGTTTTATGGGAAATGGTATGGGAATTTTTTTTAACAAAATGCGCGTAACGAAAAAATTAAGTTTTTGAAGTTTTTCATCAATAACTTCAAAATCAAAACGAAGTTTGTCCGGGCTTTTTTATATTCTTATAAAACACCCTAAAACACAAATATTGGAAAAAAAATTTTTTTAAAAATCTATAGGTTGCTAAACTAGAATTACGCCAAGTTTTTCGAACTTTCTAAAAAAAAAATTTACCGGGAAGTCCAACTAATTTCTATGAGCTTTTGAAATTATTAATAATGGCAATATATAAATTTAATATAAAATAACCTAGGCTGACAGACCATTTCCGCTCAGAATCGTTTTTCGTTTACAATGATATTCTATCATTGAATTAAATTTAATACCATCCATTACTGTGACCCACTCGACACCTACTGTACAGCAAAGCGGTGCCTACTTGCCGACCTTTAAGGCTGATTTGAAAAGTTGAAAACATTACAGCATGAATCATTCATAAGAGATAAGTCTACTGGAACTGAGAAATATGTTTGATTTAATATTTGTTCAGTTTTTTATACACATTTCAAGGTGTAAGCAATACACCCAGACTTCAAGTTTAACGTTCCAGAACAACTTAAATTGTTTGCGTTAATGAGTGAAAGACTGTTTATTACAAATTATAGTAATTGTAGTGGGTTTATGTAATTTTATTTTCTGTGAGTTCTATTTATTAAAAAAATATTGATTATTGTTTTTTTTTGTCAAATTACTGGTTTATTTAGCATTTGTTTTGTTAATAATAAACTACATGAAATAAATGTATGTGTTTTTTTAAAATATTGATAATTGTTTTTTTTTTGTCAAATTACTGTTTTATTTAGCACTTCATTTGTTTTGTTAATAATAAACTACATGAAATAAATGTATGTGTTTTTTATTGTATTTGAGTAGGTGTCAGTATTTTAAATGTATTATATGTGTACAATATAAAACAAGGTAATAACACTTTAATAATAATAATATTTATTTATTTTCCAACTAAAGTTTTACAATTTATGATATAATTAAAGTAACTAGAATTGGTCACTTCCTAGCCATTAGCTGTGTGGAAGTGAGTGTTCTTTAATAATAAATGTTAAGATTACATATGTGAAAAAAGTGTTAAAAATAAATAATAAAAATGTGAATGGGTTAGGTTAAGGTTGATAATAAAATATACAATTTCTATAAGTATTTAATTATATTTTATTCCTTCTAGTCTATTGGGTCTGAATCATTGCGTTCTTTAATAGAAAAAAATATGAAAGGTCAAAAACTGCTGTATTCTTCTGAATTGAGAAAATTTGCTATCACGTTACAGTTTTATTCAACCAAGGCATATCAATATATAAGGAAAAGTTTTAGTAATTTGCTTCCTCATCCTAGAACCATTAGTAGATGGTATAAAGTTGTTAACGGTGACCCGGGTTTTACTGACGAAGCATTTAAATGCATAGAAAATAAAGCAAAAAATGAGACGGTAATTTGCAATATTGTACTTGACGAAATGTCTATAAGAGAACAAACTGACTGGGATGGAACAAAAATGCATGGGTTTGTTGATATGGGCACAGATATTGAAACAGAAGATGATAACGCGGTTCATGCAAAAAATGCTTTTGTTTTTATGGCCGTCGGACTAAATGGCCACTGGAAAATGCCAATTGGCTATTTTCTTGTTGCTGGGCTAAATGGATCAGAACGAAGCAATTTGTTGGAGCAGTGCTTAAATCTGATGTTCGAAACTGGTGCAAAGGTACATTCCCTTACTTTTGATGGAGCATACACAAATGCAACAATGTGTTCAAAATTAGGTTAGTAAACGATGATTCAAGTTTCAGTATAAGAAACCCAAGTAACGATGATCCAATATTTATATTTTATGATGCATGTCACATGCTTAAATTAGTACGAAACACGTTAGGAGACATGAAATATATATATAACCAGAATGGACAAGAAATAAGTTGGGATCACATTAAAGCATTACACTTTAAACAGAAAGAAGAAGGCTTACATGCTGCGACAAAATTGTCCAATAAACATATCTATTTTCACAATGAAAAAATGAACGTAAAATTAGCAGCTCAAGTACTAAGTAATAGTGTAGGAAGCGCTTTACAATTTTGCAAGTCATTAGGTGATCCAAATTTTAAAAATGTTGACCCAACTGCTGAATTCTGTTGTATGATAAATAATGCATTTGACATTTTGAACTGCAGAACCAAGTACTCCAAAAGTCCTTTTTGCTTAGCACTGGACTCTAATGTCTATGAAAAATATGCTGAGTTTATTAATAAGTTTAAAGAATACATACTAGGATTAAAGTTGGCCAATGGTAAACTAGTAGTAGATTCAGGTAGAAAAACTGGCTTCATTGGTCTTATTAGTGCATTATCTAATTTATTAAAGTTATATACATACCTAAGTAATACATATTCCGTTTCTTATATTTTGTCTTACAAACTGTCTCAGGATCACATTGAGACATTTTTTAGTTCGATTAGGCAGAGAGGTGGGTTCAACAATAATCCTTCCTGTAAACAGTTTAAGTCAGCGTATAAGAAATTATTAGTTCACAACGAAATAAGTGGATCACAATATGGCAACTGTATTGCTATACTCGATACTACACAAATGTCTGTAGTGAATGTAGGACCAGATAGTATTATATGTAATGAGAGTGTACAAGATATAAATATATCTGAACAAGACCATGATTATTTTAAGGTAATACATAGGCTAACTCCTTTTTTAGATAATGTCACAAGTTACATTTCTGGTTTTGTTGTTAAAAAAATTTTTAAAAAAATAAAATGTGATATATGTATAACATACCTTGTTGATAATTCTGGTCATGTATTTAAATTAATTGACACAAAAAATCGAAATAATGCTTTAATTAGACCAAGCCAAGATGAAGTTGAAATTTGCCAAGAATCAGAAAGAATTTTCCGAACTTACAATGTTTTTCTGCCAAATATAAAATCAAAAATTTTTTATGAAATAAAAAAAAATGTTTATCAAAAACCCAATATTTTTAAAGAACTTAATCATCATTGTCTAGAACAGCAACTATTTAATTCTCACCGAGATCAAATAATAAGTCTCACTATATTGACATATTTAAATTTAAGATTTCATCATGCAGCTTCAACAAATGAAAAAAAAAATAGTACCTCGGTCAGAAAAAAATTTACAAAACTTATTTTATTTAGAAATGAATAATATGTACTATTGCTAAAATTATATTTTTTAAATTTAAATTATTTTCAAATATTGTATTTATGTATAAATTTTTTGTAGACATTGACTAACTTTTTTTGACAACATTTCACACAAGTGAATGAATTATTCTATTATTTATTATTTGTTTAATCTTGAATTATTGAATTTTGAATTATTTTAACTACAATGTTGAGGTTGACTATTGAATATAAATTGTACAATTAAACACTTTTTGTTGAAAGTATAATTAATGTATTATATAATGTTACAAGATTGCATATGTGGAAGTCCAAATTGCATCGTAATTGTTATTGTAAATGTAAATCACATCACCATATAGTATTGCTTATGTGTACGTCATGTACGTCTTGTAAGCATATAGAACTTACATTGTTAGAAGACAATTTACTTTTCATACTTAGTTATACCAGTTATGTGTTTTAGTTATAGTAAAATATTACTTATTATTATTGTAACTAATTGTGTTGTTTGTTCACTTTTGTCGATCCATATTATAATCCTCATTCAACAATTTTACATACATGATATTATTGACTATAGTCTATAATAGTATAATGATGCATCTATAATACAAATATATATTTTTTATTACCTTTAACTGGCGAATGGTGATACAAATATACAATTATACTTGATGTTGTATAGTGTTTACTTGTTTCTACTTTCTACTATACTATATTATTTTTATAAATCCTTCCATGTTCCATACTTCCATCATTGAACATTGCCATTTACCAGAAAAGTCGGAATAATAATATACATTATATTCGAATATTATGGTAGGTAAGTGTTAATAACAATGTTTTTGGTTGCAAGGAATGGCATCACTGCTGATACGCTAGGAAAGACCGCACCACCCACCCGCGCCCACCCTGGATGACCGGTCTATTAGTATAAGGTCTATGGTTTAATGACCATATTAAAGATAATAGCCAACCCAGCGCAGAATATTACCATATTATATTTAATCTATTCTGTGATATTACCCCGCCATAGTCTTGGAACCGTTTTCATAATATTGGTGACCATGGGTCTAACATCATGTTGGTGCGTGGAACCGTTTTCATATTTTTCGTAGGTTCAAACTTCAGATCATAGGTAACCAAGACCCCCATCAGCTGATCGAGTTTCGCTCCTATATTGTTCTATGATAATAGTTTATAGTTATTATGGCCATGTGCGTTATAACATTTTGGCTATCTAGATTTCTACAATATAATTTCACTTTTTAATATTGTTTTAATTGTTTTTCAATTTTAAATAATGAATAGGTACAAAATGTCTAATAGAAGAATTAAAATCATAAAACTATTACCAAGTAATGAAATCAAAGTTGCAATACAAAACAATAGTCATCGAAATGTAAGTAAAAAAAAACCGTTAAGTATCAATAGTAAGAACATCGAATTAGAAATCGATGACGAAAAAATGAATAATGTAAAGCAGTGGTTAAATACTGTTCCATTTCCATTGACAATAAATGAAAATACTGAAGTTGTATTTAGTCATGACAAACAATTTATTAATGATAACTCTAAGACTCTTGCTCGAAAATGTTTATTAATTAACATACCTGCTGAATGTAGTACTACTGATGCAATAAAAAATTCAGAACAATATTGTAATAATAATACTATTGATACAGAAGATGTAGAAATTATTGAGGAAGACCTTAGTTATGAAATTGAAATGGGCAATGTCAACAGTAATTATGATAATACTTTAAATCATGAAGTCAATAATAATGATAGTATCATTGATACAGTTGCTGATGTAGAAATTATTGAGGAAGAACATAGTTATGAAATTGGATTGGGCAATGTCAACAGTAATAATTATAATAGTTTAAATCATGAATTAAATAATAATGATAGTATTATTGATACGGTTGTTGATGTAGAAATGATTCAGGAAGAGCTTGAGTTTGAAACTGAAATAGGCAATGACAAAAATTATAATGATTTACAAATTGGTACAAGTGCTTACAGAAAAAAATTAAAGGGTAATAAACGAAAAATAAATTCAGCACTTAGAATTTAAGGAAAAGATTATAAAAATAGAAAAGGGACTTCAGTTAAAAAAAAATCAATTCTACCAAACCCCATGCATCTCAAAAAAATGTCAAAATGCTTGTGGTTACATCAGTGAAGAAAATAGACAAGATGTTTTTATTTCTTATTACCAACTAGATAGTCAGCAAAGGAAAGATTTCCTAGTATCAGCGACAAAAACTGAAAAAGTAAAAAGAAGATATGCAGCCTCTACTATTATTAAAAAATCATGTTCAAATTCATATTTTCTCCCAATTGAAGGTGTTGTAACAAAAGTTTGTCAACAATTTCTTTTAAAAACTCTTAATATATCACAAACTTATTTGACATATACTAATGTAAATAAAACAGATATTTTGACTGCTAAAAGAGATAATCGTGGTAAAAAAAAACACCACACAATAAAACAAGTGATGAGGATATAAGAGATATTGAAAATTTTATTAAAGAACTGCCTGCTGTCCCATCTCATTACTGCAGGTCTAGCACTTCTAAAAAATATTTGCCTGTAGAAAGTAAAAATATTTCTGCTGTATATAGAGGGTATAAAATACAGTGTGAATCATCTAATCCTCAAAAAACCCCAGTCAGTGAAACAGTTTTCAGAAATATTTTCACCACTAAGTTCAATATTGGATTTCACACACCAAAAAAAGATAAATGTAACATATGTGAAAGCATGAAGAATATAGGGCAAGCAAATTTATCTGAAGTTCAAAGAGAAAAGTTTGATAAACACATTCATAATGCTGAATTGTCTAAATCTGTACACCTTGCAGCTCAAGATCACTCTAAAAATGATAGTTCATTTTTATGTACTAGTTTTGACTTACAAAAAATATTAAATACCCCACATGGAGATAGCATGTTATTGTTCTATTCAAGAAAATATACTATGTTCAATGAAACATTTTATGAAAGTGGCACTCAAAATGGATATTGTTTCATTTGGGGAGAACAAGATGGTATGCGAGGTTCAAATGAAATCTGTACCACTATAGATGAATATTTAACGATTGTTGAAGATCGACAAACTGTTAAAACTGTAACATTATTTTGTGACTCCTGTCCGGGTCAAAATAAAAATAATGTAGTTTTGGCTGCAAGTTTTTGGTTTATGAATAAAAAAGCAAAACATATTAACAAAGTAAGTATTACATACTTACAACCAGGTCATACGTATATGCCTGTTGACTCTGTTCATTCTGCAATAGAGTCAAATTTGAAAAAAAAAAATTGTTTGGGCTCCATCGGAATGGTCAACAATAATAGTTAACTCCAGAAACAAACCAAAACCTTATGAAGTTTTTTCCTTAAATCATACAGATTTTATGGATTTTAAGCAGCTTCAGATGGCTATGTTTCCAAAACTAACTAATACAGATGATGGTCAAAAAATAAAAATTAGTGAAATCAAAATAGTTTCATTTTTAAAAAAATCTTCAACTATTACCTTGCAGTTTTCATATGATCTACATTCTGAAAAAAAACATGTTACAATTAAACAACCAAAAGAAAGAAGGGGATCAAAAGGAAATAATTATGAAAACATAGAACTTCAACCAGCGTTCCTAAACAAACTACCTATAGCAGTGGCAAAGTATGATGATTTGGTTAAACTTTGCAGTAGTGGTGTGATACCAAACAGGTACCATAAGGAATTTAAATCATTGAAAAAAAATACAACTGTAGATGATGTATTAGGAGAGACTGATGAAGAAGACGAAAATATTATTTTAGAGACTGATACAACTGAGTATTAAACAATGTAAGTTTCTAATAAACTGTTTTTTTATTATTTTAAATTTTAATTGGCATATTGTGATAAATAATTTGTGCTGAGTCAAAAAGTTAACCTTTATTATTTTGTTTTTAATGTTAAACTGTTTTTATATTCTTTTTTAATTTTAGTTGGCATATTGTGTTAAATAATTTGTAAGGAGTAAAAAATGTAACTATTATTATTTTGTTTAAATGATTCTTTATATTATAATATTAATAATATTAATATTCTTTTTATATTCTTTTTTAATTTTAGTTGGCATATTGTGTTAAATAATTTGTAAGGAGTCAAAAATTTAACTATTATTATTTTGTTTTAATAATTCTTTGTATATTAATAATACTAAAATTCTTTTTTAATTTTAGTTGGCATATAGTGTTAAATAATTTGTAAGTCAAAAATGCAACTATTATTATTTTGTTTTTAATAATTATTAAAATTTAATTGAGGGTTACACTATTTGGAACTGTTTTTTTATTTAGTGGCAATTGTAGTAACCATCACCATAAAAAAACATTAACCCACAATAATTAATATTATAAAACGCCAAGTAATGTATCCAACAGGCTAGTCAGCTTTGGAGTGATATACAGTAAAGAACATTCGATTTAGCTTAATAAGTGTAATATTAATACATAGGTATATGCTTATATCATTTAAAAAAAAATTCAATATTGTAGGTCTTAAGGATTACAAAATAACGATATTTTAGTGCCTCCTGTAAAATTTCATTTTTGAGGGTTACATTAGTTGTCCTATTAACCGACGATATGATGTACATTTCAAGTACCTATCTACGTTTTTAAATTACAACAAAATAAGCAAATCGTTACCTGAGAAATCGAGTGTATATCCAATGTTGTTAAAATCTGAACTTCATACGCTCATAAAAATTAAATTTGACTTTCCGGTTGACATTTTTTTTTTTTGATGAAGGTAGACAAACTTATGAGGAATCTTGTATTAAATTTTCGAATCTTAGATTTCAAAAGAAAATTTTTTATATATTTCTAAAATAATATTTGTGATTACGAACATAGATAATAGTTTATGAGTACATACATTTTACGAACTAAGATTATTATTACTTGCGTCTGGCTCGACCGTTTAAACATGTCAACGAAATATTTTTGGGCGCCCATAAGAGCCCATAAGTAATATCTTATTGGTTTCCATTCTGGTTTTATCTATTCTGTATATCTCAATTCTTAAACTACAATATACTTTTCTATGTTAGGTATTATCAATGCAAGTTTTGTGACAAACATGTGGTGACTAATGAAAACCAAAATAATAATTTTATTAGTATCATGTATTATGTAGCTGACTATACTGAAAACGATGGTGAAGTCAGAATTT